>LR737385.1:10858310-10888525 GCA_902655005.2 Marronus borbonicus | reverse complement strand
TATATTGACCAACTATTTACACATAGAATTACATTTAACCAGAATACGCTTCCAAATACGTCTACTCTACAACTAGCGACGAAATCTTCCATTGCTTTAACGGTCGTTCGCTCATATGTTATCGATATAATTTGTTAATTTTCAACCGATAATAACTTACTAAGCAAATTCTATTTAAAGATGTATAAAACTATATATAACTTAACTTATATAAATGATTTCAAATTATAAATTCTTTACGAGGCTGTAGTATATGCTTGGGTTTATCATTCAGTGTCACCATAAAGTGTCCACCCAGCGTATCTCCAACCTTAAAACGTGCACTTCTCAGAGCGAACTTGATTTTATATTTAATTTTGGAAATTACTATTTAGACCAAAAAGATTTTATTATTTGAAAACCGGGTGATTTTAATTTAGTGATAGGGTTAGTGTGATAATTCTGACTGTCATAATAAGGAAGCGTTAAAGTTTGTTGCAAGTTGTTTAATTCAATAAAATAAACAAAAATAGTATTGGAGGTACGTCACTACTTAGTCTCACGTTGCTTAAGGTAAATGATCTTCGATGCTTTTTCTGATTTTATGGACGACTTTTGCCAAGCGAATGGTTGTCTACCATTCAGCATTAATTGCTCTTCGATCATCTAAAGCAATGCGTGCGACATGTCCAGTACAACGGAATAAAAAAGCAATCATTTTCTTGGAATACCTTCATGAACGAACAACTTTCGTTGGATTCGCCTCATTTAGGAACATCCAAACAGTTGATTCTTGCACAGTACGGGGTCGTATGAATATATCCAAGTCTCGTCATCTGTTACGTTGTACTATACGGATTTTGAAGTTCCGACGTTTTGCATACCAGTTGTAAACTGTCTCTTCTAATGGTCCTTCATTGCCAAAAGTTGAACAAAGCGATTCCAGGCATTGTTGCGTTGGGCCTTACCAAAATCGTAAAAAATCAGCCAACGAAAACCTTCCGAAACCGATTTCTGTGTTGCCACTGCTTCAACAATAAAATATGATACCGCCTTGTAGTAGTCGTTCGTGAAAACCTCAGACGCTACCCTCGTATTACTAGATATTCCTTTATACTTCCCATAGCTCTGATTTTTTAATAGGGATATTTTAGAAATTCCGCAAAATTTTTCATTATAAGATGTGCATTAGCAAAAGCTATCGTATTAAAGCGGTTTTCACTTTCAGCGTGTTTTAAGCGAAATATTTCGAAATTACCCTACGGAGGTACTGCACAGCAGACGTAACATCTTACCTTGTAATATCTATACCTGTTAGTTAATGTGTTCACCTAAAGCAATTTTGTTTCTCCTTTTTTCTTCTCGATTAATCCGAGAACAAAGCAGAGAACGGGGCACCGGTTTGCTAAAACGCCTACGGCTAATAGCCAGACGCTGTTAAACCCGGCGGGTAATTAATACAGAAATCCGGCTAATCATTCCGAGGAGAACAATTTTTATCGTCTATAAAGCGACGCGGCTGCTGCTTCTGCTACTGCAGTGTAATACAATAACGAAGAATACGCTTCGGATATCTAGATAGCGAGCGTTACCAGCACTTCCACTACCATCGCCACCATTACTTCAGTAACATCAACACCAGCGTTACAGGAGCTAATGTTCCTTCCAGTTAAAGGCGAAAGCCCGTGTAGTGGCGTTCCAAGATTGGGAAACTCTTGCAATATTTTCAATCAAATTGTTTAATGATAAGTAGGGTTAGGCGTTTTACCTGTGCTTCGAACTTTTGGAAATACGGGCGGATGAAAAATTGTTAGCGAGATATCGCTATATCAATTCATACGCGTTTATGCCTGTCACAAGTTGCGGAAAACTTATATTTCCTCGTGAATTGCACTACATGTTTGGATATGCCTTTGATACGATGTTTTGTCTGATCGCATGTCCATACATCGTTTCATGAATACAACACGTGTGCACTAGGGTATCGGTGGCATCAGTATACGCTAAAATCTATTGCTTTTTAATTTAAATATTTATCCGAAAGTAGCACCTATATGTTATTAACTTAAGAATTATACGTAAATATATGGTAATCATGTAATAGTGTCTTTTAATCATTATTTATTGTTATTAAATTTGTTCGCTGGGAAGATAACTATGTATAGAAAAAGATTGCTCGACAGCGCCGAGCAAGCTTAAAATGAGGTATAGCATCGTGGTAACTTAGTCGAAGTTCTAAATTAACCTCCTTTTGTCAAACTTCCTTTAAAATATGTAAATCGGGGTTTCTACTGACAAGGGAACACCGGCAACCCACAAATACAGATTTCGATAAAACTTTAGGGATTGGAAAGTGTGTCAATAATAACAATAAAAACAACAAAAGTATACCACGATACTCTTTCAGTCTCTACAGTTTCATCGAAATCTGAACTTGCGGTTTCTCTTGTGAGTACAGAATCAAATTTGGCGAATAGAAAACTTTCCTACAACGGTTTTTATATTTCAATTACTCAAATACACAAAGTATTCAATAATTCCGACAATTGTTGAGCTTGTTTTATAAATTTCTTTATTGCGTTGCTTAAGTTATCGAAGTACGTGCAGCTGTGAACAATGCATGCCATATGGAACGTATTGGGAAATGTACTTTTAGGTAATTTGTCTACTTTCAGCATGTACGCTGCAGAATCACTTACAAACAGACATGTTCAGAAAAGAATATAGGGAAGTGCTTCTGTTAATAAGGTTTATGTTTTTCCAAGATCTGTTTTGCAGCTGAAACATTATTGAATCCATTATATTGCTATATACTGCTTTAAATAATTTCTTCGTAAAGTGGATCTCGTTAGGTTCCAAATTTAATAGAACCCTATGATCGCCAAAGAAGTGACTTACAGTTGTAAATAATCTTAGAACCAATGCCATTCTTATTTCTAGTGATTTCGCAAAGTGTTTCTTCAACTACTGTGCGAACTTTTTTGTTTTACCTCGTCTAGTATAAATCACTGGAAGAGGTAAAACAAGTTATCTGTAAATGCATTTTTACGAGAAAACTGTCTTCAATTCTTAATTTTGAGTAGATTTCGTTGCTTATTGTGACCTTTTTTTGTGTTATCGTCAATGAGCTCTTAACGTGCTTGCGTAATGTAGATGGTTGGTACTCCAAGCTTGCAAAATATGTTATACTTTATTTAAGATAGTTTACAACTTATTTAGTCTTAAGTTACCTCATGGATGGTGTGTGGAAGCTCTGAAAGTTTTTTTAATTTAGAAAGAAGAGTATGAAGAACGTTACTTCATTTGATATTGTGATGCAAATTTATTCCAAGGTGACGATTTCTTCTTCTTGTAATGATTGGTTTAATTTTGTGATGATAGATATACATACGACATTTGTTAAATATTAAAAAATGCTATACTACGGGAAACGGATAATTTGGGTTTTATACAATTTTCTTTGCTTCCCTTTTTATTATGCATATTCCAAACGTAATGTGAAAATTCTATCTCATTCTCATCCTTTGAATTAAAATATATTTTACGGATTTCGTTCATTCCCCACCACCGGATTTCATGTTGGCAACATGAGAAAAGCGGCGCAGAGCTGGACGACGGATCCCTGTCGGGGTTAATAATGACGTATAAAGCGAACCATTGTGGAAACATGCGCCGGCACAAGATGTTATAAATTGCACTCGGTTCGAGTAAAATTGATGCTTTCAAATTTTACCTCTGACCTCATATAGCGAGGCCGATCCACAACAGTCTATTATTTCGACCCCGGTATTGCAGCTTATCATAGACCTACGTCATGTGTTTATGCAGAAGATTTGCGGATGCCAGGTTAGGTTGGAATGTATATGCTTCGCAACTGGAGATAACTTGAGAATTGTATTTCATATTCGCTATGTGGGTAGGTAACAGATGCTAGGAGTTACCAGGTTAGAACAACTTGGACCGTTTAACGGATTTTGCATATAAATAAACATGTTAGTTTAAAGTGGCACTATATTTCATGGTATAAATATTTGTTCCTTGATGTAGGTATTCCGCAGTAATTTTCAAACTATGTTGGTTCAGTGAATAAAGTAATTCCTCACTTTAATATTATTTAGATTATCTTGCTAATAGTGGAAGCCATAATTTTGAAAACTTGTTATTTGCCAATTTTTTCTTAGCGCGATGACGGCCCAACGGGATGCATACGTTTTTAAGCTTGTCATAACCTCAGGAGCCTTTAGTGTGTAAATTGTGTGTGTGAAGTGTTCCATGGCTTTGTTACTATCATCGCCTCACCGCATAGAGTGAAGAAGTTAATCCTACCCCAACTACGAATAGTTATCTAACTCTGCCCAGTTAAGCGCTGGCCATCTTACTGGACCACCGTGCACAGATATTGAGAGGAGGACGGACGAGACTGAGAGGCGAGTGGTACGATGAGCAATGCAAAGAAAAGGACAAAAAAGGAGAGCAAAATCGAGTAAGGATGCTGCAACAAAACAATGAAATGAAAAATGAAAAAATCCTGTTTTGTCAAAATAAACAAGGAGAACTGGGAGAAGCAGTGGAGGATAGTTTACCGAGATGAGTAGAACACTTTGAAGCAGTATTTACAGAAGAATAAGTATAACGAACTAGGAGGAGGTATAGATAAATGAGACATTAGAAGTACCCAGCAGAGATGACGTGAAAATGATAGTTAGGTAGTATCAATAAAAAAGAAACAACGAAATAGTAGTAGAATAGGAATTTGGAGAGTATCAATGTGATTTTCCGAAGAACAGTTCGCTAGCAGGTTAAATGTTTACTAAAATCAGCGAACATTCTGTTCATTAATTTTAAAAGAACCTATGATACCATTAAAAGACCAAAAATATATGAAGCCATGATAGAATTAGGGGGTGGAGAATTTCGTAAAAATCGTGAAAGTTACTTTGGGGTACAAATTAGAAAAAAGGTAGAAATTCCAAGCGAATAGGAATATATTAGAAAGTTTTAACGTTAAAAGAGGCCCGAGATAGGGAGACCCGCTATCGACACTGTTCGTTTCTAAGAAAAATTCTTCAGAGGAATGGGGATAGTAACAACACGGACAATATGCAATTACAGATTTCAAATTACAGCATAGTATTTCTAGCCAGAACTAAGAAAAACTTAGTAGACACAATACGACGATTAGAGGCAAGGGCGAAAGATGACCTGAAGATTAATGTAAAGAAAACGAAATGCGTGGAATTAAAGGTAGGAAACTTTGAGCTGGTACTGATAACCGATAAGGGAGAGGAAGGAACGCAAATCCAGGAATAAATTACGAAGGCAACCGAAGTTTATCAGCACTAAGGAATACATTTGGATCAGATGTCTTAAAAAAAATGTACCAGAATATAGTAAGAGCAGTAGGAAGGGAATTGTGGAGGTAAATCAAAAAGAAAAGTAAGCAAAAGCAAAGTGTTGACATCTGGTGAGGCGTAAAAGAACTCCTTTAAGTACGCAAACTAGTGAAAATTACTGGCTACAAGTCTGGACAGTAAGGTGGACGATCCATTTGTTCTCATCCAAAAGACCTGACTACTCCTTGTGTTTGTGCAAAAACATGTGGCGTTGCATTATCATGGAACAACATTATACCGGAAGGCAGTAGGTCACGCCGCTTGTTTTGTTGGACCCAACAATCGAATTATAGATTGTATCTCGTAGTCGGCGGATGACACAATTTTCTTAAACATTATAAGGTTCTACAGATCAGCACACAGGCAGACGATACGGCTGCAAATGGCGTCTAAAACCCGCGCAAAGCGGCGATCGCGCATAATCCTCACTCTTACTCAGAAATAGACCTCATTTACAAAGTATCCCTCTTATCCCCCTTATCATTACAAATATATTCCTGTTCGCCATTTTATGTGCTGTGTATATAGAGCTATGTGTAAGTATCGGATTGCACTATAAACAAGAGTCGATAAATGTCTACCGGGCTGCCTTATATGTCTACCAGGCTGAAATTGTAGACGTCATTCACGTGGAATTTGAATAAATGAAAATTTGCGTCTGAGAAGTACGGTATCTCCTTCCTTCGTCATTTCGTTTTCGTATCTGCTCCATGCCTTACCTTTAAGCGTAGGAATTTTAAACTTATGAGACGAATATGAGAATATCGGTTTCCCGTTTCCGATATCGCATTATCTGGATCGGGAACAATGATCTTCAATTTCTGTATATAGAATATGCGGTACATGGTATGCTTATATATAGTTATATATATATATGCATGTGTATGTATATGTGAAATGTGCATTCGAATACTACTTTCCGTTTTGCAGTCAGTATGTATCGGGTCTTAACAATGGGAATGCGACGGGAAATAGCTTCTACGTTACGTAAGTTTAATTTTCTCTGGTAATGCAATGTTGGAACGTCAAGATGGATTCAGCGCGTAAAAAGCGTGTATGTATATGTAGTAATACCGATTCGAGTTCAGTGTATATACGAGGACGTTTATTATTTTTGAACGAATTCTAAGTACAGCATGCGAGGTAATCAGAAGACTGAACTAGCTTGCATTTCATCCGGGACGGTGCAATATTATTTCAGTGCCTTTTATTAAACTTGAATTTGGTCGATATTATTTTAGAAGAAAATAAAAATAAAACAATGTGTACGTGCGCCCGTACGACGATTTTGAGCCTTCGAATTGTATGTTATACATAATAAGCATTAATAGTAAGAAAACATAAATTGCCAAAATCATAAGAGGTGGTTTAGGAAGGTGAAGCTATTAAGAACCTCAGCTCCCGCTCTTCCGCCAAACCCTTGGCTGAAAATAACACAATACTCAAGAAAATGAAATGCCTAAATTAAATCTAACCTAATCTTCTGCAATGTATAATCAATGCAAGCAAAGTTCAATTAATCAGGAGGAAAACAAGCTGTACAAATAAACATTAACTAATTATTTGAGAAAATGGAATGTTACGCTGATGCGCACACAAACGATTCGTATACTACCTATAAGTAGTTATAGCTTGAATGAATGTCCTATGAAAAGCAGCGCCGTAATGAGATTCTCGTTTCTAATATTGTTATGAGCCACATCAGTACGGAATTGAACTTTTTCGAAAAGGTAGGGAGAAGCGGTCTTGATATAGATAAAGGCAGTTATAAATCTTCGATTTTTCATAAATTACATACCAAATATATACCTCATGCATGAGTTTTGGGCCTTCTGAATACGAAATTTGTCAAACACATCCAAGCATGGTCCATAGTTAAATAACGAAAGTGCAAGTTCTGCGCATAACATTGTTTTAGTTTTCGCATCAAGCCAAGATCAATACGGATACAATATTTTTAAATGAGCATATGCCATGTTCATGGTTCTAGAAATGTGATCTCTAGAACGAAGACTCATCTGCTATAAAGTCCAGAACTCTCGTATAGGAAACAACTCTTAATTTTAATTTTAATTTAATTAATCTTAATTTTGTTTCTACATTTCAGTACATCTCCTGTTTTCCTGAGCAATGCATTACGGGAAAACATGTTTATACCCATCAAATCGTAATAGAGTTGCTTCAATGCGAAAGGGGGGTTATCGATAGTAAAGCTTCTGTATATTTGGATGTCGTCCGCAAAGTTTCATCAAAATCACATTCATCTAAGCACGCAGTGTACGTCGAATAACGGTTACACCTGACCTCTGCAGAACATCCTTAGTCAGTGCAAGATCATTAAGCCTTACACATTGTCACCGATCGCATATGAGGAAAGCCACTCTAACGCACCTTTCCCAAATCCCAAGTATGAGCAAAATCTTGTGATCCATAGTGTCAAACGCGCAACTATATTAATCGAGCAGTATTAAAAGAATCATTAGGTTTCTATCAGCCACATTAATTATATTATTGGCCACATTTGGAAGCGTATAATTGCGCCTGAAGCCAGATTGATATAACGGTAACAAATTGTAACATTCTAAATGGTCATTATTTGGTGGGAAAGTATCTTTTCTAAAACTCAAAGTACCAATCTATTACTATTACTACTGCATGAAAGAGGATGCAGAAGAGTCAAGTGAAGGGATCACAACACAATTAATAAATACATCATTTATCTCGTCAGCATCCTTAAGGTGTAACGGCAACTCCATCATGGCGCAAATATTGAACTGCTCGAGTCGTTTAGAATTTTTTGTAGCTGTGAGTAACTTAAATTAAGCAATTTTTCTCACCGAATGGCAAATGTCGTAAAGTTGCGTAACTACTTATAGTAGTAAAGTGATGCTCAGAGCGAGTGCGTTTGTATTTTGCTTTAGCTTTATCTCTGAGTGTTTGCATTAATTTTATGTAACCTGTGATCCGGGATATTTTAGTTCGAGTTATTTTAGCGGTTTTTATAGGAGCATAAATTTCGAGTAATGGTAACTAAAAAGGTGAATATTCATATTCAATATAGTATAAAATGAAAGGGGGTTGTAGTTGACTGAAAATGTTGCTTAGTCGAAATGAGAAAAGTCGTGATAAGTGATAATCGTATGTTCGTACTTTCTTTTTCATTATCTAGACGGTAGATCCTCGTTGCCCTTCTTCAGTTTTATCTATTTTCAATTCCATTAATTACAACTTAAAATTATGTAGTGCTTAATAGCAAAATATAACCACTTGTGGACAAAACAGAAGATGTGTGGTCTGGACTATATATTCGAATATGTTTGCGAAGAGTTCACGACTCTGAACGTTACTGGATTGAACAAATGGGGTCATTTCAAACTTAGGCTTGTCTATTTAAGAAAACTGTTAGATTATCAACACCAGCTTCAATTTACATTATAAATTCTTTTTTGCGTAAACCATTTGTATCTATTTAATAAACATTTTTTTCTCGTAGATTCGTGTTTTTGCGATAATCGATAAATCTGAAATAAAATGACGCAGAAGGAGATAACAATAGAAAAGAAAATAAATAGGTGTCTCAGTTCTCATCCTTCTTCACAATTAAATCAACCTGACAAGAAACTACAAACTGTAATAGTTTCTTTTTCGTTATTTCCTTTCCAACATTCCGTTTGATAGGTTTCTATTTCCTCGCGTATAACTAGATCCGGTGGCTCCGCCATAACTGACAATCAAGTTTTCTTCGTGTAGTGAGTGGTCTCTCCTTCTATGCTACACGTAGGGTAAAAAAGGTGCGAGATAAAGTTGCTTTGTAATTGCGAAACCTTGTTTCATACTTACTGGTTAGTCTTTTTTACATGTTCTACTTCCCTTTATTTATTCTATGGTGTGGTCTCTTCGCAATCTTAATTCGTCGACTTACCACGCTAATACGATTGCATTATTAACCGTTTTGTTATTATTTCCAATTACCATTGCTACCTGCGTACGCTTAGAGCCTATTTCTCTGTACGAGTCGAAAGTGTAAAGACTTAAAGCCTTGGGTCTCTGAGAGCTATTCGGAATACTTTATTAGGTTTAACATGGGGGCGGGAGACGTACTCGGCTGCTCTTTGTGTATGCTGTTTGTTCTTTGTGTGCGCTTTCATTGTAATTAAAAGGAAATATGAGGCTGTGCGCAAAAGCGTTGACGAAAGGAGAAACAAGGGTACCTCAATATTGAGAATAGTTTAAAGTGGAGCATAAGGTATTGATTACTTGTTTTACGTATTTCGTGTTGCATGGTTATTTTTTAACCGAGAATTCTTTCAGAATGCATTTACCAAAGGAGGGAACTTAATAATTTAATAACTACGTGTTTCTCATAAGTTTTCAATTTTTGTTTTGTATGATAATATTGTATTATTGCTGTGAATGAATTATTTACGAAAATGTGGAAAAACTTCCTCCTTTTTGCCAAGGTCCTTATATGGTAACAAACTAATTAGGATCCAGTGCGTGCGAAGTATTCTACACACACCAAAACTATATTCGTTATGGAGGATTTGTATGCTTCCGTTTATTCGTACAACAAACTTGTTTCCAATGTTGATGTATATGTCGAATGTTATCGCACATTTAAAGTGGATTCCAAATGTTTATTATTTTTGTTTGCGAAATAGCTGTTATCTGTGAGGTTGTTCGGGGACCTTAGGTTGTTCGGTTAGATAAACAAAATTTGTTAAGAGAAGTTCTAGAGTTCGAAAATTAAATTTAGAATAAGAATTGTTACGTTCTCCTGGTTTGAAGAACAATGCCGTGGTCGTCGGCTTCGGTGTATCTTTCTTGCGAAGAGCAAGGACAATTACTTTTGTTTAAATGTATAAAATAGTTGCTTATTTGCTTGGTAACTCAGTATCTCTCAAAATGAAAGACAGTTCATATATATAAAAAAATTATTAAAACAGTTCCCCTCATTATTACATAAAAAAAATTAAAAAAAATGTGAGGTTTCCCTCGTGTCAATATAAAAATTATGCATATACCTTAGTATTATGTACATCTTATAATGCGGTTTACTTACTTGTTTCTGCATATATTTTGATCTTATTTCTATGTATTTTTGTATTTATACGTAAACGCACCTAATACGAGCGCGAGGCATTTTGCTACCTTAATGTGTCTTCAGTATCGCAACGTTTATTTACATTATATTTCGCAACATTTGTATGCATTTCTTGTGCATTATTAGGACCACCACCAAACCCTATAGGAGCTCGAACGTCTGGCTTTAGGGAGGCAGTAGATAATATAGCCGAAGACGGCTACCTAGACGTTCTCGTGTTAGAATCTATACGCTATGTGCCTTGTATGTATGTTCTTTGCTACTGCCTCCTCATATAAGCGGAAAAATCACAAACCACCGATAGTGCGGGTCTGGGTGCTGCATGATGCACAAGCAAAAGAGTGACGGCAGGCAGGCAGGCGTGGCAGTTCGTAGCGTTCATCCTCCGACGAAGTTCGGATGCATTGATGCATGTATGCCTGCGTTCGTCATATATCGTGGTTTCTAATATTAGCGCTTCCTGAAGTTGCGATTATTTGATTTAATGGAATTTAATTTTGATTTGCGTAGATTTTGCTTTGTATGCGTGTGATCTTGTTGTAGTTGCGTATATTACATGAATTTAAATATGTTTTTGTGATAAATACGCACACATAATGTTTTAAATGGATATAAGCGCAATATATATGACACATAGGAAATAACATAAATGAAATGATTATTTTACATAGTAAGGTGAATGGAATATTATAAAAAGCCTTAACAAGAATCAAATCTGACATAATAAAAACCGGTTCTCCTTATAAATCTGGACCTTCATTTCTAAATGTAGCAGATAATGCGATATGTCTTAGCCAAGCGGTAATGCTGGAATCGAAGGGGTCAGGACTTCAAAAAATATCTTTGCAGAGCGTCTAAAATTCAATGCAATACAAATAGGAGGTGTTATTGATAAGATCTGTAACTGGTAACTCATGCGTAAGTAAAATATACCGTAATAATGATAGCAAGGACTGTGGCGTCGTATGGTAAACAACACAAAAGTATCGGCAACCTCTGCACCACACAAAATTAATTCATTAATCCGGAGCGGCTGTTTCGTGGTTACGAATGATCACCATTTTCAACTGGTGACCGTAATATACTGCAAATGGATCCGAAATGTTAAGTATCTTTTTAACATTTTTAAATCCAAAGGTTATTGGACGAAGTTGTTTACTAGTTATCCGTATGCGTTGGCCACTTCAAGAATTCGTCAATGTGAAGAGCTAAGTTGGTATCGTCCGCGTAGTTTACAATGATATGTTCAGATTGCGGCACAACATTACTTATATCATTTGCGTACATATTAAATAATCTACTCAAGATCTTTTGAGAGGTTAACTGATTGGCACAAGATTCATATGATCATAGTTTCAATTTGTTATTGTATCGTCCTTCATTAAGACAAATTCACTAATTGATATTTCCGCACAAGCGATGTGAAATTAACGATCATAATGGTTTTTGCAGGAAATATAATCATCAGATCTGTTTATATTTTCTTGATGCGACGTGCACGTTATTGCCATCGTTGAACTCCGGGTAATAATAATTATTCATTTTGCCTACTGGCAGTCAAGCTTGTTTCAAAGTACTAGATTATTTAATCTGACATGTATATATACATACTTCTGCATACAGCCCTACCTCATCTATTTACGAAAGTCATAAACTTATCGCAAATTCGATAACACCACGCAAGCATTTGCACAGTTAACTGCTTAGGTTTTTATGCCTCACATGGGGAAGTAATTAATATAAATGAATGAATTTATAAGTAAAGTTTAATTGTATTAAACTAGTTTCCCTTTAACTTCTGCGAACGATATATTGCCAAACTTCGGTACACCTAATTAAGATATGCGCCGCAGCAAGAGATGACGACGATAACGCTTTGAAAGAGTTGTGTTAGACGCTAATGAATATAAACGGTGTCTGGAGGAGCAATATAGGTTACATTAATTTGCTAATACCGTATTTCTATATTTTAGAAAGATCTCGCACACTTTAAAGAGACTTGATAAACGTTTATGTTGTATGTCATAATGTTGCTAGTGCAGGCTGTTCCTTATATATCTACAATTCTCAGAATGTACGTCTATGTATGAAAGGAGGTTTACCTTTCACTCACTCAACTTCTTATTAGGCTTCATTTAATCTAACACTTCACTATTGCTGTTGCAAGAAATTATTTTAGAAGAAAAAAAATGAAATCACAAAAGTTAGTTCAATAACTTAGTCCTAATGTAATAGGACGTAACATGCGATTACTTTAGTAAGCTTGACGAAATTATAGTCATACACCGGAAATGCGAGGGCAGTTCGATCAATATCTGGCTGTGGCAAAAAAGAAAACCATTTTATGCGCAAAATTCGTTTTATTTTTCACCGTAGTCTTCTTCGAGGTCGATACGCTTAGTTCAATGCGTTTCTATCTTTTATATTGCATCTAAATTGATTTCTCCAACCCGCCAAACAGGCATTTGAGTCAAATATATTTCCTCCGAGCCATTTCTTCATATTCGGTAATAGGAAATAATCTCTGGGTGCTAAATCTGGCGTAAATGTGGTGGGTGCGGAACCAATTCGTATCCTAACTCATGAAATCATGCCATAGTGACAATACAAGTGTGCACGAGTGCATAGTCTTGATGAAACAGAATTATTTTCAAGCTAATCAGCCACAATTCTGTCGGCTGATATAGCGACTTTGATCTTCTTTGGCGCTGGTTGGCCACGAAAAATCCACTGTTTTGATTGTTCATTGGTCTCTGGTATGTTGCGGTAATTCCATGTTTCGTAAACAGTTATGAATTTACGCCAAAAATTGTGCAATCGGGGTACTCATTTTGCTGATAGCTTCCTTACATTCAAATGAGTTATTAAAATGGTAAGCTTTCAGTCAGTTGAGGTGCCTAGAGCCTCACCAATCTCATGCACTTTCGATCCCCGATCATTCATTACTATATCGTTGAATTTTTTGTTGTTGGACGTTCTTCACCAAAAATGCAAAGCACAGAGGCACCGTAAGCTTCACTGACCTCATCATTTATCTCATTATCCGTTTTCTTTTTCGAAAGCAAATGTTTAATCAGTGTCCTATATTCGACTTTCTCTATTTTTTTAACCATAAGAGTTGTTCACTTTAAACGGCTGTCATTCACAAACTAACCGATGTGTTTGTTTGAAAGCTTGGCAGGGTTTTATTTTTACGAGAAGTGATTGTTTTAATTCTAATATCGCCATATCTTGCCGAGGCCAGGTAATTGAACTCTCGAAATTTTTAGAACGTAATAACAAAAAATCTATTCGCCATTTCTTATTCAAAATTTAAATTGACACAGCAAGTTATTGTGTAATTCAACGAGCTAATGTGTTTTTTTTCTTTTTTCAGGTGAGTATGATGGCCATATCTACACCGACGGAATTTTCCGAGTGGAGTAAGTTGTATATTATATTGAGTGATCTGTCTGAAAGTTACATCCATCTGGGGAAGTAGAAATTGGGGAAATTTGGTGTCTTCCAGCGAATAGAGTTTGTCAGCAACATTTTAATGTACTGGTTGCTTTTGGTTATAAGGGGTTACTCATAGCAGTTTTTATATTAAGTGGAACACTGTGATTCTTACTAACTGTTAATTGTTTTATCTTTAAGCTTCTTTTATTTTATATTTTTGATTACTACTCAATTCTAATTAATGTAAAATGTACATGCATAGTTCTACTTAGTTTAGTTTTATGGAATAATATGCCAAACACGTGCAGCATATACATAGTTCACAACACTTTTACCTCTGTTGCCCTTCTTTCGAAAAACATTGCAGAATTATTTTGGTCATTTGATCCCATTTGAATAAGCAATTTAATCGGTTGGCATTTGATTGCTCACTACTTCCTATATTCTGTCGGTCTATCATAAATTACAATTCAAAAAATTGCGATTTTTCTTACAAACAAGAAGCTGTTTACAGCAATGCTTATAGCAACTGTTGAAGTTGCAAACTTAGGATTTCCTTCGCATATTCCGATGTAATTGATTATAGGTTTTGTTGAGGAATCAAATCTGGCATCTCCCGTTTGTTAGACGGTCGAAATATTATATATTTGCAGAGAGAACATAAAGGTATCAAAAGAGAATCTTCCTGACAGCTCCCCGTGGTCTACTTGATAGAACGCCAATCTAGCAAATGGGAGATGGCAAGCTCGATTCTTTAGTAGGGCGCCTTTTTCTAATAATTGATAGGCGGGGAAATACCGAGGAAATTTCAAATTTTCATAATTTACCGACGCAAATCAAATTATATTAACCGTTGGAGTTTCTAATAGCTTGCTATGAGATTGCTTCTCTTCTTCATTTCATAGTCCTGTTCCATTTTTATCTCTAATGCATTAACTGTATTTAGTAAATTTTTTCTCTCATTTTCGTATTTATTCAGATTTTCGAAAGCAGTTATAATTATATAATAATAAGAAAGTATGTATTATAGTTTCCAGCCTAGGTAATTACAATTTTTTATATTTCTATATTTCCATCGAAGTGCATCTACAAGTAATTTAATGATTTCTATAATTAGAACTAAATATTTGAGAAGACCTACAACTCCCTTCGTCTACAAATCCGTTACACGCATAGGTCCTTTTTTAGAACGTCGTTGAAAGTGTGTATGCTCCTGTGATTTGCCGTAGTTGAGCGGTTTTGACATAACGCGTTCTATGTACATTCGTGTAGAAATTAGCAACGAATTTGTTGATGATTTGTGCCACTAGAAAAGCATATCCTGTAATACGACGGGTTTCTTTCTGGCTTTGTATGCAGCCATAATAGTAAACAGTAGATTGATCTAAAGAACAAAGATGGATACACCTCTTCTATACCACGCGATCTATTCTCTATTCTAGGGAATTTCAAAAAATTGTTGGAACTTGGGGATTGTATATCTCGATGCTATGCTGTTCTATAAATTCAATTGTCTTGGGCACTACGTAAACTAGCATTATCGTAATGGAGAATGATTCGTCGTTGTGGGTTGGTCTTCACTTCTCATAAACGAACGGTTGTATAGCAATCATTAGCTTGTCTTCGATCTTCCAAAGCAATTGTGACATTAAAGTTGTGACCATTCCTTCGACACACTTTAGGAACGGATAACTTTTTTTGGCTTCTCCTAAATAAGACCCGCACCGCGGATTGATATTTGGTTTCGGGTTCACAAGAATGAAACGATGATTCGTTAGCACTTACGATGCTATAAACATTTTTTGAAGTCCCATTGATGAACTGGAGTTTTTCGAGGCAAATTAATGTGAGCCGCCCTTGTTCTTCAGTTAAAAGATCCAGCGGGAAACAAACTATCTCAAGGCCGAGTGCCCATTATTTTGGGATGTAGACCAGAGAATGGCGATATGTCACATGTCGATTTTCCTTGATTAGCGGGCGCACAACAGCGATTGTCTTCTGAGCGACTGCTGTCTTTGGTAGTCGTGTCTTGGAATTCGCGGTATCAGCGAGAAATCGTCGACCGATGTGATCAAAAACAGAAACCAACTCGACGGGATTATATTGCTGAAACATCACATGTAAGTTATTGAGGACTTCTATTCTGGGTAGGTGGGTAACGTAATTAATTTGTAGTTTACATTTCCAGTGGTTTTTCGTAATGGACATTCTCATATATACCTTCGTAAACTGATAAGAATTTTCGGAAGTTGGTTTCAGCTAATTAAAATGGCATTGCTTAATTTCAAACAATTAAAAAAAGAGAAAAGTTGCTCATTCTATCCTTAAAAGGCTGCCACTGGACGGGCTTTGCATAAGGATAAAGGTGTTTGCTTCATTAAGATCTGAATAATTTACTGATTAAATACATATTGTAGTGTTATAATTCGCAAGAAAATTAGCTGCCATTAATGCTACGCATATATGACACAGTGAGTCCAGTATATCCACTCGCTCAAAGTTAAGATCTCTTTGGCAATTGTGAGCTTGTTCTCAGAAGTAGCTACGCCTTTTACTTGCTATTATCTAGGTAGCGAGGGAGTTACGAGTTATAAGTCCAACCAACAACGGGTGGTGGAACGGTATAACTTCTCTTTTGTTCAATTTCCTCACATCCTAAAACATCCCCTATTCCTATCCCTATTAATATAAAATTTCCCTACAGCAAGTTCGTGTCACGTGTGGTTGTTCGAGGAGCTGAGTTCCAGAAAGAATTATATAAACATAGTGTTTATATTTGGAAATAGCGGTGTATCAGGTTAGTTCTTGTTTCAAAATTCTAGTAGTTGTTTAAAATTCATTAATCGCTTTCCAATTGAACTTAAATGGCCGAAAGAGAATTTTTCCCTTTTACAAAATATTACAATTTCAGTTACAATATATATGAAATGGTAATTTAACAATTCATTAATTTGATAAATATCTAGTAAGAGGAACCGTTGATTATCTCACATCAAGTAACAAGCCTATTACAATATTATGTACTCGTGTACATGAATAGATAATCCTGCTTACTGGCTCAACTATTCCACTAAAGGTAACTCCGCGCTCGCTGTGTGAAACGTCTATCGACTGCGGGATTGTCAAAGCTTAACTAGCTTTTATGCACATGATCATTATACACACTCTACCTCCGCCGGTGAGACGAGAATATCGCGCGAACTGTTTTCTTAATAAACCAGATCACGGCGGTTTTCGAGCAGCAAGTATGTAAGCGTGTAAGTATGGGCGCATTATTAAACATATTTGCGGATTCACAGTGTCAATTTAGAATTAATTTGCGTTATTTGAAACAGAACAAATGATGAACTTAGTTTTCTATTTCTTGATTTCATCTTCTTTTTTCATTTGCTGTTATTAATAGTTGATCTTTTAATTTATTTCTCGTCTGTCCCGACTACTATCGGATGAATAATACAAGAAAAACCATCACCAGAAATTAGAAAATTCGACCGTGCCAAAAGAACCAAGATTCCAACAAAAATAATAATCCGAGCAAATGAGCTTGTTAAACCAATTTTTGAAATGACTATCTAGTAGTAGTAAAGTATATCAAACTCTGTTGCGTTTAACTAGTATTGACTGGTATGAAAATTTAGATTGCGGTAAGTTTTGGAATCATTGAGATATTAGGACAACGTAGCGTTTGTTTAGCTCAATCACCAGCCTCCAAGAGGAAGTAACCGTACCAAGTTCGAATTGTAGATGAGAATTGTACATGGAAAACGGAACACCAATTATACTTAAAGTCCAAAATAGATTTTTGCTACCAATTATTTACAGTGACTCCGAAAAACGGTTATCGATATTTTCTTGATTACATTGGTTGAATGGAAGAACAAGATAATGATTCAAGTAGAAACACCTACGATTAAATACAAATTAGGAAAACAAGAAATTGCAAGGTTTATTTTGTTTTTGTTGCGCAGTGCTTACTGTATCACCTTCTTTGGTATTTACAATACGAAAAATAAACATTACGGAATGCCTCAAGAGTACCGCTGACTATATTAAACTCAACAAATGTACATCTGACAAACATTTCCCTTAAATACTTTTTGAAATGCGTGTACTGTTAGCTTTTAAATCATGCATGGGTACACCAAACTAATTCGGTAGCAGTTATTACTAACAGAGTTCCTCGAGGATCCAGATTTCCATATACGCCGGCTCCATTTACTCTTCACGCCCTTCTCCTCTCCAAACGAAATTCTCATGAGAGCAAATGCAGTACAATGGGCTCGACAAAGTGTATAAGAAGCGAACGAATCGGAGTCTCCCTTACATTAGCGGTCTTGGGAAAATTTCGCGAGAAGAAAAGCTGAAAATGGAGAAAATATAAAGTGAAGAAAAGGCAACCAACAGGATGTGATTTGTTTTCTTTTGTTGTCTGAAAAATTTTCTACTTAGAAAGCCAGTGCCTCCGTTAATAAATAACGATGTCGGTTGGATAGGAATTTTATCTTTCTTCGCAATGCACAGTTTAGTGGAATATATATTCTTATTATTCTTGTTGGTCTGCTCCCGGCACGTGGTCTATTGTTGTCTACGGCTATTTATGCTCTTTTTTCGGCTCGTTATACCGTGTAATTTATGTAAAGGATGTGTAAATATTTTAGATAGAAATTAGGCGAATCTGCGCTTTCAAACCTACGTAGATTATTCCTTCATTGTGTACTAGATTCCGAGGATTAAACAGCTCAAAACGGTTAATGCTACGTTCAAAAAATTCATAAAGAAAGCTCTAACTGAATTCAGTTGGGGAACTTGAGGGAATAATTTATTTATGTCTCATTTTATGTATAACCTTTTCAGCGAGTTCTGTAGGTTTATTATTTTTCGCATTTTCCTTTAAAAAGTAAAAGGAGTATTTACAGTTGTTGACATTTATCCGGATACATTATTAGGGTAGACTTTCAAATTGATTTACCTCTTACAGGGCAAACAGTGGAAAATATTGACCGCCAATTTCGCGACCATGACACTAAAAAGTGGTGAATCCTGGTGAAAGGACTACGAATTATCTGTCAATTCAACAAACCGGTGATGATTCTATTCACTAGGAGAAGAAAAAGAAGTAAGGTGAAACCACCTTAAGTTGTAAACATACTGCTACAAATACCTAGGTACCACCTTCGACAAAAAACTATCGTGGATCCCGCATATTGACCATAAGGTCAACAAAACCAGCATTGAGTTTGAACAGTGCCGCAGAATGCTGGGAAGAATCTGGAGTCCGCCTCCCAGAATCACGATCTGGATTTACACTGCGATATTTAGACTAATGCTAGAATATCGGGCAGTCGTTTGGGGGCCCACTACAGGAAACGTGGTCGCAGCCAAAGAACTAATGCAAATACAAAGGACAAGTTGCCTAAGCTTCACGGACGAAATCATGCTTTGCCTGCCGCGTCTTGACCTAGTAGCAGAAGAGATGGCGTTGACTATCATAATCCGGCTGCTTTACAGTGGCATAAAACAGGACGACGTTGTAAGATACAGTGAAATGCACTGATCCTAGAGGTTGGGGTGAATAACGTCCCACTACTTTTCGTCTACGATACACCTCATGAACTTTCGACACATCAACAAACCGATATCGTTGAAGACAGTTTATGTCTCTTCATAGACGAATCAAAAACCAATAAAGGAACTGGAGCAGGAATATTTTCTGGGTAGCTTCACCTAAAAGAATCATGGACACTAAGAATGGGGATCACCGTTTTCCAGGCGGAAGTCAGCATTGGCATAGCATGTAATATGGGTAAAGAGCCACAGCGATAATGATGGCAATGAAGGCAATGGCGAACAGGCTGGTTTTATGAAAGCATCAGTACTATTACCCATGAAAAATTCTTCAAGAGATGGGACGATATTAGTTCCTATTGTATTAGATGTATATCAACAAGTCATTAAGATATCTGAGACTATCCACAACAAACCTTCGCATGACTGTTGGGATTCTCACTGGAGATTATGGACTAAAGGGGTGCCTCCACAAAATAGGAATGGCCGAAGATCTTTCATGTAGGAGGTACCAAACTAAAGACAAAACACTCGAATACTTCCTGTGCAATACCACTCTGAATGACGAGAGGCTACATCTTGCCACCATTAGAGCGATTCCTGTTGGCATCGTCCTAGGCTATGCCAAAGCAATGAGTTGTCTGACGGCCTAGAGGGCTCTCCGGCACAGGGGATGCATAGTAGTCTATCGTGGTCTAAATATGAGATCAATTTCACCCTTTCATTTTCCATGACCACCACAACCGTTTAAGATGAGCAGTTCAAAATATTTACTATTCATTTAGCTACCATGACACTTCTGGTTTCAGTAGTAGCAGTTTGGCCATATCAATTCATTCTTTATGTTCCTTCTCTTGTATTCCTTTGTTTTTCTCTGCCTTTCCCTTGTTTGTTTCCTTCCTGTTACTCTTCGTATACTCGGGTCTTCTAAAGTCTGAATTTTTCTCCATTTGGATTTTTGTGTACGTTCTTTGGTATTAGCTATTGATGACATGTATTAATTTTCCTGGCGTTCAAATTTTCCTTAAACACTTTCCATCGCATTAAAAAGATCCTTAAGGGTTTTTTCAACAGTTTGCTGTTTTCCTACTATTACATTGCTTTTAGCGCTATCGACAGTCCATTACCAGCCGCCTAGACAATAGTGAAGAAATAATTTCCTGTGTGCTTTTACTGTTCTGACTTTGTTTAACACTTTTTTAGATCCTTTAATATTTACGGCTCTGCCCACTTTTCTATTATTTTTATTGAACTTTGTTTCTACTACCCCCTCTTTCTTTTCCTTCTTTTTAGTTTTTTTTTCTCGCTCCACCAATGGTTTCTTTTTGTATACGTGTTGTTTTTTGTCATATTTTCAATTCCAATTTATAGGTACTCTTTTCTATAAATCGGTTTCCACTATTTTACAATAGTATTGCCGACTTACTTTAGTTCACCTAAGCCTATGCGTTTATTCCTAGTTTGTTAATTTCTTGCTTTATCTCTCTTTCTCTGCTCCAAATTCCAACTTTAATATTACTATTTTTGAGCTGGTTTTCTTGTTCCCTTGCTTAGTGTATTTCCTTCGCTGGTTGAATACCTGAACCTGCTACATTTTAGAAGACATTTTCCTAGTATAGTTGACCATGCTTAGTTCTATTTGTAATATGTGAACGGCTACGATTCAAAACCAAATTTTCTTTTAATTGTGTAACTTTTACTGCGCAAATGGTGCGTACTGAGCAATATGCTAATTAAAATGTCACTCGTGTTGTTGTTTTAGCCTTCAACTTTTAGTTGAAACCTAGAAGGAACCTAGTAAATCGTTATGATGGTTCTATGTAATTCTAGGAGCAAATTAGTCACTGTGTTTTAAAATTTTAAACGCACTAACGTCTGGAAATCAATATTTTCTGTAATTTTTTATTACCTCAAAATTTTGTAAAATTTTAAGAAGAATGCGGTTGCAAGTATGAAATGAATAAGACCTCATTAGATTCTTCGATTTGCATTTGTCTGAGTTAAAACCTAGGCAAAGAGTGTATAAAAAGGCATTAGTAACGATGAGCGAACAATCCACTTCGTCTCCATAAAGTATATCCGGATCATCTTTCATTTCTTCAGAGCAAGTCGAGAGATTTCATATCTGAGATTATTACGGAATTTTATAGTTTGCAATTACTCACTTGATGAGACGTTGCCTTTGCTGTCTTAGATGACGTTGTGCGTTTTTAGTGCTTATTTTTTCTTGTAGTTTCCGTGGCGTTTGCTTTTCTCTTTTCTTCAGTAGCGTGTCTTGAAAGGTGCTGTTTTGGGGCCCTGAATAAGTCCATGTTGTTGGCTACCGCGGTAAAGGAAAGGGTGATTTACGTTTATCGTGCGAGATACGTTTTTAGCCGGATCATTTATAAAAATAAATCGTCTGAAATATAACGGTAAATATTTGGTGATAAGTAAACACTGACCCCGTTTTTGAGGGAAAATGTTTTTCCAAACGCGACTTATAATTTATATAAACGATTTGACGCTGGTGATGATTCCTAAATAATAAGGGGTCCTTTATGGAGAATACTAGCGTTTATAGATCGATTATTATTATTATTTTAACCGCAAAATTTTGTGAGAACTGAATTGAGTGAAGATTTATATTGTATTGTTGCTTCAGCATACATACCTATTTTTCTGTCATATCTGTTGCTCACGGTATCATTTTCGTTCTCAGTGTTATTTTGTTTATCATGCAAAACGCAGAATTGTTTGCGCTCCGTCTTCTTGAATATTCTCTTGTATTATCAGAATCTTTCAGGACATCCGAATCTCCCAGTAATTGCAAATACTGCTTACATCATTTTATCTAGATTTATTTGCATCCATTTCAAAGGACGCCAACAATTTTTTTAAATCTAAAATAAATGAATATAAATACATTATCTTAAATCACTAATATTATTAATGTACAAAACGTGTGATAAGTAAGTGAGAAATAGAAGAAAGTAAGATAACGTAATTTTCGCTACGTTATTTTCCCAATGTTGCTGGGCTTAAATTTTGCATACGATACATCAGTGGGAAGGGACAAGAAATAGAAGGGAATCCTAATTAAGCGCTTATTTTCTAGTGGCTGCAGTCTTCTACATCTACCATATAAGAATAGAAAGGATTGCGGAAAAATTGTGCTGATGAATATTTTAAATCAAGGTATTTGCAGTGATCAGAGCAGACCTATGCGGGGCAACATGTATTATTTTATGACAACAAGAGATTGAATTCTAGAAACAGTATCCTGAGGGAATACGCGATACATTTAAATTTGGACGATTGGGAAGAGGAGAAATTGTGAATATATAATATATAACGATGATAGATACACATGAATGTGTTGTTGAAATAAAGATCAATGCTAAAAAAGAAACTTGCGATATATATCTTACTGGTGCAGAAAACAACAATTGATATAATTTCTGCAATAAACTAAGAAATAAGCAATATATGTCTGTTTATACAATGATTACCGTTGATAGCACATCAATAGATGCTCTAAATTGATTCAAAAAGTGGCGACTAGGTACTTTCATTGTCATCTACCGTCTCTAAGTATGCATCAATAATATCTGACCAAATCATGCTTGGCTTTGTTTATGAGGAAATTACGCTTAAAAAGGTAGATAGTACTAGGTATGAGCGATATACTATCGTTTAATACCATTTGCTTTACCTTTTGTTATCCAGGGCGGCCAGATTTTTTAATAAAAGGTCTAACAACATGCTTTTGAAAGAACGTACCAGATATGAAATTATAACACAATCGTAATAAATCTTATTAACATCATAGTAAAGCTTATTAACACGGTGTTAATGGTTAATTAACTCACTTTTCATCGGTTTTATTATCTATTTTTTTGAGTGTATGGAATAGCATGAATGTCTATAACGAATTCAGCGCTAAATATTGCCTTTAATATTGTTATAGTTGGTGGAAATATGTGTTCTTGATGTTATTTTGTGCACTGGCCTCTATTTAAAGTAGCTCGAGTGCAGTTGCCGGTAAAATTTGCATAGTTTATTGTTAAAATCGTTAATATCGCCGTGCAACGCGGGTTTTTAAAGTGATAGTGCAAACGCAGTCGTTTGTTCGTTTCAATTGTCTATTGTTTGTGTTCGATGCGCACACATACTAGTAATGTGTACATGATGAACACAAATATGCGTTTATTGACACCCTTCCGAGTTAATTCTTCGTATTTCATACAGATCCACATATGGATATATATATTCACACAGGTACGGTTGGGTTATCTATTGCATATGGATTAACAAATTATAGGGTTTAGTAGGTTCTAAAAAAAAGTGTATAGGTATAGTGAAAAATCTCCTCTTGCTATTGAAATAGCGTGCACTACTTTGATGTATATTATGAAGCAGTGACAATGATAAATAAACTGGATGAACAGGCAATTAGCTGACTGATTCTGAGTTATTGAAATGGGCAATATTACTGATTGGTTCATTTGAATTATAGTTAACACGACGTAATACCGCAGGTGCATATCGCCAAGTACCTATCGGCCTATTGGCATATGCAGTGCAAGGAATTTTTATTTAGTCTAAAAGTTAGTTTGGCGAGTTGAATAGATTTGACGCCGATTGTATTGTTTTTACTTCTTTTTTATATTTTTCTTTTTCCCCAATAAATTCTATGTACTTCGAAATGCATCTAGACAGGTACAGAGACTAATTTAACCTTTTTAACTAATAAAGATATGCGGCTATATAATTTACCTAAAGTTCTTTGACAAAGCTATACAGTGGCGGCCACATAAATAGCACAGGCATCAAATTTCATTTGAATTAACCGCTCAAGCTGTTCCCGTTTAAATTTTTATTAAACAAGCGTGAGAGTCCTCGAGAAGGTTGCGTGTGCTTCTCCTAGCTACGTATTCTAGATAACACAGACAT
This sequence comes from Marronus borbonicus, assembly GCA_902655005.2. Taxonomy (NCBI): domain Eukaryota; kingdom Metazoa; phylum Arthropoda; class Insecta; order Coleoptera; family Scarabaeidae; genus Marronus; species Marronus borbonicus. The sequence continues at coordinate 10,864,111 of LR737385.1, read as the reverse complement.
TCAATGAAAAAAAAAAATATTAGTTTCACTTTTCTAGCAGGCACATAAATAGCACAGTTGTCGGTTCTGTAACGGAATCTTATTATAGTGTTACGGTTCGAGTTATTTTGTACCAAAAAAGTGGTGTACTTACCACTTTTAAAATTAACGTGTTATTAATAACAAAAATGTAGGTGTTAGTATAATGGGACGAGGAAAACATTGCACACCAGAGAAAAGAGAGTTAATTTGCACCATGAAAGAGAAGGGCATATCGATTTCAGAAATATCACGAACATTAAATTGTTCACGTAAATTAATACAAAATGCGATAGAGCATATTCAAACCGAAAAAACTTTAGAAAACAAGAAACGGAAGATTAGGCCTCGTAAAACAACCTTACGACAAGACAACCTTATTCGTCGATTAAGTCAAGATGATTCTTTTCGCACAGCTACACAAATAAAAACCGAATTTAATAAACAATTTGATATTGATATATCGACAAGAACAATACGACGTCGGCCGAAGGAATTTAACTTACATGGGTGTATTGCAGTACGAAAGCCACTCGTGTCAAATAAAAACCGTCAAAGAAGATTACAGTTTGCGAAAGTGCGCAAAGAAAAGCCTCTTCTTTCTGGAAATCTGTACTTGGGACAGATCAGAGCAAACACAACCGACTTGGGTCTGACGGAATGTATGTGCGACGACCCATCAATCAGAGATTCAACCCTAGGTACATTATAAAAACATTGTAAAGCGGTGGAGGAAGCATAATGGTATGGCCTTCTATGTCATGGCGTGGTGTAGGGCCTATATTCAGAATTGCGGGAAAAATGGATCAGTATGTTTATCGCAACATTTTAGAAAACGAGATGGAACCGTATGCTGTTGAATTTCTTCCATTAACCTGGGGTTTAATGCACGACAATGATCCCAAACATACGGCCAGGACCGTAAAACAGTGGCGAGAGGAGAAACAGATTAGAGTGTTAGAATGCCCTGATTTAAATCCCATAGAAAATCTATGGGGGGATGTTGAGGTTGTTATAAAGTCTAAATCTCCAGCGACATTAGACGAATTATGGAATACTATTGAAGAAGCCTGGCATAACATTCCTGTAGATAGATGTCAAAAATTAGTTCAAAGTGTGCCGAGAAGATGTGCAGCAATATCGGCTTGTAAAGGGTTTCCAACAAAATATTAAATGTAAAAGCAAAAAAGAAATAATAAAATGAGTTAAGCCCCAGCCACTAAATTTGAGAGAAAATGCTGAATTTAAAAAATTCATAAATTTGTTAAGAATTTGATCAAAAATCTACCCCTGAAAATTCAAAGAACCTTTAACCGTGTTTCACGAACAGATAAAGTTACTGCTATAATTACATACTACAACTCCTGTTAATGAAGGGCAATGGTAACAAATATTATTCTGTAGAGCGAACCGAAGAATGTGTAGTAAAATGGCGTGATTTTTTAACACATGATTTATGTAATGGAATATTCTTTCTTTGAACCATTTATTTTTATTCAACAGTATATAGATTTAGAAAAATTTAGCGTATATAATTACACCCACAATTAGTACAATTTATTTGTCATAAAATTAGTTGTTTTGATTGTCAAATAATTTTGCAACGCTATTACAAAAATTTAATTAGCCCAATTAATTCAATTACTTTGTCTCCATTTCAGTTACATTGCAGAAAAGTATTTGCCTTATTTCTTATTTTACATACATTCATTTGCTCAACCATTGGAATGGTTGCAATGGATAGTATAGGAGCTGGTAGGGTGCCTACTTCCTACGCAGTACCCGTATCTAATACAAGCATGGCACATACGTAGGGTAAGATCCACTAAAATCTCGTTATATATTAATTTATGGTCGTTCCTTAAATGGACCTCTTTAATTATTAACTGGGGATGCTGTTACCCGCGCGGTATGGCGCTTTTTAAATTTATGCCCTACCGTAGTATGTATAACTTAATATCGATGCCGGAGTGCAAACACATTCTGTTGCTTTATAAATAAAGAAGGATCAAAGCGGCAGTCATCCCGCTTTCACAAACAGTGCTAAGTGGCTTTAGGTTCCATTAAGTAAATCAATATGTCTCTCTCACTACGGTTATATTAAATTGTGAACGTCTTTGAATGCAAACAATGTTTATTTGTGCTACTCTCGCTCTGCCTCTCCTTCTCTGCTCGCTTACTTACGACCGGCTCGCTTGGATGCCAGCTTGACGGAGAAATAGTTGCTGGTGGCGGTACCGCGTTGGTTAGTAAGACGCTACTTTTACTACGCCACGATTACGATGTTTGCGTTTGTATGAGTGCGCGTATATATGGATTAGAGGAATCGTCGAATGGTACAAATATTGTTTGTTTGTTTGTTCATGAGCTTCTTTACTATGTTTATTTTATGTTGTTTGGGTTCCACATATTCCGGATGCACTAAAATTCATTCCTTCAGGGCACTTGCAGCATCTTACATCATACCAAATAAATATCGCTTAGCATGCAGAGAGCAACATGCAAAAGCTCATTTACGTATTTTTACGCAAGAGGTAGTTCCTCTTGCGCTTTATAATTTAAATTCGAAAAGGGCTCTTTAAGGTAAGGTTATTTAACAATATATTGTATATACTTGGAATAGTTGGATGATATTTCTTTGGTTGTCGCTGGTCTCCGGCTTTCTTTCCATGACTTTCAGCGTAATGGAGAAAACTAATAACGGTGATAGTAATAGTGGTAATGCTTGGGCTGAAATATCTGTAATAGATAAACAACACATAAGTATCGGCACCCTCCGCACCACACAAGTTTAATTTATTATATAGTAATATAATAATTAGTCCGGGACGGCCGTTTCGAGGACACGAATGGTCCTCATCATCAACCGGCGACCGAGTCATGCGGTCACCGGTTGATGATGAGGATAAAACTGTTGGGATGGCGACCACAGTCTTAGAAAAAATGTAACTCCTTTAATCTGTTATCAGTCGTTAATTGATTGTTAGAAAGGCCGATAATGCGTGTTTCATCTTTAGCTTTACTTGCTATTCTTAATTTCTAATTCATTTTCTGATGTTATGATTTCCTTGAATGTCTTTTCTATATAATGTTAGCAAATTTTAGTTTCTTCGACAGTTATTTTCTTTTCAACTTATCCAGACGTAATAAGATGTAGGGATCTGATTAGAAGCTTCTTCAATTTCTTCAGACAATTTGGAGAAAGTTGCTGATCTAATAAACAATTTAAAGGAGGATGCACAAAGCATAAGCAATTGTAAAACTTTGTTATAGGATCCATCTTTACAAAATGATTTATATTTTATTAAAAATTTCGTAATATATCTCGAAAAATAATATACTTTGAATCACAAACAACACACCTAAAAAATGGAATTGAGGTATTAGATGCTACAATAAATTATAGATTTTTTGTGGTGATTTTATCGCCTCCAAATATAAAGAAAAATCGATGCAATTTTTACTCGCAGCCCTAATAAGCAAACGAACACACCCCGTAAGTTTAGAATATGTTTGAGTAATTAATTTTGTTTAACACCTTGTGGTATTACATTTATGTACGCCACTGATATTTTGAGGGTCTGTGGTCAGATAAACAGAAGAAGTATCGTCCGATTGTGTACTGCTTTCCCTAACGCATATGTAGTTGGACGAATATATTGCGGCGTACATTCTCATGGGTGGGCAATAGAGGCGGTCGTCGATCTGTCTGTTAATGTTTGATAATCGAAAAACGTTTAATTCCGAAAGTTTATTTAGTGAAAACCGTCGACGTTTAAATCCGTATGTTTTATTACCGGAAAACGTTTGAGCCTGCAATAGATAGCGTACCGGTTTCTTAAATACCTTAGAAACAATTTTGCACAAAGTCCGAACCTGAATTTAGAATAATTTCTGTTGCCAAAAATTATTGCAAATATTTGAGAATTTATTTAAACTCGGAAATCAGACGTAGTTTGCTTCTTTACCTTTTCTTAACCACCGAGTTCGCAATCACCTTTTGTTTTATTTGTCAATCTCATGGCGATTATCTATTTCATAACACTTATGTTTTATTCTGAAAGAAGGGCACTCGCAGCAATATTCATTGGTTTACAGCCGGTGAGTTTGAAGTTTTTAAGAATTGTTCAGAGATGTCAATTTCCATTTGTGGAGATGCTTGTCGATTCAGCATATAATTTTATAAAGGAAAGAAGAATGCTAAGGCATAATTTAAAAGAAATTTTTGAATCAACTGCCTTGTTTCTTGTATGTCGCATATTCCATGAAAAAGGTACCAAAGGCAATAACGTTTTGGCTGTAGATCTTGATGATCAACTGTCTGTTTTTATGTGTTGCAACTAAAGCTACACTACCCGACAAAAACATAGACGCGGTATCGTTTTTGCTTACGAAACAAAGTTTATAGACATTATATAAAATGTAAATGAGGGTTATTAATACTTGTTATGTAAATAGTCCATTTATAGATATTTCTGGGTATTTATTGCTTTATGAGGGGTAATTGAGATTTTCCTAGATCAAAATAGGAATTTTAAATGCGACAAAAATTTAGACCCGGTGCATTTATTACATTAATATAAGCAAAAATGTTTTAATTTGATACTTCTCTTTATATGCAGTGGTTGTGCTGGTAAAGTGTACACAGTTCACCACGAGAAATTATATTTTATAAAGTGTATACGGGTAGAAAAAAACAATTATCCTTAATAGAAAAGGGTAAAGTTCTAGCCCGGTACCAGGATGGTGTTAGAAAGAAGGAAATTGCTCGTCGGTTACGAAGAAGTGATCATTGCGTTAGAAATTTCCTAAAAGATCCGGAAAATTACGGCAAACCAAAGGCCAGGGGCGACCGAAAGCTGTAAATGAGCGGGACAAACGCATGATATTGCGGTGTGCATCCAATTTTTCTGCGTTGGCGAGAGTTATTGCAGAACAGGCGTCCGGTAATATCACGGAAGAGCATGTTGAGAAAACCGCCACTTTCGGCGAAACACAAAGAAGCGAGGTTGAGATTTGCTGAAGACACACGTATCCTGGAAGAAACAATGGGAAAAAGTTATATTTTCCGAGGAGAAACGTTTTAATTTGGACGGAGCGGATGGGTACTCGCATTATTATTATGATCTGAGAAAGGAACCAAAAGTAAAAATGACCAGACAATTAGGGGGTGGATCTGTGATGATATGGGCAGCGATTGGATTGCGCGATAAAAGTGAGATAGTGTTTTGCACTAAGAAAATGACACGTGTGACGTATAAAGACTTATTGCGTGACAATCTTCTACGTTTTGGAAACCAATGGGGTGGGCGCAATTTTGTTTTTCAGTAAGATAATGCGCCAATTCATAAAACCATTACTGAATGGTTTAAAGAGAAAAAGATTAAAACTTTACAGTGGCCGGCACGGTCACCAGACGTAAACATTATTGAAAACATGTGGGGTGAATTGGCACGTCGCGTTTTTGGCGGAGGAACTGAACTGAGGTACAGGAACTGAAAACTTCAATAGTGACTGAATGGCAGAATATCCCTCAAAATTATGTGTTAAATTTATATAAATCTATTAATAACAGACTATTGGAAGTAATTAAGAACAATGGAGGATCTACCCATAACTGATCACTCATTTGTTGATTTTTGTTGTACATTTGCAAGAGAGCGTCTAAATTTTTGTCGCAGAAATTGTTTAAACATTGGAGTAATAATTTATTATTTAGTTCATATATTACTGGAGGAGATATTTTTAAGTTTATTTTACTTTTATGAATAAAAACTTAATTA
>LR737385.1:10798933-10857910 GCA_902655005.2 Marronus borbonicus | reverse complement strand
TAGATATCTTGCTAGCTTCACAAAGAAATGTTGTAACCCTTAAAATATCTTACCGCGACTACGTTTTTGTCGGGGAGTGTATCAATCCTATTCATACATTTGTAAATACCGCCGAAGGGTTTATAAACTCGATACCTCTGTCTGTTATATTATCGTATTTGTTGTAATACTCAATTATAATGTAATATCTGTACTATAAACTTGAGCTGACTGTAGAGTGAAGTTCCTATTTTTGGTACTTTACATATTGTAACATAAATGAATATGAATATCAATTCTTCTTACAATGTTTCCATTGCGAAACTGCAAGCGAATATTTTGTAGCATAGAGATCTCGTATAAGAAGTTGTAAAATGTAAATTAGATCAATTTACTACTTTAAATTTACAATATCGTGCTTTGTTTTCCGATATCTCCGTGATTAATGACTCCCGATGTATTTGCTATACATATAATTATTGTTTTCCTAATGTAGCCCTTCTAACGTGCGAACTGTTTAGCCGGCGTATATCTACACGCCAGTTTTATTGATTTCGATCACCGCCGATAGCGACCCGAATACAAACTTTAGTTTTTCGTATCACGCTCCATGTATACCTACCCTCTAGTAGAAATAACCAGAAAGTGATAAGTCGCAAACTATTATTATCCACGTGAAAATTACTGCAGTTATCGGGACAATCTTTGTTAACTCCCAAGTTCTCTGAGTTATTTTAGCCGAACTTGTAATTGGATTCTGCAATGCGGAAATTTCTGAGATGTTTTCGACGATCAATTTATAAAGTTACGATATTTTGTGACCTCATAGACAGGTCGCCGTTAATAATTTATCACTATAACGGTTTATGCAAAATTGTATTTCCATGTTTCGAGTATGTTTCAAGGAGAATCTGAGTCATCTTAATGAACCGTAACTAGTGAGCTCCTGTTAGATTTCGGCGTTTCTACTCTACGAAGGAAAATCTGAAACAAGGTTTAATCGACTTTTGGATAGTAGATAAGTTAACATTTCAAAAACATGTTTATATTATAAAATTGTGAAGAAATATCTGCTTCTGCTGTTCTGTAGGGTGCATAGGCGTTAAATTGTTAGGAATTCATCGCCAATTGACAGAAATGCATGACGATTCGTGCAGATGTTGAGATCAGATGCAGATGTTGCTGAGGTGTCCTAAAGCGCCATTCATAAGATTTAGATGGAATTTGCAATATCGAAAGGTGTGCTTAAGGTTCGTCGGACAACTTTTTCAGTTCTCTTATGGCGGGTGATGAAACTCGGGTGATCTACTTCACACTTGACACCAAACAACAATCACGCGAGAGGCGGCACTCCTCTTCGCCCAAGCCTTGAAAATCCATACAAGCACAGTCTACTGGCAAAACCAGGGCAACTGTGTTTTTGGATTGGAAAGGAGTACTGTTGGCCGACTTCTTGGCTTCATGGGACCAGAATAGACGCTGGCAGGTATTATGAGACACTGAAAACACTCAAATGGGCGACTCCGAACAGGAGAAGGAAAACGTTGAGCCCATGAAATAGTCGCTCTCCTGCAACAGTTTGGATGGGACATCATCACTCACCCACCCTATAATGTGGACTTGGCACTTGCGACTAGTAACTACCACCTATTTCTTAAGTTGAAAGAACATTTGGCCGCAACGCGTTCCAGTAACGGCGACGAGATGAAAAATGAAGTTCAACACTTTCTCAGGACCTGGGGGCGAGCGGGTACAACATGGGATGCAGGAACTACCACAACGCCATACATTGATAAAAACACAAACTTTCAACTGACTTACTTTTGAGATTACTCTCGTATATATACAAGTTGTGAAGAAGTACATCAACACCATCAACTATTTATTCAAGTACGTATAATAACTTGCAAGGAGCAAATAGTGCTTCTAATTCCTATACAATGATTGGTTTTCTCAGTGCAGACTATTATTACTTATTATATACGTCAATTGAACGCAAATCTGCATTGGGATGACCTTAAATCCACACATTTTATTTTCGATTATACCGCACTACTAAGTTTGCATAAATGATTGATAGGACAAATTGATCTGTTATGTTGCTGTCAGCAAGAGGATGTGCATAGAATAGAAAGAGGCAACTACAAGGGTTGAATTTCAAGAGATAAAGGGGCTTATTGCCAAAATTTGTTTCATAACTTTTAAGATTACTGTGAAGCATTTATCAAGTAATAACTTTGCTTCACATGTAAATAACGTACGGCTTTTATGGTGGTAAACTAGTCCCTCGCATAATGGGATTCGAAGATCGTAGGACCTGAAATCGAAGAGGGATAGAAATCAGCATTACTTAAACTCTTATTCCTTTTTATAGGAATACCAGATTTTATTATTATAATGCTAGGGATAAGACATGTAAACCCCTGTTACAGAAACTCCGTATCAACAAGGGTAACATTTCCACATTCCCTCCATTTCCTCTCATTCGAAATATGCAAAGTCGCCTAGAATCTTCAAATAAACGTAAAAGTACAAATGAGAAATCGCGAAGGCAGACAGAGAGCTTTTCCTCTTGCCCAAAAACAGATAAGAATATTTACGATCGTTCAAAATGGATTTGTTTGAATAAATAATCAATAAAGGCCATCGACTTTCATTTAGGAGTTGTATAATTTAAAAACATTTCCGCAAATTGCTTTGAGAGCCCTATGCATTATTGAATATCGTTCCCGTTCGTTGTACTTAAGAGGTTTTACCGGAATCGATAGAGGATCGAAGGGGGAATCCATGCTATTTATACAGCAGTAGTCGTTTTAATGATTCACTACAGCTAATCAGGTAGCTATTGCACTTCCTATAAAAATGTGAATATGTCTGATTGTTAATATGAACTTAATATAAAAGGATTGAGGAATATATTTTTACAACAGAAAGCTTACTTTCCCCAGTATGTAATATAATGAGCATTCAGATCATAAAGTTTTCTTATACGATCCTGCAAGTTTTTCCATAATATATCTGCAATTAAAACTGATTACTAGGCTATCGGACACAGTAAATTGGAATACGTTTCCTCTGTATGGTTTTTCTGCTATTTGAATTAACTCTATTGAACGAATACAGAAGAGGTTTCTCAGACATCAAATGTAATAAAGATTGTATTATTAGTTTACTAAATGCGCACGATTTTGAGATTTCATCCTACCGCAGGCATGACGAATGTAGTACCACATTTATGCTTAAATTGTTTGTCTTTGTTTGCGACAGTTAGTTTTAAAGTACCACCTCCTAATATTAAATATTGTGTTACAATTAATATACCAAGAGTTAGGACAACCGTCTCCACTGCACATAATGTAAAAAAATTAATGTTTTATTCCAAATTTTTTGAATTATAACTTTTTACAAATGTTTTCCCACTGCTTCATTTTTTTTTGTTTACTTTTGTGTTTGTTATTTACTTATTTGTCAATCTGGGAATACCAAGCTCGAACTCTGAGGTCGCAACTCTTCGAGCAAGGTTTTCCGTAGTTTTTCTTACGCCCAATTTAGCGAATGTTGGGAATGAACATCTTAAGACGTCCTACTGCCGCAAGCGTAATAATGACTCTTGGCCGGTCGATGCCCCCTGTAATTGGCGAAAGTTATTGGGGGATGTAAAGGGATGAATTATTATTATTATTTACCGCTTCTCTGGTGTTATGCAAATGTATGCAACTAATATTGCGTTAGTAAGCTTAGACAAAACTAAGGTTTCATTCGTATTCCTACCACTCCACTGCTTTTTTTTTCTTCTATTTATTTGCTGAGATGAAAGATGTAATTGTTGTGTTGTAATTGGCGATCATTGTTGAACGAACAAATTTAAATGAATAAATAAAAATCAAGACTTCTGCTATATATGATTGTTGTTGTCATAGTTTAATTTTTGTAAGTAAATTGTACTATATTGAACGAATAATAGGGCAACGAAAATTGAAATGAATTTCAATTCCAAAGTTATGTACCACAGCCAACGAGATAGAAGTGGTGCGTTGGCGGCAGTAGTCAAGTTTTTAATTAGGTACTTATATTTCGACTGAAAGCCATCAACTTCTCAACAGTCACAAGCCATGCAAATACAGTTTCCGCATTTTAGTTAAATAACTGTGATTTACGTTGACAATTTTATGAAAGTTTAATGAAATATTTTATGGGCGTGCTCAGCGCACGACACGCACAGGCAATAATGCCTCCTGCTATCGGGAAGATTTTAATTTTGGGGATCACCTTTCTGCAGTCGTATCAGCATAATTAAATCAGAAGGATGACATAAAAAAGACATTTTTGGTGGTATACATTTACGATGGCATTAAATATATGTCGAGGTATGAAAATCATCCGTAAAATATCGCCTTAGGCCATTGTAACAACTTACTTCGTGGGTACAAATCCTTGTTAAGGCCAACTTTCCTTTAAGGTTTTTTAAATAGGAACAGATTGAAAAAATGCAAATTTAATTGTTAATGAGGACGAAGTTTTTTGTGTTACACATGGTGTGCACAAGAATATCTTTTACTATTACGTACTATTTTGGTTTCGTTCTATTTTATTGTAAGAAATTTTGTTATGTTGTAAAATATTTTTGTCTTTTTGAGATAAACGTACTTATTAGATTATTTATGTTCTACTTTCTGTCTGGATTCTTACTAATTCCTTGTAGTAGTTGAAAAAAAATATCTTCAAAATTGAAAATTATTAACTTAAACACATCAATTACGAGGTGTGGTCCACGTATTCTAATTGTTAGGCATCTAGTTAGAAAGGAGTCAAACACTACCATTTGATAGATCTGTCTCTAGTTAAGCGAGGCTATCAGAGGTTGAGCGGTGCCTGGTAAATTTTGTAAAATTTTTGACCCCGGAAAGAAGGACATCGTCCGATACTAAATGGTCACGGTTTATAAAGGCTCTGCACGATCGTCTGCTACAGTTAAATATTGGTTAAAATTGTTGCGTTTTAAAAAGTAGCCATCATGGAGAAACGCCGAGGAAAGCGTGGATGAGATGTCTGGTTCTTGAACGGTCCACCCAGTTACCGTCTTAAAGCTGCTATGCGTCTGTGTGGATTCGAGGAACTCAATCACCCACCATACAGTCCCGAGCTTGGACCATGTGACTTTTCATATTCAAATTTAAAGTCGGAGCTAGAAGGGAGAAAATTTAATACCGATAAAGAGATCCATGAGGCAACATTTTCAGGACAAACAGCCATCCTATATTTACAGTGATATTAAAGCGTTAATTAAACGAAATAGTAGAAAATTATATTGAAAAATAATTTGGAGATTTTTCTTCTGCAAGAAGCCCTTTTTTTAAGTTATCCTTAAAATACGTACACTACGACAGAGAACGGCTGTCGGGGAAATGATATTATCAGTCGATGGTGATGCGTTTAAGTATAGAAGACGTTACTCTTTTTTTAGCACGGTTAGTTCTTGCTAGTTTTGCATCCAAGATACGGCAGATATCAGGCAGCATATCTGCAGGTAATCTGACAAAATCCGAATTGGTATGTTGGCATCAATGGCTACGCAATTGCATATCAACATTTTTTTTCAAGAATTTTCGACAAAGTCGGTAATATATGTATTGATGTAAAATGTGTCAAGTATCCCCAAGTAGCAGCTGAAATTTGCAAAAAGTATTAACAAAATTAAGAATTTGATGTGTATATTATATAACCTTTTATACAAATACATAAACTATAATAATCACTAAATATAGTCTTTGTATTAAGGAGTCGTTAAATTTCAGTTTAAATAATACCTTACGTTAAGTCTTCTAAATTCTAAAACAAGAATAAGCGGTAACTTCCGGCATTGACATTTCTACTGAGTCTGATAATATTTTATATTTAACCAAGAAGAAACTCAAAGAAATATTGCTTTTTATAAAATTTGATCTTTTGTCTGATTATTTGCCGTAAACATTTAATCAAATTCGAGGCTTTGAACCAATCAGCAGCAAGCCATCTTACCACTGGCATTGGGCCATCAGTAGATGATATTCTTTTTAGCTTTTTGAGCTAGTTTATTATAACGATTGCTGGTAACCAAGCACCCTAATTCAGATAAGTTGCATTAAGATATGGATTTAGAAACAACTTTAGAAACACGTTCAGGAATACTCAGGCACGTCGGCATGATTTGATCTTTTTTATTTGATATCAACATTATGTGTATACCATTGGTAGGTAATTTAATTAATGGCTGTTAGGGCTTAGCTTTTGGAAATTCGGAGTGTATGTATTCGAGAACTTGTTAATCCTGTCTCACCAAAAAACTTCTATCTCCCCAAGTTTTTTAGGAAACGTAAATGGTAATTTATGTATGTATTTTAATGTAATAGCAAAATGACCCTGCTGTTCTAGCTTCTACAACTGTCGTAATCTATATATCCCTTGGATTCCTTATCGCGTATAATCTTATTTAAGTAATAGAACACGGTATACTATAATCGATCACTTGTCACAGGCTAGCATAAAACATATGTTCGCGGGACCTATTCATTTTAATTACGTTCGTGCGCAGCGCTTCCAACAAAACCCATTACAACGGATATACGAGTTCCTTGTGTCACTCCACCTTGCCCGTAGACTGAAGTGCTGAAACTCTTCGAGGCTTCAACTGTTTGCTTGCCCCTCCATTCGGTTCACTTATAAATAAACCAGCAAAGTAAAATCGACGTCCAATAAATCTCAATAATAATCCCAGTCCGTCTGTGTGTATAATGCAAGCACGTCTTCGAATCCTGAGGGAGTCGTAAGCCCCGCCGAAGCGACTCCGGCCACAGATTAACGGAGCTTATACCTTGCATAATTCATAGTCGGTCGCTCCGTCCGTATTGTCACCTTTCACCTGCATCATTCAATCATCCAGCGAGAAATTAAATGCTGTCTCTAATGCCTATAATCCGAACGTTTTAATCCATCGATCGGTTCGCTTGGTTAACGAACGTTTGGCTCCGTTCTCAAAAGCTATGATCGGTATTGTTCAGTCGCGCATGATGGTATTACAACCCTGTCAATCGTATTCAGGAAGGGTTTGGTAATTATTTTAATGGTTCCGAAGAATAGAAATCTATATTGCTTCTATTTCTTTTTTTGTTTCCAACATACTAATTGGCATTCATGTGCAACCCTTTATATCTTGAAAAGTTAATGTAATAACGGAAATTTATTAAACATGTTTATGTATGTCACCCGATTGATCGATTGGTCTAACTTGTTTGTAAGGAATACTTGATTGAGGAAAATTATCCAGGCGGAATAGATATGCAACAATTTGAACGAATAAAGTGAACTTATTATGATAAGGCCAATTACTGGCCTTTTTGAAATATTATAAAGGAGAAAAACCTTATACAACACATAAATCTTCTTAAACGTTAAGAAGTAATATTAGGCTTATGCGCTGAGGAATCGTGCATTAGTCACACGTAATTTAATTGGTAAAAAAACCCACAACTATGCATTCATGTATGTCAACTGATATCATCTAATTTGAGTTGATACTAAATGAAATTCACTGATTTTTGAGAACGCGTATCAGCTACTCGTTCAGTGAACCGGTTCTCGAGAATGAAATATAACGCATTTTTATTTATCGCTCTTGTTTATATTCTCGCTGAACTCAAGAATAATATGTTACAGAACGTAGCACTTTATCATGACTTTAGGTAGCGTAATTGGTTAAATGAGTGTTGGTCGATCCAAAAAATGGATTTTTATTTTAGAATACGCTTGGATAATGCATATTTCTAAACTTTACTTGTGCATGTAACATATATTAAAATTCCGTCCATCGAACCAACCACTTGAGATATAAAAGGACAAACGTCTAAATAGAGCTATGTACTCCGAAAATATACATAGTACAGTCTTGTAAGAGAGACATAATACTGAAAGGTAATTAAATAAGACAGAATATCAAAATAACCAGTCGGGAAATTCACCGAGTTTTCTATAAATCGTTTTTAATATGGTATCCATTGTGGGACAATGCAGACTTAATGCAGATTTCTGCTATTAACTGCATACTGACCGATTTGTCAGTATACGGCAATCAAAGCCAATATATATCCAGTAATTTTGACAAAAAAAAATGGAAAATTTGTGAAAGATATTTGGGAACACAAAAGATTCATTGATATGATTACTACATTCTTTGTCTGATTGTTTTGCAAACGTTTGTTCAAATGTTCTTGATCTTGTAATGATCCTACTCTTTGTTTCCAAAAGAAGAACTTATTAAACCAACAGTTGAATCTACACTAAACATTGCTTTAGACGGAGTTCTTTTGGTAGCAGAATAATAACAGCGATTTTTCATAAATTGAGCAAGCTGCGGACCTTTACTCCATTTGTTTGCACTATTTTGTTGCATCCAATTAGTAAGCATGTTTTCCACATGGTGATTGGCACTTTCCACGCTCACTTGCCTTAGCTGTCATTCTATGACTTTATTACAAAATTCACACCTACTGTCCGATTGCAGAATACTAGAAGTTCTAAAACGCAGAAGTATTTCAAGAATACGCCTCCTTTAGTTTCCAGAGACTTTAACACAACAACAAATTTCGTAAGGTGGTCTTGCTAGACAATGACTATTTAAATGACATATATGTAAGTATGTGAATACTTGTAGTACACGTTGTGTGTTTCGCATATTTCTTATGTATTTCACAATCCTACTATTATGTTACAATTTTTAAACTAAACACGTTTGGCACAATAATTTTGTAATATTACACTAGAGGGAGCGAACAAGACATTTACTACATTGTAGCAAATAATGCCACCGTGAGTAAATCAAGATGCATCACTTAAGGACTAACAATAAGTAGAGCTGCAGGATGTTTATTATCGCTTTTGATTTATTTGGGGTGCAGACAATGAAAATTAAGTGGCTAACATATAGGTATATAACAGTGCTTATTGTTAATTGTTGTACGGTTGACAAAACATTTGCAAACATTGTGGGTGTAGCTACATACTCGTACAATATGTTCACACAGAACGGATGCAACGTGCTACACAGCTTTAAAGGGCGAAGGACATGAGTAGCAACCGCAAAATAATTAAACGTTCACACATTCTATGGGTTCCAATACGAATTAAGCTTTCATTGTGACCGTTCGACGTTCATGTACGCAATTAATTGAGATGTATCAGTGGAAGGAAAATGTTCACGAATTGTTTGATATCGAACTTGTTAAGAGCCTAGAATTCGATCAGAACTAAACTGATTAGAAAGGATGCAGTATGTAACATACATTTGATTGAAGTGATAAGCATTTGTGTGTATTTAGTGCACTTGTAGTGTACTTATATCAATTGGATAATTAAAAATGGCTTGGCGATTCCGTTTCTACTTGATTTCGATTGATTCTTGGAATTACGATGCGTTAAGTCTCCCACTCATTGATTGATTGCTGATGCGAAATGGGAACATTTGTATCTAACTTGTAAAACCTTTTCAAACAAATATCTTCCGACTGCTAACTGAACGAACTTTCTAACGTACTGTTTTCTGAATTATTTCTAATTTTATGGAATGCTGTGACGTTTGCTTTACGTACTTCGCATACGTCACAAAGAAAATATATACTAAAGAAACATAAGCAATAAACAATTTCGGTATATTTTGTGAATATAGGCCCATGAAAAATATGAAATATTTGATGACAATAAATACAATGGGGTTTCCCTCGCGGTTTTCAATACAGACTCTGAAATCTTCATTACATTCCCAGATGCGGTTTTCTCATAGGGTAAATATGGTGGAAGTAAAATTAAAATAGGGACACAATAACGCGTTAGATGCCTACATAGGACACGACATTCGGATGAACAACAACATAATGGAGTATTTGAACAGCACACAAACTGTAAATGTTTAATTTACCCGTTTCACACAAAACAACAAACAATCTACATGGAATACGAGCATCGGAGATGTTGTGCCATTATGTCTAAGCTCGGCTGCGGACATTATATCCTTCTAACTTCTTTCTCCTCGGCAGATCTCCGTACCGAACCACCCATTTCACGCAACGAGACAGAAGCGCCATCTACTTTTATTGAAAAGCAAAGAGGAAGAGATATATCTGTATATATCCGTATGAAATTTTCTGTTGTCTCCAAACAACGTTGAGAAAAAAAAAGTGGGACGCCGCTTGTGCTGCTGTCAAGTTGTCAGGAAGCAGCAGGTGTTTGAGACATTCGCCTTAGATACGCGGTAAAAGCATCGTTACTAAATAATGAGAACCTAAACGTATTATTAACATTTTCTTAATGTACCCCCAGAAGTTTCCAAACCTCGCCGACAACGCAAAAGAAAATGTTTTTCCGTTGGAGAGGAGGTCCCCATTTTTATTTTCATAACCGCTTATTTTCGGCGCGCTTAAAGAGAATCACTTTTACCATTATCCTACGGAGTAATGTTATTGAGATTAGTGCTGATGTTTGAGTTAATGGCGAAACGCTGCATGCGTTTGAATTATTTTACATGTATCTAATGAAATAAAAATATTAAACATTATAATAAATATGTTATACTTCTTATTGAGAAATCTGATCGTCCTTAGATATTGATCTAAAGACAAAGATAACGTTAAAATATTGGTTCTCTGTTTTGAGATATATTATTTTCAAAAAATACTTTGCATATGGGATCCAAATTGCAAGTGTATTTGACATCGGAAGCATATTTGAGCGTGTATTAAAATCACCGTATTAAGTAAAGAATCGTGGATTGATGCGTGCATTTTCAAATATGAATTTTTAAGTATTTGCTGCTTTTGCTTTTTGAGTTTACCTTATTCCATCTACTAATGTCTACTTATGCGCACGTATTTAGAGAAATAAAAAATCACTGTTGTTATTGTATATCAAAGTACAATGAAAGTATGAAATATATTCAATACCTTATTGAATGAGTGCATCTTCTTTCACAATAAAACACTTCCTAATGCTTCACCTATCTATCCTACAAAGGTCACATCCCAATCTTTGTCGTGATCTGCCTGCTTGTTCCTAAAACAATTCAGAAAATAACATAATTCCCGACGTTCCTTTTTGTTTCGTCGTTTTCAATTTTTCTCTATTATGGTAGCTGTCCTTTTTTCCTCTGTAGGAGTGGAGTGCCCTTCAGTGAACCGCAAAAACTGCAAATTGTGAAATTCGTCAGGTCTCATCTAGAATAATTGAATTTCACGTTTATTTGAATACAATCTTTTATTTATGACTTTGGATTAAAAAGTAATTTTAATATAAAGCGGTTAATTATTTTGCTCTTTCCTTTTCCTTCTCTGTTTCTACCGGTTGCCTATCTTTTCTACCCACTTCTTCGACTTCGACGAAAGTTTGCATATAAATTCATAAGAACATTGTTCTGTCTCCCCTATCAACCGAACCACTTCTCCTCCTTCAAACGTTTTCGTTTTACTTATGGTCTACGGAAATTTACGCGAAATATTAAACTTTTTTCATTACTGCGTTTTTGCAGTGTCGGCGATTCTGTAGTTATTTTTTTTTTTAGAAAATGAAGTACATATAAACGTTGTTACCGTTAATTTTTGCTAACTGGTAAAGTTTGCCGTTGGGGATTTAATTAGAGATTCTCCGTTTGAATTTCAAGTTACTGGTTTTAACGAATTTCATATGACACACTTTTGAAAAAGAAACTTCTGAATAGGAACGCAGATTTCTATTCTGAGAAGAGGAAAAACAATTTTTGTTAAATTGAATTTTGCGATGACGTTGTGAATATCAAGTTGTCCAGCTTAGTTCCTGCTGTAATGTGCAAACGCACAGTTTGTAGAAGACGGTCTCTTCTTCATCCTGGTAGAACTTGTTACCCTTAAGTTATCCATGTGCTTTTTGAGCAACTTGAGAAAAATTGCGCGTGTATACCATGTCTACAAAGCGCCTGAGATTCTTGTTAATAGTTGACGAGTCTACTCGAGCTAGTTCATCAGATTTGACTTACGGTGGCCTTCATATCCTAGTAGCGTGAACTCCAGTCACGGTCCGGTCTACTTAGCGAGCTAATTCAGTAACGTATATAAATTAGATTCGACAGTGCTTGTCTGGAGATCATTGCCTTTAACACTGCGGGTTGATGAGTTTCATTCAAATGGGTGAGCATGATTTCGCACAATTGCCTGGTTAACTTTTTATGCGTTCTTCACTTTTCTGTATGGCCTGCATATTACCTACTCAGCATGTTTTCGTACGAGGAATATTTGGTGTTACAAATCTTGTTTCCATGGGTCAGTTTATTAGTGGACAATTCGATAGTCAAAGTTAATTGAGGGTATCATTGGCCATCGGATATAATTAAAAGGGTTGTCAGCGTTTGGATTAAACACTTTTTCAATCCTATTTGACATGTAATCACATGTCTTTTACAACGGATAGGAACCACCTATTCATATCCCTATCCTGTATTGTATTATCTAAAGTTAAATAATTGTTTGTTCGTATCTCACATCCGAAAAGTTAACCACACTGATTCGATATACTCAATACATAATTTTGGTCTTAACAAGGTTAATATATAAATAATATATGAGAGCCTTGGCTGTTCTATTTGATTCTCCTCAAATCACGCAATTATGTGTTTCTGCCTCTAAAGCATTACGTTTTATTCTACGTACTTGTAAATTATTCAATTGCATGTCTTTGTTTAAAACATTATATTTTAGCTTTGTTGTCAGCAAACTGAGATACGCGTCAATGTCTGGTCACCGCATTATTTATATATTCCGCTAACAATTGTTACAACGGCGCTTCTTGCCTTTCAAAGTTGATGGTGTATGGTAAGCTATATCGCATGAGCGAAATTTATCTGGAAGGGCTATGTAGATTTTTCCAATTTCTATCCGTCTATTAATTCCCTTGTGTCTCGTATTTCCTTTCATTCTCTTTTTATCTATTTATTGCCTTTTTCTCGTATCAACCTATTCACAAATTCATCATTAGGAGCTGCAATGTAGTGTAATGCGATATATTTTGTATTTCTTTTCATTAATTTTTTTTCCTTGTGCTTTCTTTCATTTCATTTAGTGTATGCATCTAAATCTAATTGCACCGTAATCGGTTGTGCCGTTGGACACTAAATCACTAATCAATCACCGCAACTACTAATTCTTTGGTTCAAAGGAGATATAACATTCGAACATTTTTATTTCACTAGACTGTACACACCTAACGCTGATCCATAATGCAAGGTATGTGTATTTAAGTATGCTATAATAAAAAATACTTACTCATGAGCCAACAAGCAAGCATTCAAAGCGAAATGTGATATTCGTTGTTGAACGAACATTAAAAGTTAATGTTCGCAACCTATGTAGCTGTATGGTATGTTCGCAAGAGCTTTGCCTTTTCCACACGATATCATCGGGTATTTTATCAGGAAACGCGAATACGTGTGCGCCAAGAACGCGCTTTATTTCAGAACGAATTACGTCTCAATTCCATAAAAAGGAATTGTCACGTGCTTGAAGACATAAAATTTTCATACCACCATCACTGGCATTTGCTTGCTACTTTGTTAAATTATCGCAGTAAAAAATATAAAAGTAGCTGCTACGCTGGCGCGATAAGAGTATTCGGACGCAGCTTGTGAACATTGTTTAAACGACGCTTCGATATCTCATAGAACAATGTATTATTCCTGGTGCACATTTTTGCGGATGTTACACAGGGAACTTACGTTTAGCGACAGCGTGCGCTTTGCAGTTTCTTAATATTTTCACTATAACTGTAGTGACTGTTAATAATGTCAAAATAGAAAAATCTATAATGATGCATCAAATTAAACCTTCACTCATATTTGCCCCTCACTAACATCTCTTTCTTTGATGGTCGGAAGTAATAATTAAACAGATGTTTAGGAATGATAAAGGGAGGGTGTAACCAAGGAGGCACAATTGCATTCTATCTGGACAAACTTAGTGCTGAAACTAAACGTGTTCCGGGTTTGAACCGTGTGATGTCGTTGGTTAAAATAAAACTCGACGTTTCGTCCACAATCGTATGGGGCTTCTTCAGGAGAGTGGTGGCAACAGTTAGCACGGTAACTCAACAGTTGGTTTTCGCCTCTGGCATGGTTCACATGCTGAGTTACCGTGATCAACTGCTTCCTGCTCAGTTAGTTTCGCCTCTGGCATGGTTCACACGTTGACTTACCGTGCTAACTGTTGCCATCACTCTCTTGAAGAAGCCCCATACGATTGTGAGTTTTATTTTAACTAACGACACGATACGGTTCAAACCCGGAACACGTTTAATTTCAACTGACTCTGGCCGTGGAAGCCTACGTTTTTATTTTAAACTTAGTGCTATTCACATGTCGTTTCTAAATTATAATCGTTTCCATGGCCAACATTTTGACATTACCGTAGATAAAATTTGAGCTCGATTATATATTTTCGATGAATTTTGAAAACGACAAAGATTATTTTTTTTTTATTCACTTACTAAGCTGTGGATTTGAATTGAAGAAAGAAACAAAATGAAATGGGATAAACAATTTTTGATGTTTCAAAATTCCTGGATAAAATTTAAGCAAATATCAAACTAATTTAACGATAAAGTGATCAATATCAATTACTGTTATTTTGATTCTCGAAGCACGAAACTAATCAAGAATTGAAAAAAAAACTTATTTTGTGTTGTAGACTTCTGCGGTTTAGAGAATTGAAGTTTCTGGGTTAAAAGCGTGTCGTAATTGCATGAGCTTCTGACGTTTCGTTCTCAGCTGTGTGAAGCTTCTTGTAGGTGGCTACATCTTCTATCGTTGCTGTGAGAAGAATGACTGTGGTCGCTCGGCATAAGGTTGGGTAGGGGATGGGCGTACCAAATGGGCTGTGATTGGATGTAATACACAACCATCGTTTTTATTGAGATTGTTGGAATGTTTGTGGATTGCAATAGCGTCTCAGATTTTTGTAGAATAATGGTAGGAGGCAGAAGTTTTACTGACGATATTAGGTTGGAGATTCTTTATGCGGCTTTAAAGATTATGTGTCTGTAGTAGTTTGCCTGTTGACTAGTCAAGATCGCTCTTCTACCCTACATGCAAGGTGTTACCGATACAATACGCCAACTACTTCAAAGACATAATATCAAATCAGTCAAACCCCCGTAAAAAATCTCCGACCTATTACCGTCAGTCAAAGGCATAGCTTCTTTCTTACACACCCAAGGTGTTTACCAGATCCCTTGCTCTTGTGGTAGTGCTGGTATTTAACGATACCAAACTTGTGCCGCCTGAACCCGATTGGTATTCTAGAAAAATCCGAAAAGCTATCGAAATCTACAAACGATGGTTACGTGTTACATTTTCAGTTAAAATCTCTCTAATCACATCCTGTATCGTACGCCCTGCTCCCCTATCCTTACAAAAACCCTTTCCCAAGCGACCGTAATTATTCTTCACACAGCAGCGATATAACATGCAGCAACGCTAAAGAAGCACCATTCAACTGAGAGCGAAACGATGGCTCATGCACTCATGCAATTACGACGTGACCTACCAGAACGGATATCGAAGTACAGTATTTCACTGAAGTACTGCAGAAGGCAGGTTATTTGGGCTAAATAAACGAAAAACATTAGGTCAATGTTATAAACTCAAAAATGTTCTCAAAAGAAATTGTTGGCGTCTTGTGATGTAGCTAAAAATCTTAGCTTGATGGACTGTAGAAATGGCTGCTCCAACACTAATTTTATTCAGTTGCTGTCGAAGAAGGTGTTTCTTACGTAAATGACTGGATGGACTTAGCGTATTTTAACTTAAATAATTACACTTAAGAACTAAACTCGCAACGGATTTGATGTTATAGTTGATAGTGCTTGGAAGAGTTCGCCAACAAGACAAGATTATTGCAATATTTTGAAATGCTCCAGCTAGCCTCAAGATGCATTATTTTTAGCAATATGCCATTATGTGCAATTCTATTGGTTGAACATTCACAGCTTTTTTAGAATTCGGGTAAAACAAATTCATTGGAAGTGAATTATAGATTCTATGCTAATTGCAATATTAACAAAGTAAATTGCCATTACTATGAGGCGCTACGTGAGTGTAACGATGGTCTTACAATGAAACGGGTAAAGAGCAATGGTATTTCACAAACAACAGAGCAATTACAAACTGAATGGAAGATGGAAGGGACGATATATTCCAAGAAAGCTTGGGACTAAATGCATGCGGGCCGCTATGAGACATGGACATGACCGAATGTTCAGAGGATGCGAGAATACAATTTTATAGCGACTGTTCGTGCTATTTTATTCTAGAAACGGGAAAGGATTTGATTTACCTTATCATTGCAATATAAAAATACAAACAAGAAAAGCTCCTGAAATTATGGGAAGTTTTAAGAGCTTATACACACCGTCGGGCCGTCACCATTCCAAAAAAATAACTTTATTTCTCTTATTCTAAACCACATCTAATATCTTAATAAGCGCTCCTCAATATAAGAATGGTGTGAAACAACAAAAGATTAAGAATGTAGCATCAGACATTGAATATCATCTCTCCGGTTATGGCTTAATTTCAGCATATATTTGCTTACAACAGAAACTTTACATAAACATCTACATGGTTTCTAGTAATGCATACTGAATTTATGCGATATCATTTGCAGCCAATATATGTCTAAGTATTTATGACGAAAGAAGTCCAAACCCGTGCATTGGATTACTTTATTTTATTTTCTACTATTACTGTTGGAAACATGTGATAACATATCTCAGAGAAGAAGTAGGAAAATTACAGACATTGGTCGTTTAAGTCCCAGATGTATTTTTGACGTTGTTTCTTATAATCCCCTCACCTCTGACAGGCGACAAATAGTACGTCTAGTACCGAAAACAGTGGAAAATCTCCGATGTTTCTCCTCGTTTAAGACTGGCGCTTTAACTAGAAGTAAAGTAACCCGGGATTATATTTAAAGCCTAGTTTAGTGCCACTTAATGTCATCCGTAAGCTAAACCGATAGCTCAGATATGCATCGCCAGGAAGCGAAACTATGAAGATAAAAGCCCGTCCAGGGACGTTGCTTGGGACGTTCAGAAACATATTGCACCAGTAGCAGTCGCCTACCAATATCGTGGCGTAATATGTTTTATAACTAAGCTTTTAGTGAGAAATATTGCATATTAATGCAGATATCCTAGAGGGACATGTAATAGTAGTTCGCAAACACAAAATACCAATGCATATGAGACGTCGGAGTAGTTTAATAATCAGTTTTTACAACTCCCTACGTAATTCTCTTTAGCGCAATGTTATGCAGTATGCAACGTACACAAAGCAACAACCTGTCACGAATTTCTTTATGATGTTACTACAGCGGAAATTCCGTTCACAAATACACATGCATCCGAGTTTAGATTTAATGCTTAAGAATTGCAACGTTTACGTCTTAAACAATTCTAGTGCTATTTATTAACTCGCAAATATTTTTTAGATGCTGCTCCAAATTGATTTTTTTTATTTTATCTACATCAACTCACACCTACCGCAACTACAAAAAGTAACTGGTTATGAGAACGACATATTCCAGATATAAACGTTTTTCTTTTGAATTGCGGTTGTAATTGGTTCCAGCAGGAATCTTGCTTTTAAATTGGAAGCTCAGTTTTATTCAGTGGAAGTGCTATAAAAATATATTACCAAAGAAACGGTTATTAAAGCTATCTCCTTAAATTCGAATCGTCGTACTTGAGCGTTCTATATTCTAACAGTTCTTAGGGCAATTACCTTGCTCTCGAATTTAATTGAATATTTAAAACCAGTTTGTTGTATTTGTATTCTGTGTAACGTGAAAGAGGAAAGTGTTTAGAGGTATATGCATCCTTTTAAATTTACAATATGCTCTGGAAAGCTTTGTTTTTCGTAGTGTGTAACATTTCCAAGTTAAAGTTATTCCTTACGTAGTGAATACAGCTTTTAATTAAGAAATTTTAATTTTTCGCAATATTAGTAAAATTCAGAGATATGTTTCACTTGTTTTATGCTAGGTATTTAAGGAAAAATTATATTATATTTTACACACTAAATGCTCAACATATATTCCTTATTCTTACATTTCATAACTTTTGCACAAAATTACTCAACTATATCGTTAATAGAGTATTACATATATCATTCTTTGTTCTGGTGAAAGGAGGCATGCTACTAATCTCAATAGTTCTTTAGAAATTGAAATTTGGAAAGCGCTTTAACTGTATTAAAGCTGTTCTAGAGATCAGAATGTTTACAATATCTAAGACGTGACCAATGGTTGTTCATGATATTGATAGCAATAGCAAACGGTCATGTTTCTGCCTACCCAGTATCATCAACGTTGTTCTCAGCTTATATCGCTGATCTCCATACTGGCAAGTACTATATCTTCTGACGTTAGAAATAAAATACAAGCCATGTCGTCGACAGCGACAAGAGCTGGGTACAGACGCCAGACTCTCGAACAGGTCCTGGACTACCAGTCCAGAGATGGCAAAACTAGTAAACAGATGGATTCTTCTTCTCACTTTACTTTTTCCGTGAGAGACTCCATCAATATTATGAGCTATATTAGCCCTATTAATATTACTGGTTGGCTAACGGTTAGCCTTCAGTTGGTACAATGTCATATGGTCGGCGTGTGATCTGTAACAGTAAGCCACGGTCGGCAGAGCATCAGTAAGGTACACAGGACCAATAGTACTTTTCTAACGTTGGGTATCGAATGGCTGTAGGTCAGCAAAATCAGTTAAGCGTTGGTCGACAAAAGGGAAACGATAATCAAACTACGCTTGGCAATATATACTTCAGTGACATACGCGAATCGATGTAGAACAAATTCAGTCCGTGCAGCGTCAGTTGAAGATCAGTCGCTAAGCGTTATAAACATGTGTCGTCACGGTTGTAAAACAACAGTGAGCCAATTTTCAGAAAATGGTCGTTAAAAGTCGGTGCACAACAAAAGTAGATAATTCGCCCAGAGATCAGGTAAGTATGCGAAAACGTTGCGAGCCAATGTTCGGCCAAAGGTGTAAAATATTCACACTTTCACGTAATAGCGGTATGAAGTAGAGAGGCTCTTGGAGCAACGTTGCTAACGTCAGATAGGCGGAAACATGATTTTTCTTCTAAAATTACTTTTTGATATGTTAGTATTTTCTTAGCTTACTGCTTACTGCACAAACGTCTTTTGGTAATGGAAAGATTATGAAATTTGGAGCACGAAATGTTGGAGCACTCACTCAATTCGCTAGATTTGATTCCCTCTTCCACCAATTCTGTAATCTAAAGAAATCTATCTGGAAAATGTTTTCAACCATATGAAGAGGTGATAGTTGTAGATGCGTATTTTACAGATCTTCCAAATTCGTAATTTGGAGATAAATCCATTAATTATAGAAACGTTGCATAAAATGCAGTGGAATAGAGAGAGGTCACATCAAAATCGTTTACTCTTCGAGAACTTTGCAGCTTTCTCTCGTATGACTGCTTCTAATTAATTATATAATGTTAAATTTACAAAAAATGTTGCATAATTCGCGTTCATAATCTATAGAGACCAGAGGTTGCTCTAGAAAAAATACCTGCAGCAAATAGGCATCGTAATGTATACATATTACCAAATGCGGAATCCTATAGAAGCATTTACCCAAATTAATTTTACAGCACGTGCGTCATTTATATCTGTGGGTAGTTTTCAACGTATCGCTAAACGGGTGGGCAAATATAACATAATTCTTTGAGGTTTAACGTCACGTACCGCGCTCATTTCCTCACGTTCACTCCCGCATAACAATGCTGCACCACTCAAAGCAGATCACGGTTCGTTCGAATGCTTACCGGAAAAAATCGGCGCGTATGGAAAACGTATATGTTTGAATACATGCTAACATACGTATACACACATGCATATGTGTGTGTGATTTTAACGTCACGCGATGTTGTAAATACGCTGAACGATGGCGATGGCAACAAAACTTCAGATGTATTACGTGCAGCAGCGTAGCAGCGAAAAGAAAAAAAATAAGAGGAGTTTACTTCACACCTCCACCACCTATATGTAACCTCATCATGAATGTACAGAGGGCAAACAGCTATTTTCCCGGGAACCGTGTCAAGAAAGAATAATAAGCTTTCGGGCGTTCAGACGTTCATTTTCAGATGTTCATTTTCCTAGCTGTTGATTGTATGTAAGTGAGAGGCCGTTATTAGATGCATGATATTCATACAGCTGAAAATAGAACTGCACCTCATTATAAAGCGTAGCCTTTTAATTACAAGCGTAAATTTACAAGTAAAATAATTCCTCGCTTTTACAAATCGGGAATTGTAAATGTGTTGAAGACTTTAGATCAGAGGCCTTGTTATAATATTGCACGAAACGTTGTCGCTTTTGGGCTATGTACAATTGACGCCACTAAGAGAGACAGCTTGCTAGGACTTTAAATTATTTCGAAGTCTGCTTTTAACCTATTTTAACCTCTTCTATTCGCTCAGCTACGGCTGTTATTTTGATGATTATTGGTCAAAATTTTTCGATTCATGTTAATATTTTACATCCATTTATTCAGACATCAAGTGGTGTTTTTTCTCACATCAATTGTAAGACCAGGAAGAAACGACCGCTTAAAATGCAGCGTGAGAATAACAGCGCTTGAAATCGAATGGATGCTAAGGTATTGTAACAGATGAGCGTTTAACTTGTGCGATGCGCGCAGACAATCCCAAAAAAAAGGAACGCTGCATTCTTGGGGCTACGTTTTTTCACGGTCGTCTATTTCTGGCTTAAAAGCCTCTACCACCTACAAATGTAGAATTTTACATACAGCGTTTCTACCTAGTGCATATTGTTGCCTTTTTGGATGCTTCTTTCAATTCATATCAACTTTCCTTAACATTATCAATATCTATCCAACTTAAATTCCGAGGTAATTGAGATATATGGGAAATGCCCGTATTTCTTTAACGTCCGCTAGAGTAGTAATTCAAGTTCATTTGATTGAGTATCTGCCGGGATTTTCAGCGAACGAAGTAGATTCTACAAAATAGCCGTGGAAATCGTTGCCAAATTTGATTTATGTTATTTTAATTTTTTCAATTGTTATATGCTTTTCAAAATTTGATACAGAAGTTCTTTCAGGAATTAGTTCCTCCGTCTAAGTAAGTTGTTTTCGTAAATTAAATATGAAGTCATGCGGACACGTACATAGGGTACTGCCTCGAAATATTAAAAACTTTGATCCTCGTTAGAAGTAATGTGTAAACGTTGCTCTTTTCCTTTGGCACAATCTACTCGAAGTAAACATGATCTTCTTTACAAAGTTATGCAATTTATCTAGATAGAAATATTTACATTACTCGAGCAAAATGTTACTCTTGGAATTGTAAAATACAAAGAATTGTATTACGGTTCCAGAAGGATAGTAGTTATTTGCAGGAAACATTTAAATTGTATACGTAAAATAAACTACAGATTATTCCCAATGAATATCTTTAGAAAAACAGACGTTTGTGGTATTTCGTCCGTTCTATATGCATTTTAACAGAAACCGCATAGCTTCAAATTTAATATACTAAAGGAGAACGAATTTGAGTATACGTAAATGTTTATAAAAAAAATGTAGAACAGTTTCTTTATCAGATTATGGAAAAGTATGCATGCTGTTCTATTAAAAAGGAAATTAACAACGTGAATCCCACCTAGCAAAGACCTCGGTAGAATCTTGTTGACATAAAGAAATTGACATATTGACGGAAACCCGAAGAAATACTGAATCGAACAAAATGTGACTCACCGTTTTGGTGTGTAAGGCAGTTATGATATAAAATAGACAGTTAAAGAAGCATTTTGCAAAACATCTGAAATTATCTCAATTATCTCAAAAGCCAAGCTAAATAAGTGCAGAGAGGGATTTGAGAGGAATTGAGAGGGGCATCCAAAAACGTTATAGTGTATGTTTGAAAAATATAACGTGTGCAGCACACAAGGTAGACATTCTATAGAATGCTTAATCGTGAGATTAAGTATTCTGTAGAATTAGTAGCATACCTTTTATGTATGATTATATAATAGATTAAGTAGCATACCTTTTAGATATGCAATCAACGCAATATTGAAAGTAATCATAAAAGGGGATTTGTATGTTGAGGTGCTGATTAAGCTCAAAGCTCGATTTTCACCAGCTAAATTACTTTCACCTGCATGCTTGCAACTCTTTCAAAATATAAAACATAAGTGTCCTGGAGGACGAAAGTGCTATTTTAAAATGGACAGAATCCATTTCAATAAATGGTGTCTCTCTTTACTTACGCTTTGGTAAGCTAAATCTATCACTTGAAAGTAAGGTTGGGTGCGTTAAAAGTTTTTATAAGATAGCAATGGATATTCTAAACGTGAATTAGTATTATTTGCTTATTATATTAAGTTATGCTATTGTAGGACTGCAACCATTCAGGGCGGGTATATTAATGTGGAGGACCATACCTTACGATCGACCAAACTTGTGAAACATATGGTGCAGCTTTGTCTTGTATTGAATCCTCCATAAAAAAGGGGCTACAAAGAGTCTTATAGTACAATACAGAGGGTTGTTAAATAGGTTACTGTTTTGGTTTCATAGCAACAAAAAGCAACTGAATTTTCTAAAAACGAGTTTCTAATATTTTACATCTGGTATTAGCAAATTATTTGAAAATTCAACCAATAACCCAAATGCACGAAGTAGTTTCAATTGGGAGACTCACATAAGGCAGCTGGGTGCCACGTTACCATCTGTGTGCTTTTCCATTTGTAGGTTACGCCAAATTACTGCGAAAGAGGTTCATCATACTACAGTGCAATGAAATCCTATCCAGGATTTCATACGGGTTAATTTGTTGGAGTAATTCGATCGGGTAGATAGAATATTTATATTTTTCATAGGCTTTTTATTTAATTCGTCGTACCCGAAATGATACAAGCACCAAATAATCTGAATTTCAGGTTCAATAGACGAGTAATTATCGATTTAAATTGGAAAATGAACTTTATAAATACAAAAATAAATAATGCCATTTGTAAACTAGTAAAAAGTCAATAATAATTCAATTATTCATTAGTTCGAGCAACCCTTTCTTGATGATTCTATTACGGTTAGGTAAAAAACGCTGGGTGTGACACATTCAACTACAGCGATCGGGTCACTTCCGACCGGCCGGTATGTTAAATGTAACGAATGAAGTGAAACAAACAGTTGTTTTCATGATTAACTAGACATAGATCGTCTATTACCGAATATACTTTATACAACAGAGGAATACGTTTCAGTTCTCTTTCGTAAATTTGCTGCTACGCATGGCAATACATTTTTTTAGAGGCCAGAATCTTGGGAATTATAGAATTTATGTATTTACGCTCTTTTATTGTTAGAAATAGTAACCGAAACATGTCTAAAGTAGCGAGTAATAGTCACATTAATCGAGTGCCAATCGGACCACTTTCAGACATTTACATCAACCTTTGTACAGTTTTGAGTTCTAGGTACACCATTCAGAAATTATTAATATTATTCATCTGACATTTCTTGGAAGACAACGCCAACATCTTCTAAAATACGTAATAAGTTCCCATTGTTGATTTGTCCAGAATGAAGCTAAAAGAGATAATTCATTCAATCGAGCAAAATGTAAGTTTAAATATTACCTTTCCGATAGAATAAATATACCTTGGAAATGAAACCAGCAACAACAGCCGGGAATTGCAATGTACTATTTAATTAAATACGACTGAGCAAACCGAAATCAAGGATAAACAACAAGGAAAATCGAGGAGGAATACAATTAAACTGTTGCTCCGTCTCAAACAACAAGAAGCAATTAGATTATCGAGCAAATAAATCGCTTACTGAGAAACACTCTTTCCAGTCGGGGAAGAATAATGAGATATAATCGTTTTGCATGGGTTTCAGCCGGAACTAAAAACTCGAGCTTGTTTCAGTTCGAAGTCATTGCGGGCGGCTTGTGAATGATCAAGTGCACAGTCCAACGTTCTAATGGCATCTAAAATGTTTTTGTGTCGAAATATTTCAATTAAGAATTCTCGTTTAGCTTCTACGAGGCGTTGGAGACAATCATGTAATTGGAATCATGCCAAAGACATGTATATAGATGTGTTAGTATATTGCACCTAGCCTCTCTAATTAATGCAGTTATACGACGCAGGTAACTTATTTGAATCCGTTAGGTTATTCGCAAATTGAAATTAATGCTATATTTCTAGTATCCAGGACGTTGCTCGAAACCTATCGATCATTTTGATTGCAGATCCTTGATTTTAAAATCTTAACTGGCTCTACTGCGGCGTTCCTTCTGTCATTGAATGTAAATAGTTCAGTGTTCACGAATGATATTGATGGTTGAGGATCTTTTAAGTAGCACCTCGTATGCTAATATTAGCAAACGTTCAGTGGTCTCTTATATTAAGTTTATTCATATTCAACTAAAGTATTTGAAAATGGTCGTCTGTTCATACATTTCCCAATTTCGTCAACCCAGAGCCAATAGGTACCAATTAGGAAAACACATCATGACGACTTTAAATCTCTATTTTTCCAAGGCTCTGATACATGCTTCCCCATTTCCTACAGTCGCACTGCTGTGCCTATACTAGCATAGGTGTACTAGCAACACTTGCTAATACATCTATTCTCTTGGCATAATTTGTTCCTATTCTTCTTCGATTTACACATTTACCCTGTAGGAGGTAACGAATGTTTCTCAATGTATTAGGCCCACGAATAAATACATTTTTGTTCTTAGATGGTATCGATGAGGAAATTTAGTAGTATACAATGCTTGCGCGGTTCTTGTATTTTGCTTTACACTTTCCACAAATTCAAACTGTTCATTTGAAAACGTAAACATGATGTTGATAGTCACAACACCAAAAAGTCAAAGTTTTGATCAAGTCTTTGATAAATTAGTCTTTGTTATCCTTTGGATTGTCGAGCTTATTATCTGTATGACATCTATGAAATTCAATGTTTTATCATTAACTTGATGTAAAGTTTATCAATTTACCTTCATTCATTCGAATTTTATAAGCATAAGCAAGTAAATGGGGGGGTTGGTAGCAGTTATAGGGAAAATTATCAGACTCGAGAAATCGAATAAAAAGTGGGCTGTTCCCTTTAAAGAAATTAATTTAAATACCGCCACCTGGTGGTGATGCATTTAATTTTTAAAAAATACCACTTAATTAGGGCCCCTAATGGACATTTGTGACAAAGTTTTTAGAATTTTAAAAGCTGGATTCGTTCCAGCACTGAGCACGCTGTATGCAGCTATCACCTCATAAAAAAACAGTAACCCCACTAATATTATTAATTGGACGTTATAAAATATTTTTTGAATCCTATAAAATACATTGCAACCTATTAGTTATATTACGTGTCAATGGTATACGCAGACTTTTGTGAACGACTATGGGTACAGGATGATTCACGGGACTGGTTCGTTAAAATTTAATTATAACTTACTTCCAAAACTTTGAAGACAGTCAGAATTACTTGTGATCTATTTAAACAAAGTATTTTCATAATTTTCTGCGGAACATTTGTATCTTTTCATTATGGAAATTATTAAATTCTTTGTGACTTCTATTTTCATAAAATTGTTTTTTTTCGTGGAAATTGTGATATTCCTCACAAAACTCACAGTAATAGTAGTACGTATGGGGTGGGGCGACTGTGACTATGAGAGACAGTGTACAAAAAAAATTGAAGAAGCGTAGGTATGAGTGCAACAATCCAAAAATATTTTTGTATATACAGGCGAATCAAAAAAAGTTATGTGTCAAAATAATGTCATTTTAAATAGATCAACTTTCGTATTAGTATATTGCGGTGAGTAGTGCTTGCACTCGCACCTTAATTCGTTAATTTCTATAATTAAATTTCAATATTCATAAAATATCAAAATTGAATTGAACATCTGCAGAATTCGAATTAATTTTGCTACGTATTCTGGCATATCGATAACTTATATTATTAATCTTTTATTGAAAAATAAAAAGACTTAATTGACATTTCTGTGTGGGGCATAATCAAAGTCTCGAATTATTTTTAATAATTTATATCGTGAATATATTTTTTGTAAAAACACATAATGTCAATCGTCATCAACATCAGAAATGAGCGTCGTTAGGCCAACCATTAGAAGCATTAAATCTTTGGATTGATATCTCTGGGAAAACGAATAAATCAGCGGATATATTTTTGAATCGAATGAATTTACGAATCACACACCCGAACGGCTACTCCCATACCGATGCCTGTGAAGCGCACGGGAAGTGGCGAACTTCAGTAATAAATGTATATGATTCACGCCTATATCATAAGTAAAGAGATACATAGAATTTTTACAGCGTATCTATTGGTTATATGTACTACTCATTAATTTTATCCGTTATAACGAATATAGACGTCATAACCATTCAAAAGGTTAGTAGGAATGCAATTTAAAAACTATAATTGTTCACCGTTGAGCTAAAAAATGTGAAATTACGTTGAAACCGGGAGTTCCTCGGGGTGCTCAGGGTTATTTAATTGCCTATTTAATTGTAATATCGTAAAGATTGTGTGCATATTTATCATTTTGACAATTCAAGTAATTTCAGTAGAGTGTACCGCAAGAAAAAAAAAACAAGGTTATCCGAATTGCAATAACTGTCTAAATGACTCTGGATTTTGCTTCAAAGTATGAAATTGGTATATCCATTTTACGTAATTGAATCCATTCTCTATTTTCAGATAACCCTTGGTATCCACCGTTGAACTGGCGGCCCGCATCATAATTGGTAAGTTCTCGTTACTATTTCGGTTTATCCAGAAAAAAAAAAAAAACGGAATGCGCAACGTTTTTATTTATCGCGTACACTGTATTGTGTGGGCTTAATTGAAGTGTCTAGTAGTAGTTTTCCCTTCCCTCTTCCTCTCTCTGATTTTTTTTACGAGTATTAACCGTAAAATGTAAAATATGATCCAGCACTTTAGCGTGTGAAATTGACGAATGTGTAACGGTAATAACTACGAAGCGCTTAACGGAAGCGCTTGCGTGTTGGTATTTTTGCCTATTGGTTTTATTTGTTCCCGTTTTTTTTTTCACCGTCGATAATGTATTGATGTGTAAATTGAACGTCATTGTAGTAACTCCAACGTTGAGGCAACTAATGGCGAATACAATTTTAAATAGGAAGTACATACGTGCGAAATACAAAAATTCGTAAACATCGATATATATATTGTAGAGTTACCTTGTTATGCTCTAAACTTGATCATTGGTCATTGGTGACCATGTAACTTTATATTATGTGTGTTGCAAATATTCTCTTTTGGGATAACCAAATGGGTAAAACAGCGTTACCACAATCAAATTGAAGAGTTTCTGGTATCATTATCTTGTCTTACACTTTGACTATTATTTTTTATTTTTCTCTCGATACGGTTTTACAGGGTGTCCACCCATTTTGATGACACTTAGCTTATTTACTACTAGTGATATTATGGAAAATAATGCAATGTAAATATGTGTACAGATATGATACGAGTGCTCCTCAGAAATCGTTAAAAAAAAATTGTATGTCTTAGCGTGTCCATTATGATCTTTTGCTTATAAATTTGGTGTAATAGGAAATCTAAGACAAGTAAGACAATGGCTGCAGAAATACAAAGATACTGTTGTACATTTATAAAATCTGTGTCTTTTAATATTTCATTAGGATTCTGTTCAGAATAACAGAGTAGAGTGTCAATAATGTTTAAGTAGCATTTGTAGACAATATGCATTGTTAGTTAAAAATGCAGGGCGTTGTAAACGGTGCTTGATTCTTTAGCACGCTTAATAGTGGCCC
The DNA here is from genome assembly GCA_902655005.2 of Marronus borbonicus. NCBI lineage: Eukaryota > Metazoa > Arthropoda > Insecta > Coleoptera > Scarabaeidae > Marronus > Marronus borbonicus. The sequence goes on along the minus strand of LR737385.1, from coordinate 10,829,975 downwards.
TCACAATTATTTTTTGTTCTTTCTCCAAAGACGTTAATTTCAGTTATCGAGCACTTTTAGTACAATACTATACTGGCATTTTATTTCAGCACCTAATGAAGAATAAATAGAGACTATAGCAAACCATATAATTTATTTTTTGTATAGATGTTCCAACCTTCAGGAATTCTAAAATTACACCTATTACGTAATTATAGCTTACTTTGTTATTTTAAATCGAACTCCTCGTATAGTTAAGTTTTTGGTTTCTCTATTTAAAAATAAGTGTGTTTCTAATAGATTTTGTGTTATATAGTCCTCAATCGCTTCAATTTAGATATTTCTATTTCCTTAATAAAATTGGCAGTCTAGCGTAAATTTTTGTAATATCAAGTTGTAAACTTGCCCTCTACAAAATACGACACTTTCGAAATATTCAGTATAGAACATTTTTACATTTAAACAGCGGAAACGTATTTTTTTAAATATCGCCTTATATTTTTTTTTGCATTCAGCATATAGGAAACTTATGTATTTAAGGCTCTTGCCAGTGCATCTTTTTAGTGAAATAGAACAAAGAATACAATACTTAAGTCCATACAGGCTAACAATAAATGATGCATTGATGCAAATGATAAATCAGCATGAATTTTAAGACAAGATAATAAATCGAAAAAAAACATGTAACACAATTGAAATACATATTGATTGTAATTTTTATTGCAATAATTCATAGCTATCTATATCATCTGTTTACAGTGGGAGCTCGAAGTTCATTCCTTTCATCTCCATACGTTTAGGTGTTGCATCCTGGAATATTTGCATTATCCTTAACTCCATATGTATTAATCTTTTTTGTGTAATGCATTTCGTAAATGGCTATTTAGGCTTGACATTTTGAAACAAGCATGCTAGTGTGTTTCGCTCACTGTTGTAATGGTCACCAAACAAAGCTAACACCAGAAAACATTTGAGTGCAATATCGAAATGCAGCACTCGCGTATAACTGAAAATATCTATTTTACTTTCAACGTTAAACATATGCATCATTATATAAAAATGTTACAAATGCAAATACGGTGATATGAAAAAAAATATACGCTGTTGTTTGAGAAAAAGACTTCTCTGCTGTTTGAGTTTGTCAAAATTTGGTGTTCAATGCTGAACAATCTGTATATTTCGAAAGGGTCTAATACCAGATCTACATAGAGCCAAGTTATACAACTTAAGCCCTAATTCAGAGTTGTCATATCAAGTTAGCTAATTCTCATCTAACTTGATTATTTATCTTACTCATTTTAGGAAGAATAAAACTTTTACTTATTGCTTCTTAAAGAATAAACGTCATAGAAATCGATGACGTAAGTACGTAATTGAGCGTTTTGCGATGGTTGTGCAGCACGTGTTTGTCAGATGGAGCTGCTTTATAGCGTATGCGTCCGTCAATATTAATTAATGTTATTCAACTTTTCTTACATTTTAAGCTTTAATGTGTTACTTGAGTTTAAAGAATTGTATCTATACTTCATTTAGCCTATTTGCAATTTATATATTAGTTCCCTCTACTTGCTGCCTCTGCTTGCTGCTCTGCTGCCTCTACATGCTGCACAACGCTATCCGACGGTTAGAAGTTTCCTTAGTTCTTTGGGAGGCAGGTAATTTAATAACACAGTTATTAACCGCAAAATTACGATTCAACATTTTATTATGTTTGTACAAATTTCTGTGTCTTCTTAGAACTGATGACGTTTACATTTTAATTTATGTATGGTATTAGAGAGTGGTCAGTTAAAAAGTTTGAAATTTCCCATATTTTTGTAATATGGAACGCAAGAGGACCTTCATAACTGCAGAGGAAAAGGTATATTTAAAAGAGTTAACACATCAATATAAGGACATTTTGAAATCAAAAAGCTTAGATCCTATCAGCCTAGCAGAAAGAAAAGAGGGATGATATGCATTATGTAAAGAATTTAATTCATTATCGTTTTGCTGATACTGGATAAGTTTCCATAATTCATAATCGACACTAAGGAGTTCCATTGCTCACGAATTAAAATATTATGCAGAATCTATTACTTTTCGTTGAATATCCACTTATAAGCACACCTAAGTTCATTTTCACTTCATACTTATTCAGTACTCAAGTTGAGTTGGAAGTAAGTCACTCATTACGTTTCGTACGTTCATGAATACGAATTTTGTCAATGAGGAAAACTTTTCCTCAAAATGAGAATGTGTGACGCCTATTTTGAGTCTCTGAATTCGGTTTTTCATCTTATATTGTGCGAACATGTTAAAATAGAAAGTGAAGACATTATCTTTATCTTTATCAGATCATCGTACAACCCCATTTGAAAATGTATCAATTTGAATAAATGTCCTCCCAATAACAAAAATTGATATGTCTGAAAATTTTACTTCCGGATATTTCAGGAGTAACCTGAACAGGATTAAGGGAATAGAGAATAAGAACATCTTTACTATGGTAACACGCATTCGCAAGATACGGTAAAGTTTATAGTTTATTACTTATAGCTTTATCCGTAGATGTATAGGCACGAAACCGATAGCAGCTTCTCGTGTGCTTCAATAAAGAATTGTGAAAATCCAGATCTATATTTTCTGTTCCCTTGATTATAGTCTATTATATCAATACAAATTCACAATGGATGTCTTATTTCAAGAGTTGCTAAATATGTCGCATCTAAAATGAGATCTCGTGTATATCCTTTAGTGGTATAGTATTTTCTTCATCTTATTGCGTGCATATTTGTATCAACCATACACCCTACACATTTCTATGCTAATATGTGTTGCCTAGCACAGCTCTAAAATTCCCATTTACGTTTTTTATATCGTTACCGAATAGTTCAATAAAATGGCATTTTTGAGGAAAAATGCCAGGTGTCATATAAATTGCAGGATCTTCACTCCATTTCAAATCGTGAACTGGAAAATTTCCTTTAATTCTACGTTTTAACTCTCTTCTTATCTCACCATTTTAATGTACAGTGGTCGGTTCTACTCGAGCTATCCATTTTCATTCTTATAACATTCCTTAGCGCTTCTTCAATCAATAACCTGGTATATTATCAAAAGGGAACTCATATTTTTCACTTAATAGAAAATAATGTGTTCCTGTAGTCCTTTCATCTTTGATGCTGCTCCGGATCGCAAAGGTACTAGTTTTTTATTGCATTTGCCAGTATACGGGGACTACTAAGGGCTTATCTGCTTCACCGTACCGTGTTTTATTTTATATTCTACCGGATCCCTTTACGTTCACCGGAGAAAATGACTGCGACAAGCAGGGTGTCAAGGCGGTGAAACGAGCGGCTGAAAGACAAAGAGCAAGCGATAACATCGAACAGAGGAAAGAATTCGAGGAATGTGGTTCACTACTGCCGTGCACAGATTATCTGGAAAACGTTTTTGGAAAACAGTAAAGCCGAAATGAAATTATATTTTATGAACGGTGAGGGAATGGTAGGCAGGTCGTATATATAGGGTGTGTTTGATTGGGATGAGGGTGAAATCGATAACCGAATTGTCACCGTACCAGTTGTGTTCCATAAAGAAGGCCTATACTGCATTCTATGCGTGCTATTTTATTTGAAAAATTGAACATTAGGCCATGCAATATAATGGTACTACATCCCTGAAATTTTACGTTGCAATCCATAATAATAATAATAATAGTAATAATAAATCATCTTACAGATCAAATAGATATAAGATAAATCAGCAAATAAATAAAACAAAATGTATCAAGTATACAATGTAATCCAAAGTATATAACTGAAATCGAAAAAGAAAATAAACGAATAAAAATAAAATAATATTTACTCAAACGTTGGGTAGGTAGGTACTAATTGTTTACTCGGTTTAATCCTCGAGAAAGGTTTTGTTTTACTAAATAGAAATACGAGTAGTGGCACGATTTTAACCAGTAACCTTAATATTTCTTAAAATCCGAACGATTTGCGTTCGGAACGTTCTATGATCCTTCACTATGTTGTAGATGTATTGTAGTTATTCAAAGATTCTTTGACAAAGAACCAAATATTTCGACGCTGTTTAGTTGATTCGGTAGTTCATCCTATAAGTAAAGCTGTCACCTTATAAACCCCGTTGGGACGCTCACCGTTCCCACAAAAGACATTTATTGATATACAGGTTATTAGTTACCTTCTATTGTTATATTACCTATTTTGAACAGCGCATTTTCATTTGGATGTTTTTTTTTAGTTTATTTTTGTGTTTCTACCTTACGCATTATGGTAAGATGAATTTTGTTCCTAAAATTCATAAACTTTTTATGTGCAAACTAAAATTAATTGTTGTAAAACATAATTATATTTCATTAAAATAAATATATTCTGTGTTAGTGCTTGCACATACCCACTATTCACATACATTATCTGAAATTCTAAATAAAACATTGAAAATATCTCGAATCTTCAAAATCATGGACAGCAGTAAAAACTAATTTATACACAATTTGGTGAGTAAATTAGAATCTACCTTATTTCGTGGACATTGGTTTCAAATACAAAAACAAGAGAAGGTGAGATTTGAAAATGTTGACTAAACGAAAACTAAATTGATGGAGTTGTTAAAATGCAAGAAAACATCAGATAATATTAATATGAATGTGACTGGAAAAACAAGAAACTGCAAAGAAGATCTAAAGAACGGTAATTATTTGGAGCTGATTTGGAAACGCCCAGCGACAGGGAGGTTTTGGAAACGATTTCGAACGTTATTTTAATTTGAACTACGCGAGTAGTTTAGCTACAAACTTAAAATTTGAAAAACAATTAGATGTAGGCCTCGGTTAAGTTTAGAGTTTGACGATTGGAAAAATATCTAAATTTGTAGAAGAAATACAATTATTTTTTATTTAATTTAACTGTTTATGCTAAGAATTATTTTACATCCAGTTACTACAAAGCTAGTTCTTGTGTGTAATAGTAGCAAGAGATAAAAATACAACCGCATAAATGTATATTAAATTATGTAGAGGAGCTACATGGAAAAGGCTTTTCCGACGTTTCATATTAAAGGCTTTGTTTGTTTTTGGAATCCATTGATATGTGGTTGGGGGATTCGCCGAAGAAACAGTCACGCAGCTAAACGTTTGTACGTTTACGATCTAACAGACAACTTTACAACGGATGCATTCTCTCCTAAGAATAGTCAAAATACCTACATTATTCCCTTATTACATTTTGTGTACGATGTTTTCGCAGAGCGGCTGTTACTCATGCGGACTAGCCGCCAATTATTACAAGCAAGTAACATAAAATTAGCGATAAGTCCATTTGCTACTTCATCAGCTAATTGATGGTATAATGTCGATTCGAGACGACTCTCTTCCTTTTAGATGCGGTGTGTGAGTAAGGGATGTGAACGAACAAGCACCGCTCTGTATTTGAGAAATGTGTCAGTTGCATGGGAGATAAATTTGCACAATGAAGCCACTCGACGGACGACAATACCTTCACGAAAGAGAACACCAGAAGTACCCGAACAGTCAGCAGGACTCCGCGCTATCATAAACCCCTAAGTGCTGTAGCTGAGACACACAGAAGAAGCGACTGACTGAGAGATTTGTATCTCCTCCAGATCCAACTTTGCGGATTGCAAATGAGGAAATACTCGTCTCGGTCGGTTGTCTATTCCGACATCGTTGTAGTACTTAGGAGGCGATCAAACAAAACGCGATGATAGTTTGCGGATTACAAATTGGATATTCTGTGTAAGTACGTGCCGTAGATGGTACTTACGTATCCGTTCAAATTGATGTGAAACGTCAATTTAAGATCGAAATGTGTGCGAGGAAGGGGATAAGTGATGTGGATGCTGCGAGATTGAAATGCTTTTTGATATGGTTGCGTTTATTATGATTATATTGGCAGAATTGTACAGTTACTACTGATGCATTATAAAATTACATTTTTATAGCTGTAGCAATATATGCAGAATAGAAGAAATATCATAAATAAAAGGAAAAGAAAATATCGCATATCTAAATTATAGGGGTCCACCTAGTTACAATTCGAAGGAACGTTTCCAGGTTCCAGGTTTCTACTATCCATTAATCTGCCTGTCCTCCTTCATACGGTTTGCCGTCCTGCTCAGTAACTATTTACTAATTACGTATTATAGCAAGGTGGTAGACGTAATCAATTAACGAATTTTTCATTTAGAGGCGGCAATTTAATTAATTTGCAAACTAAATATTAATTTTAAGTGGAACTAAAAAGACTTCTTTCTCTTTTTAGATTTTTCAAAAATCAAATGTTTAATACAAAGTAATCGAATCAATTAATAAATAACGGAAAAGATAGTATTTGTAAAAAAAATGTGATCTACCGACTATTGTTAGTTTTGCCAAATTAAAAGGAGGCGAGGTTACCATCGCTAATTCGAAGATTTATAGAGTAGTGTTATTTTAAAATCTGCTGATAGATTGTGTATTTTTAGAATCAAAGAAAAACGAACAATGCCCGTTAGCGATTCGATTTATTTTTTTGGATGCGAAAACATGTCCAGAAATCAAAAAGAGGCTGAATGCAGACGGACCATGCACTTTCGACGATTCTCTCAGACACTGATTTAATTAATCTTACCGTTGTCAAACATCCGTTTTTGATGAGGAGCGGCCAGGTTGGCCCGGCGAGGTGACTACGGATCAGTAAAGTTCATGATATTGTCTTAGCAGATTATCGGGCGAAAAATAGAGAGATTGCTCAACTGAAGAGGCCATTGTCAAAAGAGAAGACTTGCAGAGTTCCGACAAATCATATTTGGGTGGCTTAAAAAAGTGTGAATATTGCTAAGCTAAGTGTACAGAGTTACAGTGAAGTTATGCCGTGAGGTTTTGTCGTAATCAGTCATCACATAGTTCCCCAGTTTGGCTTATCTACTTAAATACATTGATGACCCTGATGAAATCTTAAAAATAAACGCTAAATATTGGTGAAAGTTACATCTTTCCTAAAACGTTGGTCCTCATCCCAATAGTTTTAACTACGTACTAGTTCCTAACTACCGCCATTCTCTTTGGTGTTTGTGATGCCATAACTTCAATTATTCGTTTGTACCCTAATTAATTTCCTTTGAAAATACTTGAATTAAAATGTTCTTATAGAGACGGTACTAGGTTGTAATGTTAAAAATGTATATTGCGATGGTTATTCTGTAAATAAATAATTAGGGATAATGTTGTACATTGTTGCATTGATCTAATTAATTTTGTATGGAAAAGAATTTTATTTGAATTGTATTTTTTAATAATTTACAACATAAATAATAAAATCCACAAAATTTACGTTTCATGTCTAATTCTCCTAAGCCATCAGAAGTGGCAGTGACAACAAGATCTCATTGTTCTTCTGGATCTATTTTCTTTTTCGACGCCCACAAACGTAGGTTTACACAACGTAAGATTATTACAGACTACGTATGAGGCAAGATCAAAATCGACTTGACACTAGAAATCAATGAGCTGAACGCGTTAAAATTTCAATGCCACATCTGTTTTCTAAGTAGTACTTCCCTTTTTCTTGTTTTTGTAAAAGTCAAATGGCTTTTACAAGAACATCTTTATCAAATGAAAGTCACTACAGGTTATGCGTAAGGCAATGCGAAAATACAGCCGGTAGTGTGCGCATCGGAGCACACTGATGTTCCAGACCTCCCGGCGTGGCTACGTTGAAATTACTTTTATTGCGCTGAAGTCGGCTCTGCGCTTTATGACAATTTCAAGACCATGGACAATATTGGTAGCTGGATAATGAAGCAACATTAAACTCCCTTTGCGCAATATAGATGGACAAACCCAGGGAACAAATTGATATATTTGCAATTTCTTGAAACTAACGAAAGCTCATGTATGTTTGGTAAATATTAAGATGAAACGCTAACCCCCGGTCAATGTTTGATTAGTGGTTGAGGGCTCGATTTCTAAAGCAGCAGTTGTTTTTCTGGCTTATTGTCTAGGAAGCGATGGAGTTAGGAGGATATTACAGGTCCAGCCAACGACGGTGGTGGTAAAACGGGACAATAATTTATTTTGCGTTCCATCTTCTCATTTTCCAAAACACCCAAATTAATGTAAAATCTTTTTATAACAGGATTCAGTGTAAGTTTAGATATATCTAAGTGTAATTTCTTCAATTAATAAGCGTTCGTTTAATAATCATCAAAATTCTCAGCAAAATTTATCTTTATAGCGTTGTATGTGGTCAAAAACGTTCGAAAACCATAGAATCCATGCTACAGTCGCGTCCCTACATTGCTTGTATAATGCTACATCAAAAATTAGTAGTTTCCGACATCAGCGTATTTTTTTAGATAGAAGCATTATCAAAATTTGCTGTGGACATAGAACAATCGCCATCGTTTAAATAATGGAGCGAGGTGACGCTAATTTTATACCCGACTTAAATTGGTTTGGAAGCCACTTGTATATAGTTGTAATTCCAATTTGAAGGTGTTACTTTCTAGAATTCTATTCGTAATTACAAGTTTGAGTCACGTTTACTCGTCAGAAGTAGCTGATTTCCAGAAAGAAACCACTCTTAAACATAGGGTTTATGCATTGGAAAATCGCTACATCAGATTAGTTTTCGCTTAAGTTTGTAATACTTATTTAAAAATTCATTTATATCTTCCGATCAAACATAAATTGCCGAAAGAGTGTTCGAAAGACACTCCCGAGTCGCAACACTAAACGTCACCTAAATAATTTGGAAAGATCATAAATTTTCTCAATTTTCCCCTTTCCCCCCAAACTTTATGAAAACGATCGAGATCACTTTTTTAAGTTGACATTTATTGAAGGCAGAGGAAGCCGTGGATAATCGACATGTTAACTTTCTTACAATGAATTAAACAAAGTTAGGTAGGTTGTATTACAAGTTTGCTGCTTTTCGAGTTAATATAATCGTTTCAGGTGTGCGCTTTATAAAATTTACTGAAATTTCAGCAGCTGTTTAAAATGTTTAGTTCCATAAAACGCAATTACACTGCCACGGCTTTAGCCTTAGCCAATTCGATACGTAAACTATAATTTTAAAATTGCTCTCCAAACTATCACATATGTTTTCCATAAAAGTACTATCGAGGGTGGTCGTGAATCTTTACGGGAAATATAAAACATTTTCATGTTATTGGAAATATATTAGAACATTTTATGTTCACTAGCTACGCCATATGTATCCATTTTACCTATATAATATATATTTACGGTAAACTATAACCTAATACCGTATGTGTCCATAAAGAAAACCTATCGATAATATCAAGCCGACGTAATTCGTGTTCGCTCCATATAAGGGAATAAAATTTTACGAGCATCTCGTAAAATTACACATGCGAAATAATGTAAAAGTAGACTTATACTTCATACTTTTAATAAAAATATATTAAGCTCGTTATATGCACATCAATATTTCTGCAGGTAAAGTTAAATCAATTTAATTTGTGAAGAAATACTGCAGCACGTACCCTTGGCGACATGTGTTTACGCGGTGATGTTCCTGCTCCTGAACAACATAATGGTGACGGTGGTAGTATATTTTGTATTAATTGTAAGAGTAGTGCTTTTGAATACTGTAACACATACAAGAAAAGCTCTTAAGGTATGAAGTTCAGAATTGGTTGAAACTTGGTGGAGATGTAGAGCATTTTTATCGTCGAAAATTCGCTTTGAAGGGATGGAACACCCCTCTGAAAATTGATTACTTTTTCATTTGTTTTTGGATATAATTCTCTAACGGTAAGAGCTAGAGGTGATGTTTAAATATAAGAGTTGTTTGATATTGCAAGTTCCTTCGTAATGCGGCACCGCGAAATATACGTGTTGCACTTAAATGTAACACTTGCGTAATGGTCTTATTTGTAATATGGAAAAAATTAAAAAAAAAGTAAGTAACTCCAAACAAGACACAAAGTGCACTCAAAAAACACCCGCACTACAACACCGATTCGAATAACCTAATGGTAATAATTGCAAGAAGCATCTGCGAGACATCCAGGGTGTTCACCGAGGCGCATTTTTTTTTATTATGGCCGTATTTGTAATAATATCAGAATATGTTTTAAATAAAGTGGGGCTTTTTGAGTGCGCTTTGTGTCTTGTTTGGTCTTACTTACTTAGAAATATAAATACAATTTTAAGTAAATTTAAACAGCAAACAACTTTTGTTTGAAACGTTTCTTCTATTATTACAAATATGCCCGTCACACAGGTGTTATGTTTAAGTGCAACATTCTGTATATTATGCGGTACCGTTATGAAGGAACTTCCCATATCAAGTAACTGTTACATTTGAACATCGCCTCCAATACTTACCGCTCGAGAATTATATCGAGGAAAAAATGAGAACTAATCGATTTTCGGAGAAGTGTTTCACCCCTTCAAAGTGATTTTCTGCCGATAAAAAAAATTCTCTTGCGTATCTGAACGTACTTTACATCCCTACTAAGTTTAATCCGATCCCGAATTTCACATGTGAAGAACTTTCCTTGTCATGAAAATCCATTACGACACTTGTTTAGCTTTCTGTCACAAATTTAAAATTAAGCCTTCCGACATAACCATTAGAAGGAGAGTCTGGAATTCCTTTTAAGCTAATAGGCCGGTGTTATGTTGTATTCTTCGATTGTGCAGTATTCATTGTGTTCTGGCAATCTTCCGAATGTGCTAAACAAGTGAATCAAGGTACGTTCTCATATCTTCTCTTGCTTTCTATTCAGGAAGAAGCACTCTGATATTTGTTCGCAAGAAATCAAGAGCTTGGAACGCTCCGGTGCAGTGTAAGCTTCTTACACCGGCGTTAGATGATTTGTTTACCATTACGCTAAACAGCCGCATACAATTGAAGTTCTTCAATTCTATTCTAAGTTTCGTGTTACATTTTTACGCGTGGAAGATATTTCTTGTGTATGTAATGTAAATAATTTTTTATGAATTTATGCTTATGCTAAACCATAAATTAAGTGTACATTGCTCGATAAGATCCATTTACAGTTCAACACCGTATTATGAGAAGATTTCATTATCAATTCCATTATAAATGGCTGCCTACATGTACAGACCGTACAAATTTACTCCACCATTTATTCCATACATTAAAAAAATATATTGGACTCATCTTCAGCGTTACTCTTGTAAGTGAATGGGAACGTAATCCGAGATGTAGAATCGTAAATACGAATACAATAAATTTATCTGATGGATCCGATTTAATACCCCACTGGAAATTAAGCTTAAATACCGACGGATTGCGAATAAAAAAAAAAACCTTTCCGCTTTTTTCGCGTTTCGCTCCTTCGTTTTTAGTGGCGGAAGCTGCGTAATGGGCTAAATTATTTACATGGAAAGTTGGAAATATAAAACGAAATTGAGTCGCTTAAGTCTGCGCGAAATTTTAATAGCGAACGTCGTCGTATTTAAAATTAAAGACGTCATTCATAAAATTAATCACGACTTTTGGCAATTTTCATTGTTTCAATTTTCTACGAGTACTTATGTTATTTTTAGGACAGTCTGTTTTAAGTAAGTGGGCGAGAACATTTTGCGCTTAAGTGTCATACATTTAAAGCTCTAACCTTTGAAAATTTTCGTAAGAAGCGAAAGTATTCAACTAATTCTATTCTAGACTTGAAGCATCATCTCATAAAGCTTCAAAATGATTGAAGAAGGAACATTTCGAAAATCTGAAGTAAAGGAAAAAGAACTTGATTAGTTCAGTGCGTATGTGCATGTAACTATCACTGCAAATAATAAGACAACACAAAATCCAACTGTACTCAATACGGGCAGAATTTGAAATACTATTTTGCTCGTACTAGTTGTAGATTTTGATAGTGAAGTTACTTCACTACGAAGCTGTGATCAATGAAAATCGCTTGGCTGCACGTTTGAAGACTACATCAGAATTGAACGTGCAGGCAGTTGCATTTATTAGAAACGCCCATTATTTCCAGAGATATAAAAAATCATGTTCACCAGCGTATTTTGTCTTAATAATAATTATAATTCATTTATTTCTGTTCTCTTTCAAGAACATGCCAATTTACATTTCAAAAAAACTTTCAAAAGAAAGAAGCATAAAATGAAAGCTGAGAGCTATTTTCTGTAAAACAAAAACCCTACTTGCAGCGGTACTCAAACCTCACGACAGAATTCCATGGCTCATTCTAAAGCAGAAATTGGCAAAATAGAAAGCTGTAAGGACATCCGCATTACAACACCTTAACTACTGATACAATGCGAAACATGTTTTTGAGAGTCCTTTGCAAATATTGCCAATGTGTGCGTCCCAATTTAAGGATTCGTCAATAGTTACATCAAGGATTTAAAGAAATATGGGCAATATTATATTTTGGGCTATTCGATATAGTATACATTTAATTTGTTTATTCTTCGTTTATTAGCTATTGATCGTTTTGTATTTAACAAGTACCTCGTTAGTAGTTGGAGGCACCTCATGTAAATTGTTACTAATCACCATCAAACTTATGTCATCCACATACAGAATTACGTTCATAACCATTATATACTACACGTTCGGGTTGAATCCAATCCAAGCGGAGAGGTATAGGAATCTATGTGTCTGCTATCAAACAAAGAAAGAAAATTGCTTTGGATAAAGAATGTTTGTTTGTTTTTTTCTGAATTTTATAAATCAAATTTTTAAATAAAATTATATCCACCAGTTTCTGATCCTGAAAATTAACTTAGAGTGAATCCTTATTAATGTGGTACGTAACTCAACGTTTATGAATAAAGGTTGAAAAAGAGGTCGGTCTAAGAACAGAGCCCTGTGGAACATCGTACAGATCAGCTCTCGGACCTATCTTCAGTTATTATGACAGTCTGCCCTCGATATGACTCGAACATTGTACCAGCAACATCACCCACACCGCTTCGATTTATGCAAAAGAATCAAATGTTTAACCCTACCAAAAGCCTTCGTTAGATCTATAAAAGTACTTAGAAAAGGTTTGTCAGAGTCGAATACGTGTTATATCTATCTAAAGGAATAGGACAAAGCTATATCCATAGATTTATTGGAACTAAGCCCATGTTGATTGTGAAACAATATCTAAAATTTGTTAAATATTCGACACATAGAATGATGAACTCATAGAACAAGATGCTGATTATGTTGATAATTACCACAATTGCTACATCACCATTTTTAAAGAACCTATAGACAATGTGTTTTTGTTTCGAATTTTTAAAGGAACCACTTGCATGCGAACTTACGAAAAGAGTAAGATCAAATATTCGAAAATATCGTGAGCACTCACTATATACCATACATAGCACTTATAATTTTATTTTTAGAGATATTTGCACTATAATACAGCGTCATAATAACTCAAAATTGTCACGTTAAACTTATATCTGATTATAGTCCTCGTAATCAGTATAACTATGTGTTATTTATACATCGTTTATTTCACGCCATTCATCATTACCGAAAAGTACTCCTTTTGTTTCGGACTTTTTCAAATGATGAATTAACAGAGCACACGAAAGTAATTACGCCAGAAAAATCGATATTTAAGTATAAACACCTATTATTGACTCGCAGGTATTATGTACAAGCATAAAAGTGTACGTTTCTGGGTGAGAGGTTGTTAACAATACCTACATGACTTCATGAGTCATGTTATACTTTACTGATGTAATTTATTTTCTACTATTTGTCAACATAATGGTTAAATAACATTTTAAAGACTATATAGTAATTTTAAACATCTAATTAAGCATGATATACAGTATTTCTCATTTATATATTTATTTAAATTATTTAAATTGCATGCTCGCGTCTATCCAGACGTAACGTTAGAACGCCTTCGAAATATACCAGATGTTCAGCACGGAATACCAAACTTTGCCAAATTCAAAGACCAAAAAATTTTTTCAATACCATCATATATTTGCTCTGTATTCACTGTATAATCAATTTATGCCTCGAACATTTCTTGTACTGACTCATACGTCTAACATCGAAAGTAAAACAGATATTTACAGCCAAATGCCAGCCCTGCGTGTAGAGTATTATATATAATACCAAGTGGTTTCTAATGTTAGTACTATATTTAGTTATGACAACAGTAAACAGAGGTAGTGATGTGAAATGAAGGGAATTTTAATTACCAAAATGCATAAGCAGCAGCCAACCAACAATATCTACAACTGAAAAAACTTTTCAAATTAAAGCTACTATGATACCCGAAGCATTAATTCTCTTGATGCAGAAATAAAAAGGAACTATAATGCTAGTGTATATTTTCAGCGAAAAATAACAAAGGAATTATAATTTTTATTGCAATAATATTGATGGCTATCTACTTATTTATCTACCCAGAATGAACGCTAAAAATTCCTTCCTTCTGTCTGGGTACATTGACACAATCGTTTGTAAAAGCTATCCTACGCTTTTCTTACCAAACTTATGACCAGTTACACCAAAACGAATTAAAATTGAATCTTGGCTTAAGTTAAAATGACAGGTGGAATGTGGCAATTGGAGTCAATTAAATGGAAGGCCCTATCTATCTGTCACTAAAGATTAAATTTTAGTTCGTGTCAGCGCAACTGGCCATAAGTGTTTACTACATACTCCATAACACCTACGTTATCCTTAACTTATGCACATATCAAATGTATCGACTGCTTAGTACTTAATTGTAGAAATGTCTTTCGGGTGATGTCGTGTAGTTAATATTTTACTTGACGTTTCGCTGACCATGCTGTCAGCTTCTTCAGAAGATTTCTAAAGACTGGTGTTGTTGTCTCTTCCTCCTCGTCCGTCGTATATCCTATTTCTGGCTATGTACGGAAGCTATGCGTATCCTGCTGGTTGTTGTTGGTCTTCGTTTTTTTTTTTTGCTCTCGTGTATTCCTTCTTAACAACAACCAGCAGGATACCCATACCTTCCGTACATAGCCGGAGTCACCGACAGGCTAAAAAAGGCCCAAGGGGAAAAAAACATCACCACACGTTTCAACACGATGACCAAAATCGACAGCTACTCCCTCCTAACAAGGACGTGTTACCGAAACTACGAGCAAAAGGCATATACCAACTGAAATGCCAATGTGGAAAAAGCTACATCGGTCAAACAAGACGGAGTATTCAGTGCAGAGTGAAAGAACACGAGAGAGACGCACGCCTCAGGAAAACTGAAAAATCTGCAGCAGCAGAACACCTGCACCAACAAGGAGACCGCCGCATAACCTACAGCGACGTTAAGGTATTAGGCAGGACCAGCCACTACTACGCGAGGATAATACGCGAATCCATAGAAATAATGAAGAACACCAACAACTTCAATCGCGAAGATGGATACAAGATCAGCAACACGTGGAAGTTAGCACTACGGAGTCGTCATACAACGAACGACGCGATACAGCGGAACGGAACGGTTATGAGTCAGCAAAGCGGAACGGTTATGGATCAGCAAAGAGTAACAGAAATAGGATATATAACGAGGAGCAAGAGACAACAACACCAGTCTTTAGAAATCTTCTGAAGAAGCTGACAGCATGGTCAGCGAAACATCAAGTAAAATATTAACTACACGACATCACCCGAAAGATATTTCTACAATGGATTACGGTCGTGAAAGCCTACACTCAACTATTGCTTAGTACTTAATTTCGTAAGTAGCCACTTAGACTTAGCATTTTGAATATATGGGTGAGAACAGGAATATCAGTATGTTTTGTTTACTGTTGTTATGGTAACCAAACAGTACTAACACCAGAAACCACTTCACATGCAGGATTTTCCTTCTGTAAATATTCCTATTACCTTCAATGTTACACTGAGAGAAAGAATTGGTTGAGCCAAGCAAGAATTGGTTGATTCAACCAACTTTGTATTCAACACTCCATACGGTTTAAGGCAACAGGACACACTTGGTTAAACTGCTTGAATTGGATCAACCTTAAAATGAATGTTCAACCAATCTACATTAGAATGTTGGCAGAAAGCAAAAAGAAAGATAAGAATGAACGCGTGCATAAGGAAAACAGTATTCTTAAAAACGGGAAGCCAAGATATATGCAAACCAATGTGCAAATCTGAATCTATGTTGTCTTAAATAAAGAAATATGTCTTTATGGAGCTCTAATTGCTTCTATTGTGTGAAACGAATTTTGAGGTTGATCTAAAAGTAATATGTTTTGTAGCACAACCAACCGAAATATTGGTTTTATTCGGCAGGAACAATTTAACCAAAGCTAGTGTATTCTGTTAAGTTTCAAGGTAAGTTGGACATATTCGCTAAAGTGTCGAATGAACATATTTTTTGTTGATTGAACACAAATGTACAAGATTTTGTGGCTTGTTGGATGAACCAATTCCCTTCTCTCAGTAGAGACATATGCATCATTTTACAAGAATGTTGGAAATATAGGGTAATATTATATACAAAAGACAAATTTAGGAATTGTTGACGTTTTCAAATCAATTAATTAAATTTGGGGTCTAAGGGTATCGGAAGTGCCTCAAGATCACTCTTTCTTTAATTTAAATTCAAACGAAATATGAAATTCTAAATGAGTATTAGAAATTCAAATCGAAACTAACCTAATACAGCGATACTGCAATTCTGCTTTTCTAATCACTGCACGTGACCAGAACTTCGATTACAGGAAAAATATATGACACTGTTTAGTAAAATTACACTTCTTGTGTTTGGATTTGGTAACGCTATATTACGGAGCCGTTCTAATGTAGTATTTAGTACGAGATCTAATCTTGTAAAAGTTATAATTAAAATGTACCAGCATTTCGGACTTTTGGAAGGAAACAAACATGTTTAAGTTTATGGAATTGGAAAATTATAAATATCTGCGGTCGGCAAATATCTAGTAACTAATAATATATGGCGGTACTTATCGATCACTCAATACATACGGAAATATTTTGGAAAGATACTGTATGCAGTCTATTATGTCATTAGAAAATTTTAACTTCCTGATACAGTTCAAGGCGCTTGAGACAATCCTCTACATAGATATTTTTTTCATTTTCGTCAGAAACGGTTAAGAAATTTAAGTTGGGTTCACATAGGGTAATGCGAAATTAGTGTAACGATTGAACAAGTTCGCCACTTTCCGTGCACTTTACAGGCGTCGGTATGGAAGTTGTCGTTCGGATGTGTGATTCGTAATGTATGCGGAAGTGATCTTATTGCAATAGTAACTCATCCAATATGTGTTTGGCGGCCGGTTCGAATGCACGCGAGCGTAGCGAAGTGCTGCATATACGTTATACGTAATAAAATGTCGTTTATAAGTGGATCAAGGAAACGACCATTGTCATATAAAGTGAATGAGTTTACTAACGATTTCCGGGATTTAATATACGATGGCGCAAAAATAAAATGTTTGGTTTACGATATATCTCTGATATATACAACCGAATTTCTCCAGTATGTCAATTCACGGAAGATGCTTAAAACGGTAAGTGTTTTTTTTCTCTGTCGTGTATTCCAACTCGCGTAACACAACTCTGAAATTACTGTTTTCATACATTATCGATTTTATTTATACATACAACGCTGCTACAATATGTACTATTTTTATTTTTCCTATGTTTATGCATATTGCTTTAATAGCAGAAAACCCAATGCACATTTCATTCTTCCAGATAGAATAAATCTCTCTATTTCTATGCTTGCATCGGCAACAAGCTCTCGTCTCGCGTCTCCACTCCATGGCGTAGTCTAATATGCCAAGTATAAATTTGTGCATATATTACGAATCACACACCCGAACGATCACTTCCAGCAATCACGACATATAAGTTAAAAGTTAAAATAAATGCAGAAAATAATGTTAACGTTGCACTGCCTATCTGAACTACTTAAGTTTTCATCAATCCGGATTATTTATATGAACAAATGAGACTATTTCGAAAAATTGAAAAGCAATTTTTGGTGTAATAGATGTATACTATTGCAATGTTATAAATAAAATAAATATAGATCGACACATATTTCTATGAACCGAAGTGTATCATACTTATGCCTACCTTTTTTTGCATAAACTCTTTCTAATGCGAAATGAAACGTTCCAGTTCACATTTGTTGCTTTTGGTTGTTGAAAATGGTGCATGCACATTATCTGTAATTAACATTGTATTAACGAATTCCGCGTTTCGCATGAAACCCGAAATTTGGTGTAAGTGGCGGTCTTCAATGACATTAGTGGTATCTATTGCCGGTAAACAGTGATATTATAGCGTCTATACTCTATTACGCTAAACCTAATGAATGTATTACCGCACACATAGAACCTCAATTATCTAATCGGAATCTGCCAAAGCAGTTAGTTACATTTCCGGCTGCCAATGGGGTTTCTTTATTGTTTTTAATTACGTGTCCCTGAATGTGCGTACGTGGTGTGTACTGGATTCTCAAATTACAGTAGTAGACAAAATAAAACTTTTTCCGCTCTCATCAGTTTTGGCTGAACTGGGTAGGTTCCATCACCCACAGTTTTCGAGAGAATAAAGCTCCTGCCATTTTTTCAAACTGTGTTTCCTGATTTACTCATTAATGTATTGTTGTGATTATAGAATTTGTTAGTGTATATATTTTTCAAATATATATACCGGAAATTCAGATTCAACATTTTTTAATTTGCTTATTATTACTTATTTTGTTCGAGGGGGCTAGCTTTTGGAAAATATCGGTATGCTTATTCAACTTCCGGTTTCACCGGAATAAAGGAATTATTTCCTTAAATAGATTTTTATAAATCATCTGAATTCAACAATTAATTTGACATAAAATCCATGTATTTCGATAGACCCAAACATTACCGTTTTAAAGCTAACTTGATTTTTATAAATATTTTAGTAAAACAGCAAGGCCTGTGGGATCGTGTCGTGAACAACACAGAAGCGTTCAATCTTTGTTTAAAAATGAGATTTCTAAGTTGTTGCTACTTCTCAAAGGGATACAATCGGGTTGATATACAAATATCCCATCCCCAGGAGCTGTGCTTTTTGATTTAGGTAGATCCAAACCGCGAACCAAATCATTTTTTTTAAACTGATTTATGTACTGTCGGGTTCGTAGCTGCATCCCGGCTTAGATGATCCATCGCCATTCTGAATCAAGCGAGTAACTAGTTGCTAGAACTGGTCACGCAACGATTCATCATAAGCAACTAAGTTAGTGCAGAGGGCACAATAGGATACTTATTTTGATTTTTTTTCACTTCCCGATAAAACCTTTCATATCCGTCTTACGGAAATAATAATCGGTAGAATGATTTTGAGATTTCCGTCAGATCATAGGGACTGCAAAAACATTGATTTCGTTCGGGAACATGTATTACAACGGATTTTGGGATCCCAAATTTTGACCTATACAGGTGAGATCGTGTTAATAAGTGGCATTAACGATTTTCTTTCAACTTTTAATGTTGACTTTCTGCCAATGTAAGAGAAACTGTCCGGGTGACATTGTTGTCCAAATTAAAACACCTGCAAGATTCTATTAGCACATGAACAAAATAAAATAAGCTTCTAAAATGCAAGAATTCACACCACGGTGACATCAAGGACAGCTTAAAAGGAATGAGGCACAAAACCTACCCAAAACGGCTCGTATTTGTTTAGTGACCTATTTAAAAATTTCTAGAACTACCGCAGGCATGAAACTGACTTGATAAGTTTAAATTTGCGCATATTAACTCGTCCTAGGCATGGGATTAAAATTCAGTAGTACATAAATTATTTAATTTGTGAAATAGGTCTAGAATTCATAAAGAAAGACAATAAATTACATTTGCACAAAGACTGTGAGTGATAGAGGAATTTTGACCCGATACTCATATTCAGCTCTACAAAATACATAACAAAGACGATTTTTTTTCGAGAAGAATTTTGATGTTGATCAGTGTAATTTTTACTTCACACTGTACTATTTGTCATATTGATGTAGCTAAGATTTCAAAGTAGCCAGCAAAGATTTTTTATATCTTTATTCAAGTCGTAGACATTTTAAGGAACATATTCATCACGTTTTGCAAATCCTTATTCGATACTTAAAAACTTTTTTATGTCGTCGGTAATAATTTCTACTAAGCGCTTAAGTACTTTTATACGACAAGAAATTAAGTTCTTTACTTTTATATTATTGCGTCCTAAAATGTCATAAAAACACAGTCAGATGTATTTAAACTTCAGTCATTAACGTATATATTTTAAGCGACGTATATATGATCGTGAAATTTATATGGATCATGACGGAGTCCAACTCCAGCTCGGAAGATATTTGCGACAAAGGATAATCTTTCTTTTTTTCCGTGTGTATGTGTCATCTCATTTCTGAAAACTTTTTTCTGACAATTCATTTATCTCCCGGTTTCCATACTTGTTATGTCATGAGCTGGGAGGAAGTCATATATCTTTTGCGTAGCTATATTAAAATATGACGGATTTTTATATACTGCTACGATGTAATAAATTTCTATGTATTTTAACACAGGCATTTAATAAAACGTTTTATTACTGTCTACTTGTCTACTACTGAGCCAATCAATTTTTCGTAAATACGCTCGTTTATATGAACTTGCAAAAGGTACAACCGACTTTTGGAGTGGTCGATCTGTAGGGTATCTGGCACGCAATATCAGGAAACTTCGTTCCTTTTTGAATGCTGGAAACAATGAACGAGCGAGAAAGCGACATTACGTGACGGTAGATGGTTCTTTATTATTTCTCGCATACTATTAACATGCCACAAGTAGCGGTAATGTCCGTGCCGAGGACCTCAGCCTGGTTAGTGCCATGAACATGTCAAGTAGAACATATGGCTGTGCAATCTACGTATTTGTTGAGAGATGGATATTATTGTAGGTTTACAAGAAATACCTTTAGCTTCTCACAAAAACAATGAAAGAGAAAGCATTTCTTGCTACAAATCGTTTTATGGTTAATTAAAATTACAACGCAGCACGTACACCTCGCAAAAACGTGTGTGTATCAAGGAGCATTGTAAGTTTTTGTGAAACTACATCCAATAGCAAACTGAAATATATTTTATTTCTAGAAGTAATAAATACAGTTATACATTAGATAAGGGAACGAAAGATACATGAAGCTTTGATAAATAAACTGTTTGTTGTTGTCTTTTGTTCAATACAAAAAACAGTTACAGGTTCTTTGAGCTTCAGAAAAAAAGACATACCAGAGATAGATACTTCGGAACCGTCAAGACATTCTTGTCGCAACAACCAGAATTGACCCTAGTTTTCATTTTTCGCGCACTTTGATTGGGAATATTTCTAAGATCAGGGATCTGCGTGTCAGGCTAAATACTGAATCAGTATACAGTTACCGTATTGATTATATTGTTGCTAAGTGCACTAAATTGCTTTGGTTTACTACAAGGATATATGAAAACGTTTATTCCTCTGCGTGACTTAGGTACTTTGCATACCTATGTATATAAATTCTATATACAGGTGGTGTAGGGAAACATTCTTACCTTCAGAAGGGTACCCCGACGAAGGAATAGGTCGTAGAAAGGTGGGAATAGGCTTAAGCGATGTAGTAGTTTGACAAGTTTCAATCTGTAGACCTCTCCTTCACAAAAATAGTGTGATTGATGGAGCAACGCGCTATTGCCATCGAAACGTACCTTTCTTGAAACAGATCTAGCGTCGCTATACAGCGTATGATGCGTGCTTGCTACCAAGCGCCCCCTTGAAATGCAACTCCCGATCAGAAATCGATTCAATCACCAGTGGGAAACTTCCGTAGATGTGGGAACGTTGCGAGACAGAGAATTGGTGCACAGAGGACCAGTCGAACGCCGAAGAACATTGAACGAGTAAGACAGTCGCTTTTACGGTCACGTAGGCGCTCTGCTTGTCAGCACGCGATCCCTTGCAACCTATGTAGCCGTACCGTACGTCGAATTCTTCACAACGACCTTCATTTTCATCTTTGCAAGGTGGTCATTACTCAAGAACTATCGTAACGGGACAATTTGATTGGAAATCTGCTTGACGACGCAGTGAGGCGCATTTTAATCTTTCTGATTGCATTAATAAGCAAAACATGCACTATTGGAGCGATGTAAACCTAGGCGGATTCAAGAGAGACTCTATATAGGGATAGAGTAGTAGTTTTATGCGCAGTCGGTAGTGAAGGCACCGTCGGACTCCCTTTTTTCGAAGAACATGATCGTGTGGTTACCATAACATCTAAACGGTACACGAGGATGAAAACGCGAACACAAAAAGTAGCATTGAATAAAATAGAATTAAGTGTTGATACAATCGAATTTTGAGTTAAGTCAACGCAATACGCATTTTTCATTTTTCTCAGTGTAGTGATGCGGAACTTCAATATCCGGTTGCAACAGCGTTTTGACAATGGAAGCCACCATTTGCAGGATATTTTGTTTAACACATGTTAAAATAAACTTTCAATGTTGCATTTTTGAAAGAAAAAAAATTCTACCATTTCTAGTTTCTTCTTTATTCATTTTCGGAGTTAGGAATGCCAATGAGTTAGGATTCTGTGGCCCACCCTATATAAACTCCCTCTTACGCGTCTATTGTGTGGTGTCCTTAGTCTATATTGATAAATTGCAATCTGCAATATGCAATACTTAATAACAGTGTTGATTGTTTCATTAATTTCTTTTCATATCCCTTCTCGTCATATCCGTAACAATGTTTTACTTTATTACATGTTACGTGTTTTGCATAATCGTACGTGTGTATTTAGTTATTTATGCTACAACGTTTTTGGGTTTATCCGGTTGATAACAAAATATATTTTGAAAATAAAACAAATTAATAAAATAGTTTTATATAATCACTACAATATAATATACCGAAACTTGTTTTATCAATACAGTTGCTATTGATAAAGAATTATATTTTTAATATTAAAGTGTTCGGAAATATGTTTTTAATTAATATTCAGTATTTTTGATTAGGAAATCAGTAAGTGGCATCATAGTCTCTTTACCATTGCCCGAATACTTTCTATGCCGTCTTATAACGGAACAAGGGAAAAAATACGAACCGCTGGGGCATGACGTTACCATGCTATATTGAAGATAGGGTCCCTTTCTGAACGGAAACCGTGCATATTAAAATGGAGACAGGAAATATATTCGGCGTACCTCACTTACGGTTCCTATTGCATGCCTACTAAAAGAGGCTGCTGATTAATATACATATGTAATTTCTTTTCGCCCTAGAGCGCAAACAAGTGCTCTTACGTGAGCGTAATTGGAGAACAAAGACTTACCGATATAACAGAACGATATTACCACGTAAATAAAACAAAGGTTGGGATTATAGCCCGTGATTAGGCGCACTTACATACGCAATAAAATTCTTTCGCCTTCCTTAACATTTAAATTACTTAATACCTCTTATTCTTTTTACTATTACACGAACTGGTTAGCGCTTTATTTCGTTCATGCTTTTTAACCAAATGAAGGAAGAGAATTACTAATTTTAAGCATAAAGATTTTGATTGTTACTTTTAACTACAATCTACATGGACCTCACGATAAATAAAGCTACTCTATAAATAGGGTTTCAGCAGAGATTATAGGCAAATAAAAGATAACTTCTTGGTATAAAGTAGCTCCGTTTGAACTGAATGTAGATGCCAACATGCTTATTTTAGTAGCCTGGTAGCCAGATTTTTATGTTGCTGCAAGTTGAAAATTTGTGATAACTCTACGCAAAGTTTTCTGTACTCTTGAATTTTTTTTTTCAATTAGAAATACTGGGATAAGGCTGCCATACTTTTGAAGAAGCGATATAAATATGCAGGAAAGGGATTGTAAAAGGTCTCGGGTTAAATTTGCTATCAAAAAACACAATACATTCAAATTTTTCAAAGATAACTGTGATTAAACATTTACTATTCATTATTCCTGTAGTATATTTACTAAAGTAAATTAAATAAGATTATTGAAAACCCTTTTTTAATTTAAAAAAGAGAACCGCGTATGTATGTTGGCATGTGTACTTGTAGGTCATGCATATTAAATATTTATAATGTTCCATTTGACTTTGAAGAAAAGTCCTACTAGCGGAAAACCCTTCACATAAAAACGCTGTTTGTTTTGTAGAAGAGATATCCTCGGTTTAAATTAAAACGAGCTTTCGTTGGGCAATAAAGTAACCATTTTTTAGGGTTAATGCATACAATGATTTATTATTTAGGTTACCTGACGTGAAGGGGAGATTTTGTTGGCATAGTGCAACCCTTAGGGACAGTTTATTGCGAAAAACACTTAGACTAACGGAGGGTTTATTTAAGAGATTACACTCTGTGATAGTTTTCTTCTTTTTCTGCTACAGCGAATATTGTCTTCGTACGGTGCTCGCTTGTTGGGTTTGATAACGTCTGCGGGATAAAAAAGGTTACGTAGACCTTAAGAGGATCGAGTATTAAATTGGACCATAAATAAATTTGGTCTATATCATACGCTGCGTTGAATGGTAAATTTGTTTTAGTTTGTAGCTACTAAATATACAAAATCGTAAATCACAATGAACAAATTTGTTCGAATATTAAGTATCCTACAATAGCTTATTATTTGCTACTTATTTTATGAAGGCAAGTGAATATTACTAATAACTATTTGTGTATTCCTCATAGTGTAGTGGTTACTTATGTTTTAGAGTACAGAGGTATATTAACCGTTAACCCCCGTTGTCTAGTTTTTGTTTCGCACGATTTAATATTCGTAGAGTCCTTATTAGCCACAGGATAGCGATGAAGGGTTAAGATAAGCTAATATTTACCTTTCCTCTGAAGATTCGCAGACTGCCAAATATTAAGGTATTTAAATAGTTCGTTATCAAGTTTTAGCAAAAGATTTTGATTTTAGAGTCTTGCTATACTTTTTATTCTTGGAACAGGGTAATTTTTTCGAAAAGCTCGACATACGATAGATATCTTCTAAGTATTTACAAAACCAACGAAAGAAGAAAATATTCGTACAAATCATTTTATTGGTTTCCTAAATATTCGCAATTTTCTAAACACTCACCGTAAACAAGCTTGTTTATTCGGTCAATTTCTGTCACCGCTTTCACAAATGCCAAATTTTACGGAAATAGTAACGCTCTAGTGGTCGTTTGTAAAATCTTGAGACGCTACTTTTGTCCCTTTCACATGTATTGGTACATATTTTCAGTGCTGTATGAAACAAATACAGTTGTCGGATCATAATTGCGGCGTTGTATCCCTTGCGTCGCCATATTCGTGTGTTCATGAGTTCAGCGTGTGTGCTAGTAGGTCTCTCTGCACCGTTAAGGTATGGACAGAACCGCTTGCGAAGATTAAATTGCTGCTCAAGTATTGCATCCTTTCTTGCGGTATATTGACAGACCAGGAAAGAGCATATAGCTTTTTGTGGAATTTTATGAAGGTGAAAAAAAGATATAATAGGGTCGGTAACATTGGAAATTCTAACAATAAAAATTCTCTGGCCATACTTCCAAATCTGCAGAGTTGATACAGTGCACCACATAAAATTGCTTGATATCTTGCAATGGGTTGGCCTCCGCAGAGCAGTGGTTGGTTGGAATCATTTATCATAAATAGAGATGACCAAGGCATGTGAAATTATTACTTTTTTTGCGGCGTCTAGACAGACTCGTGTCTATTCGTCTCGTAAGAAAAGATTCGTGTTGCCTACTGGTTTCCCCGAGAGTCGACAAAACACGAGTCTGCCTGGTTGCTGCGAAAAAGTAATAATTTCACCTGCTTTTATCATCTTCAAACTGTTTATTCGAGTTAGCGCTGTACTTTTTTCAAAGAACAAAAGGTTCATTCAACTGGGCTCGAAAAACTGCAATTCTTGTCTCATTTGATCTCCTTTTTATCTCCGCTAGTTTCTGAGATACCCTTGATCGTGATTCAATAACACCTATCATGTTCTATATGCAAGGAGCAGTTTCCCAGTTATTTGTTATTTGTACTGATAATTTTCTTTATCAGATTCAATATTCATTTAGAGTAAAATATCGAGTGATAATATAAGTAATAAGCGTTCACGAGAGAATAAAGCGATTTCTAGACGACATTTTGTGTATATTTTGTTTTCGGAAGATCGGAATCAGCTAGCTTAGTAACGCGCCAACAGTTCTCAGGTTTATATATCGTTCATTCTTTTTCTCTTTGTTTCAAAACGGTGTGTAATAAACGACTCCTGTTCCAGTTACTAAACTATTTAGATTAGTAAAGTTTTGCACGCATGTCGTTAGACGAAGAAAAGAGTAGTGGCAAGGGGAACGTCGGAGACCCGGATGCTGCCCTCTTTATAACATGCAGAGCGAAAACACGCACCCACACACGCATGATTACTTACACTCGCACAATCTCCACCTACGCAGATAATATAAGTGAAACAATTTTTATTGTACACATTGATGGAGAAAGGAAATGATACCGGAATAAGGAAGGCAAACTTAACTTATCTATATAATATCTCCGTAGAGACAGAGTAAATTTAGCAGAGATGTCCATGATGTTTCGAGCCAATACACATCAAAAGTTCGAATCGATGGAGAATCCGGAATGGCCTTTTCAAACTGTGCCTTGACGTGAAGCGCTCCGGGAAACATTTCAAAATCCAAGTTTGTTTTATACACACGCTAAAGAGAAGGAAGGATATATAGCGGTTCGTTCTTTTCGGTTCTTTGAACTGTCAAGTATTTCACTGCGGATGTACGGCGGTCAAGACATCAGTCAGTAGTGTCTGTCACCGTAGATCTACGTACACCGAACTGAAGGACCGTAGATGTCGTCTTATCGAATCATATCCATGATCGCAACTGAAATGAAAATTACCGGACAAGACGATACTATATGTATGAGGACTCTTCGAAGGGAATTGAATGATGACGCTTCTTCTTTAACTGGATTATTTATGGCAGTCGTAGAACTTCGTACAATCGCGACCGTGGCTGTAAAATAAAATTGGTATAGTATCTGAAATGGCCCATGAAACAAAAGATGCCGAGACTTATGAATCAATTCCGTCTTATTGAATGAAGTTTATGTCGTGAGCAATAATCTTTCTCTCTCGTAGTTGTTTGACTCGTTTATCTTTTTGATAGAAAATGTCATTACATTTTGTTTTTTGTTTAACATGAAATATGAAATTGAGAAATTGCATAGTAAAAAGAATTAAGCGGAATCTAGTTTCCAAACAAAGGAAACAAAGGAATTGCAGACAGTAAAAACAGACAAAAGAGCAATTGGAAAAGCACCGTACAGCGGGTAAAGTGAACAAGAATCTATTTTTACAATATCGTTGTGTAATGCTTAAATATATGTCTTATGCTACTATAGAAAACAGCGTACTATATACATACTGGCTCCCAGGAAATTTTAGAAATGAAACAATTACAAAATTCTGCTTGTATCCAATTATATTGTAAACAGAACAACTATAACGATAGAACAACTAGTCAATGTTTATGTACAATTTTGAAAAATTCATGTACTGTTTCTTCAGTTTTCATTTCTGCAATATTATCTACACTGGATTTGGGGGACATCCGGGGATTTTTTTAATAATTAAGGTGGATAGTTAGTTTAATGTTTTGTTACTACAAATAAAAGGATCGAATGATCAAAGTAAAAGATGAAGCAAATCCTTATTGTCTCAAAGTTGATGACTCAGTATGAGCTCATAGTAGTTAAACGTAGATAAATGAAAAGAGGAATAACATTTCCTAAATATCTTTATTTAATGTTTCACTGTCCTTCTGTTACGATGTTCACGACAAAATTGAAAGTCTTTATTGCGAGTTTTTTGGGTTGTTCAATAAGATGCATAAACATTTGATTACATCAGTACCACACAAGCATTTTGGGAACCGTTGCAAGCATGGGAAACCAATTATATAATTTGTGATAAGTAGAAGAAAACCAATGGTTTCAAGCAAAAACGCTCTTGATCAGTCCGTTTAATACAATGTATTAGGTTGACATGAAGCATACAATTAATAATTTTTAAATAAATTTTTCTAAGTATCTAAATAAATATAGTAACAAATTGTAAAATATGCTTGGCAAAATAGCGCTTAGATAGGCGATAGATACAACAAGTTAAAGTGCTACCGGCAATACAATGAACGAGGAAGAACAGAGTTGTTTAATTCTTTCTCCTTACACACCTAGCAAAAGAAATAATTTAAATCTTTTAAAATAGGATTATGTGCCATCTACAGGCAAGTAATTAAAACACTAAGTTGTACCTGAAGAGGAGCTAAGCTGTACACGAACTGACTAAAGATTCGACAGAACTTTAAGAGTTACAGTTGATTCAAATTTCAACTGTGCATTCAGAGAAAGTTCTCTATTATACAATTGATGGCGTAACATTTCTAAAGAATCTAGGTACCTTTATTTGCTATATGTAAAATAAAATGGTTTTTGAAGTTAAGTTGATGAATCATATCTTTCAAGTGATTAGTAAAGTGAGAGAAGCCTGACAAGTCAGGTTGTAGGCATTGCAAATGTTCTTAATTCGTGTATCGAAATCACGATACACCCTTATTGTCCAACAATGTATTACAAAGTGGATGTAAAGATCTAAATGAAATACGAAAGTAATGGATTATACAATTTATGAATGCTGCAGCATTCCT
Organism: Marronus borbonicus; assembly: GCA_902655005.2. Lineage (NCBI taxonomy): Eukaryota > Metazoa > Arthropoda > Insecta > Coleoptera > Scarabaeidae > Marronus > Marronus borbonicus. The sequence continues at coordinate 10,801,291 of LR737385.1, read as the reverse complement.
CTCTCTAAATGCTTACAAACTGGCACGCGCGACCAGTTGCTGCGGGCTATGAAGCACAAGTTCCTGCGCAAATTTGCATTTCTTCTCTTTTTTCGGTAACCTCTTTGAATGTTTTTTGTGGACGACTACCACTAAACATCTTCGCTTCACTTTTTTTAAAAGCTACTTGTTCACGTAACCCAGCTGTATATGTTGTTAAATGCTGTCTTGAGTTTTATTAGTACACTTCCTTGCTGCGTGTCTGAGGCTTTATTTCCCCGTTCATTTTCAAAACATACAGTTAAACGAAAAGCCAAAACATACTAAAAAGCCGCAAGCTTTTTGTATGCCATACTTTGCTATACTTTACGAAATTAATACACGCGGATCAAAGTCCGGTGTGAATTAATCCCGTAAGTCGATAATATATTTTTATTGTTGTGTATAAAAGGAAAATTAAAGTATTTTAGTATTTAATTTATGTATAATAAATTGCTGTTTATCATAACGTGTTATCGTGGGTTTAATTTTCTGGAGTACGTTTGTATTCCACCTAGGCTTTAATGTATATTTCTGACTGCGAGTTTATGAAGTTTAATCAAAAATTAATTTTGTAACTTTACAGCTCTGCAATTTAGTTTGTGAATTCGAGATATTGTTCATCGGCTATCGCTGAGTCCACACCACGGCCGTAACAGTCACTCGTCAGTTTTTAAAGGTGCGTTGTTAAGATTTAATAGAAGAAAAAAATGCAAGTTACCTATATTTAAGAAAACATACGTAAACTTCATAATATATGTGAATATTATCAAAACAGAAATTCTTTCTGCTAGCTCATTTCCGGAGGAGAATTGGATCCCTCTTTCTTAATATGGCACAGTTATAATACCCATTATGTATATTTTCAGTGTTGTTGTTCCCTTTCAATCGATAAAAATGCATGGTTAAGAGTTAAAATTGATATTTAAGCCAATCTTGATCCTACCTTATCACTTTATTATCAATATCATGATAGACGCTGAACTCCAAATAAGCAGAACGAAATTTTCAGTGTAGTTACTCTTCTTCGGCAAGGAAATTGTAGTAACAAAGTCGTGGAATACTTTACGCAAACAATTTATGGTTTCTGAAATTACGGCAAACTGCTACACTGTGGGGCCGTTACTACGCGTAAAAATGTGTATTATATATCTCGACGGTAAGAGGGCCGGCTCCCCACAGCGGCAGCTATAGAGACTGTGCGTTCGAAACCTAGTACGGTCAAGTTTTTTGTGGTTTCCTACAGAATATTTCAATTTAGATTCAATTTTATTCATTGATTTTGAATATAATCTCATCAACATTTGGTTGCAAATAATTCGTGCAATATTGCCGTGCAAAAGTGGCAACATTTATTAAGAGCAACCATTTTCCTACTTTTAACAACGTGTAGCAATTAAAAAGTGTTCTAATAATCGCCCTTTTAAGCACCAGTACATTTTGACATACGACACTATGCACTAGCATATTTTAATATAGTTTTTCGTTTGGATAGTTAGTTTTTAGTTTAACATTTCAACGCTAAATAAACACCCAATCCGCTCGTTTTCTTTATTAATTTATATATCGCCTTCGCGGTATTTACCGAGGAGATCGCTTCGTTGGCCTGCGAGAAGGCGCTGGCAATGATATACGGAAACGTTCCCTGCGGACGGAAAAAATTCAAGCCCTGTGGGTAATAAAGTTAAGTGGCACAGAATCTTTATTGTTGTAAGGGAACGTGGTTGAAAGACACGTATCAACGTTTGGCCTCTATCTTGGCGTGGTCACAACGAGGCTTTCAGTATGCTGCACGACGGATACCTCTGACTGCTGTCTTAGTCTACCGGGGCTGAGCGTGATATTTCGATGGGCGTGAACTTCATGTGAGATGGCGCTCTCCTTCTACCCTTTTTTGCTTCACTATAGCTCTTATATTGCTACCGCTCCTTTGCCCGTCGCTTCTCGTATTTGTTTGGGTTCTTTTGTTTCCGCGCAATATGATTTCTGAAATACGTTGCACGATTTGAAGCAAATTAGATGCGAGATGTTCTTTTTTAAATATCTCGTTGCTTAAAATGTTTTATGATTCAACAATGTCTAAACGTAAAAGCTGTTGGTAATAATGACTTTTCATTTTGCCTTCTTGTCTGTTGTGTGAATACGGCATTCGGCCGAAAAAGTATTTCTTTACGGCAGCTGCCATACCAATAAACATATTTATTCATAAAGGTATAAATAAGCTGGAAATAGATGTCGGTTTGTTGGGAGTGTCTGTTTTCAATGTAATTTCATTCACAAAGAAATTTAATTCAATTTTTTCAACTTATTCCATCAAGTGGTGAATGTCTCAATAAAAAT
>LR737385.1:10653484-10798533 GCA_902655005.2 Marronus borbonicus | reverse complement strand
TATATTGCATTTGCGACCATATTTGATATCTACCATTGCAAGACCTGAAGGTTACGAGAAATGCCACATACTAGACATAGTGCTCTATATCGACAACTGTTAGAGTCGTAATTAAAAATGTAGGTGTAGGCATTCACTTAAAGATAATTCACCGTGTATTCATCAACGTTCTGGTTAATCTGCGTGAAATACCGGCACAATCCAAAACATCAATACACATCGATAGCAACAATTGAACATTTAACGGGCTACAGTATAACGAAGCTTGATGAAAGACCGTTACCCTCCTGCACTCAAAATTCTATTGACTAGAATCATCAATAACGAAGAAATTAATACTATCGAAGTATAAAATTGCTAATTTAAATTGTAATTATGTATTTGCAACAGCAGTACCTTTAGCTCATGGTTCATATAAGTACGTTTGGGGGAGTAAGAACCGTCATCTAAAGTGGATATAGCTGCACTTCGCAGTACAATATATCGCAGAATCCGATACAGTAATGCAGCAAAATTGTTTAAACTTAAATTTATATTCTTGGTTAGTTGAAAAATAATGAAATGATTCAGCGATTCGTAAAGATTGGAATACTACTCAGAAATTCTCCCTCTAATTAACATAGATGAATAATAGATTCAGCGAGTTATTACAATGCTCCATGTGTGTATAATTTTGCTCGTATTATATTTTAATTACTTTTTGATTATTACAGATATTATAGAATACTATTAGACTGCTATTTGTTTAAGTATAGAATACATCAGGATAAGTGATGTTTTAAAGAGCAAATGAGAAAATTCTTTCTCTTGTTTCCTGAACAGACCAAGGGAGTATAGAAAATACAATCTCCTCGGCGGAAGTAAGAGAAATACAATACTCAAACTTATAAACAACATGAATTCAAGTGAAGTTGAATAACCAAAGAACTACCAACTAATCTAACCAACTAATTTGGCGTTTATCAGACGTTTAACGATTGTGCGCAGATTGTTGAGTTTCAACACTTAATTAATATACACACATGTTGAGCCTTAGTTATTTAGACCTATAAGTTTGACGTCCATTCTTTTAATGGTTCTTGAAAGATTGATTGAAAGGCATATTAGGGACAATGCACTAAAAGTGTTGCCGCTCAGTGATCACCAATGGTCAAATCCTGCGACCTGGTAACTCGTGAGATTGTCCAGAAGATCGAGTATAGGCTGGCATGCAACAACGTTGTGCTCGGCGCCTTTTTGGATATTGAAGGTGCTTTTGATCAAACAGATCAAATACACACTGCTATGAAGAAACGTGGGATTAACAATACGCTATGCATATGGATCATACGTATGCTTGGTAATCGTAATAAATATACCGCTACAAACGGCTACGCCTTGGGAGTAAGTGCCGCTAGAGGATGCCCGCAGGGCGAAGTGCTTTGGTGTCTGATGGTGGACAAGGGCTAGGGGGTGAGGGCTGTGGTAGGTTATGCGGACGACGTAGTCATAATATACCGTCTGCAACAGAATGCAAGGCACCTTAAAATTTACTGATAGATGGCGTGAGAAGCAGGGACTGGTGGTAAATCTTTACAAGATTAACCTTATCCCGTTCATACGCAGATAGCAAGAAAACGATTGGGGACACTTCTGTGTACTTGTGTTGAAAGAATTTCAAACAAGGCAATCAGAGGCTTATGGACTTGTAAACGAATGTTTGGTAGAAATTGAAGATTAACACCCAGTGTAATTCAGTGATATCTATACGATAATGGTGATACCAATAATTACTTTGTCCAGCTTTGTCTGGTGGCAATGCACCAATTTTCGGGAGTGTTGGAATAAACTAAACAAACTAGCGTTTAGCATACCTCCGCATAAACGGAATCATGACGACAACCTCAACCGCCGTAGTGGAAACCCTGCTTACGAGATAGTCGTATCGACTAGAGAACATTGGAAACAGAGGAATATTGCTGTAAATGGTCTCGTTCTTTCTCGGTTTTTTAAGGACGAATTCAGAGCAGGTGCAGAGTGAAAGGTAACATTTCTGCCAGCTTCGGGAATATGGTAAGCATATTTCGAGCGGAAATTTATGCAATCATTTTATGTGTTCGGGAGCTGTTGGAAACCTAGGTGAGAAAGAACAGAATCTTTATAGTACCCGACAGCCAAACGGCTTCAAAAGCACTTAGTGTTTCCAAAACAAAGCGGAGATTAAACCAGTAAACGTGTATTCGAATAGTGACGCAAAAGCAATAGTCCACCATGCTGTACAAACGCCCATTGTATTTCAGTAAATTGCTGGTGTGACAGTCGTCTCACCGGCTGTCATAAAAATGTTCATGACAGTACTTGAGACAACTGTTAAGTTGATTATACAAATAAAAATGGTGTAAATCAGATTTTATGGGCAACATCTTTTTGATTTTGTAACAATATATCAAAAATGTGCATGTCTATAAGAGCTTTCATTTAAAGTAAAGGCGTTAGTTTATTTTACAGTTAGCCCTGTTTTAAAATTTTTTAAAATTTTAGAAGGAACAATTACAGTGAACACACTGCAAAAATATGTCAGGGTAGTGTCATCATTATGTTTCTGCGAGTACCAGTACTTTCCTGTATAAATTCTGTGTTAAATATCAACTAGATGCATTCATCGAAACTATCGTGACTCTAAACTTCAGTGTTGATGATTCTATTTATTATTGAAAGAGCTAGCGTTCTGAACGTAACTACTGATCAAAGTAATACGGAAACAATAACAGAGACTAATATATTTCTGAATATTAACGATAATAAAATGATCTAAATTTAAAATGAGAACGTAGAATTTCAAATATTTACTTTTGTACAAAGTAAATAAGCCCTGCTTGTTGAGATTCTGATAGTATTTACACTTATGGTACCTGGTCCGTCACCTTTAAGATAGTGACCTTGTGTAATATTCAGTAGAACGCGCTGCTCGGAAATCCTAGACTAATAGCGGTATTTATTTAAGATAGGAAATTGAGGGGATCTGTGCACCCGACCCGCAGGGAACGTACCATTAATTGATAATCGGCGAACCTGATACATTAAATACGAGGCGCCTGGTGTCTCATCGTAATCCTAAGGAGTAAAGGGAATATTTGGTATTAATTTACTCTGACGTTGTACGGAAAAATTCGTGCTATAATCGGTATAAATTGGATATGATCTTTGCTCCTAGGTATTTTTGATATAATGATAACAAGGTGCTCGTTAATTCGGGAGGTGTATTGTATTACTTTAGTTTAAAGTTTCATCCTGATGTATACTGAAATTGAGCAATATTTTCCCGATAAAAATAATACAACTTATACTTAACGGTTATATAATTATGAATATTATTTCCTATTTTTTCATTACGATTGTTGCTTGTAGATTTTTATCCATAAGGGTCGTCTGACACAGCAATATTCTTGATAAGTTTATTATAAAATGAGGGAAAACTGCCACAAGAACCAATAAATACTTACTTGTTGGCTCTAATATAATTAAAATGGGCATTAGTTGGCATAAATAGGTTCTGTATATTGATTGTAGTAGCTGGAGTATATTTTCTAGGGAATTCAAACAATGCAGGCATGACACATTTTAACGGCTCCGACTTCTTAATGGTTTTTGCATAACTTTCAGATGAAAAATCCATAGTCTCTCTAGATAGATAGAAAGAAAGGAAAATATAACATCCGAATATATGCAGATATACACTACCGTCCATATTAGTTCGGACACGCAAATAAATTAAAAAAAAAACGAGAAAATATTCAAACTCATTTTTCCAAAACTTAAAATTTTTATTACATTTTATTAATAGCGATTAAAATTAAAGTATAAACGTAGGAAAAGTCATTCTAACGAAAAATAAACAAAAACTTCTTAAACATTCCGTTCATCAAAGAAATTCCCTTTTGCGGGACGAACGGCTTTCACAATCCGAGGCATCCGCTCCGCTAGTTTTTCAAGGACTCTATTTGGCATATTAGTCCATTCCTCTTGTAAAATGTTCCACAAGTGGCCTACGGAGGTAGGGCATACTTTTCGGATCCTCCTGTCCAATTCATCCCATAACAGCTCGATGGGGTTTAGATCGGGGCTTTGTGGCGGGCATGTCATTATTTGTAAATTGCCATTATCTTGTTCTTCATTTAAGACATTTTTACATATCACTGCTGAGTGTTTGGGGTCGTTGTCCTGCATGAATACAGAATTTTCGCCGATTAGACGTTGCCCCGATGGTATTGCATTTTCTTGCAGTATTTCTAAATAACCTTCTTTTCGCAAAATACCTTCGATTCGCTTCAAGTCTCCTGTACCGACGTAGAAAAAACAACCCCAAACAAGCACAGAATTGCTTCCTTGCTTGACAGTTGGCACTACACAATCCTGCAACATTCTTTCGCCTTTCGCTCTTCTTACATAAACGCGTCTTGATTGTCCGGACACCTCAAACTTTGACTCATCAGTCCATAGCACCCTTTTCCAATCATCCACTGTCCAATTTATATGTTTCTGCCCACTGTAGCCGTTTCTGCCTGTTTCTCCGTCGAAGTAGGAGTTTTTTTGTTGCAATGCGGCCATGAAGAGTTGCAGATTTTAATCTTCTTTTCACTGTAATAACAAAAATTTTTCTTGCACGGTCGCGATTCATTTCGGCGGCGATTTCTGGTGCTGTCAATCTCCTATTTCGCTTGCTCATCAATTTTATACGCTCATTGTCGGCGTGGGTTGTTGTTCTCTTACGACCTGAACGTGCCCGATCTCTTAAACTGGCCGTGCGTTGATGTCTCCGAATGATATCACTAACAGTTGATTTATTAACTTGTATATTTTCGGAAATTTGACGCACTGAATAACCTTGACGAAAAGCAACAACTACAGAGCGCTTTTCTAAACTTGTCGGTTTCCCTCTCGGCATTTTAATAACTTTAATCAGGTTCACACAAAAAGATACGCTATTAACACTAACGCACGCACAAGCAGGTTTATTTAGCAACTAAAGCGTTTATCAATACACAATAAATTGTTCAACATTTTCTACAATTGACAAATGCTAAACAATATAATACGATTAAAAATAGTGATGGGAAAATATTAGATTTGATTATTTCTAACAGTGATCTTAACTTTGAAATTGAACAGTCTGAGAGTTCTCTTGTACCTGACGATCCTTACCATCCTAGTCTCGAGGCTACGCTATACATCCTGCATTCTGACTCGCAACATCGTTTTCCATCCTCAAGTAATCCGCGATACAATTTCTTTAGAGCAGATTATGTGTCATTATACAGTCACCTTTTGGAACGTGATTGGTTCTTTTTGCTAAATTACACTGAGGTGGATGATGCCGTAGATGCCTTCTACGCTGCATTATATTCCATTGTCGATATCTACGTTCCGCGAAAGGGAAAATCAAATTCTATCTACCCACCATGGTTTTCATCTGAAATTATAAGAAACCTCAAAAATAAGAATTACTACCATAACAAATGGATGAAAACAAAGAACGTGGTTTTTTATCGTGAATTCAAACGGCTCAGAACTCTAGTTAAATGGCAAATAGATCAAAGTTATATTTCTTACCTTAATAATATGGAAGAATCCATTAAAACTGATTCATCTAACTTATGGACCTTTCTTCGCTCAAAGAGGCGTTCTACTAGGATACCGGGTAACATGAAAGATGATGTTGATAATAGCTACGTTGATCCCCTTGACATTGTCAATGCTTTCGCGAATTGTTTTTCCTCTGCGTATACAACTTCTCCTTCAATCGCCACTGGTCTTGTAACTATGCAAAATCCTTTACCATACTCTTTTTCAGGCGTAACTGAGGGTGAGTTAATTAAACATATGGCGACACTGCCCAACAAATTCACAGCAGGACATGACCTTATACCCAGCTTCTTAGTTCGAGATTGTAGATATGTGTTTGCGTATCCTCTGAAAATAATTATTAATTTAGCTATGTCCACTTGTGTGTTTCCCAATAAATGGAAAATTACTAAAATTGTGCCGGTACATAAGAAGGGTGACCGTACACTTCTTTCCAACTACAGACCCATCTCAATAATATCAAACTTTGCTAAACTATTTGAAAAAGTTCTGTATCTTAGTATATATACGAGTACACGCTCTTTTATTTCGAATGACCAGCATGGCTTTGTGACGGGTAGGTCAACTGTTACCAATTTAGCTTCGGTGACTCAATACATATGCGAGGTGTTGGACAGACGTGGACAGGTCGACGTGATTTACACAGACCTTTCAAAAGCATTTGATTTAATGGATCATGAGGTTCTTCTCTCTAAGTTGGGTTCGTTCGGCTTTGTCCCTGCTGTTTTTGATTTAATGCAATCATACCTGAAGGGGAGGAAATGTTACGTAAGTTACAATGGCTTCTCTTCCAGTGAATTCATACTATCTTCCGGCGTCCCTCAAGGATCAAACCTAGGCCCTTTGCTTTTCATTTTATTCATAAATGATTTGCTACTCCAATTTGACTGTCCTGTTCTCGGATATGCCGATGATATAAAAATATACTTGGAAATCACTTCGGCATTGGATGTAGATAGGCTTCAGCATAATCTAGATATGATGACTGCATGGTGTCAAAACTTTAAGCTTAAGCTAAATACTGAAAAGTGTTGTGTGGTTAGTTATACTCGCTCGATTTCTTCAGTTGCCTCATCTTACATTATTATCGGAAATCCACTTTCTGCTAAAACAGAATATAAAGATCTAGGAGTTATTTATGATGCTGGCCTTACTTTCAAATTTCATATTGAAAATATTTGTGCGGAGGCATTTAACTCGCTGGGGTTTATTATGCGAGTCTCAAAATACTTCAGGGGCATGTCTTTGTTAAAGTCACTGTACTACTCTTTTGTATTGAGTAAGCTGGAATATGCATCCTTAATTTGGTACACGATCTATGCATGTGATTCATTAATGTTGGACCGCATTCATCGGAAATTTTTTAAATTCCTTTCATATAAAGCTGATGGTGTTTATCCTGAGAGAGGTATTGCTCAGGAAGAATTGTTGGAGCGTCACCAAATGTCGTCCTTGGCTGACAGAAGAGATACCATCTGCACACGATTTTTGCGCAAACTTGTGAACAACAGTATCGACTGCCCTTACCTACTTGCACGGATGACTTTTTTGGTTCCACGGATCAACTCCAGGCACAATAGCACATTTCTTACCCCTTTTGGAAGAACAAATATTATGAAAAGAGCGCCTACGTATACCCTATCACGTCTGGCTGGTAATCTAGAGGATATATTTGTAATGAAGAAGTGAGGTCCAACGATGTGGATGCATAGTGGTTTGCGTTTATTTATTTATATTTTGTTGTACATACACCTACATTTACATTTGCTTTTATTGTAATTATCCTGTAATTGGGCTTTGCCTGTTGGGTAATATATGACTATTATTATTATTATTATTATTATTATTATAAACTTTCGGGTGGTCTGCACCCACCCCAAAGAGTTTTGCAAATTTATTACCTGCAGTATTGTCTCAAAAATAATTCTATTTGTGCCGATGAGGATTATTCTGAAAATTACTATATTGGGTCATCAAATATAATCATTTTTTTAATCATTCTCTAATCGATATTCTTGGAAGTTTGCCTGTACAATTGGTTATAAACTCCATAAAGGACCTAATATAAATATGTTATTCATATATGAACGCAATTATATTATGTTTTAGTAGAGTTTACAACATTTCACTAGGTGTCTGAACTAATATGGACGGTAGTCTACATAGACTCGGAATAAATTAAAACTGAATTCGCACACAAGATAACTACAAAGTCAAACAAATTCTTCAAAAGCTGAAACGGACCTTCATAATATCTTTTGGTCATTTAACAAACTATTCTGCCCTGAGCATTTTGAAAGAGTTTTGAGTCAATTTAACCAACAAATGTACACGTGAGTTTTCCCGGATTATGCTTAACAATGTTACGGAACAAGTAGCCAAAACTAGATTATTTCATAATAATATCTTGTTGGATTGTGATATTTGGAGGACTTCCAAGATTGGATATTAACTTGGAAAGTGTGAACCGGCAAAGATTATACAACCTTATGATATGAAACTACTCTATGGAAAACCCTGAAATATGAGAATAAGGAATTTGTTGTAGTGTTACAGCAAATTATCTTTAATTAACTGTCTGCATATGTACTCCTTTATTTGTTGGCGAGATTTAGCTCGTTGCTTACGTTTCAGGTTGAAATACCAATTAAAAATAAAGCTAGATATAGTTTATGATTTGAAACTTTATGCGATTACATACGCGTACGTATAACTTTCCTTGAGTTTTGCTTTTCTTATCATCGTACACGTTATATTAGCGTGACCTAAATAAGTCAGTTTTGCAAGCTAAGCGACTCGGCCAAGCGAGCAACAGTCTGTCCGTTTCCCAAGAAATGCAAAATTGTAACGGCACATATAATAGTGAAGTTCCCATTTACGTTGCAAATGGTACACAGAAGGAAATTAGAATTTATGTCACAGGGAATTCGTTATTACGACCAAACCGGATCCCTTATAATAGTTTGCAGGCACGCATTCCGAAACCCCCTTGCATGTATGACATGCCGGTAGTGTTCGCTGTGTATGAATGTTGGTATGTTTGTCTGTATACGGACACAGAATCTGACACTAATGGTTTGTCAAATAGCGCTTCCTCCAATTTAGTTTCCGCTTCCGGTAATGTATTGGTAGGTTCCCCGAGGTCTATAGAGCTTTCATATGGTAGGTATCGGTTAGTGATGACTTAATTGACCCTCAAAATTGAGTTTTATTCTTTTATCTGACGAATGCAGTGTGCGTATTATTAGATGATGAAACCATGCCTAATTATTTAATAATATTATTTATGTACTTATAAATTAAGATTTCAAAGTCAAATTATTTATTTTTGGCAGATACGAAATATTTCCGATGGAGGGGCCAGGGATATGCCAGCACCCCCACAAGAGATTTTTAAAATTTTTTCTACGTTAAAGTTTTGTACCGTTTTATACTAAAAGTAAAAAGTTTTGTACCATCTCCGTTTGGAAGATATGAGCCATTTCCGATTGGGGAGGCCAGCGACATGCCAGCCATAATGACTGAATGAATCCTTGATTATTTACGTACGGTCAGGGAATAATTTCCGAACGAAACGATGTAAGACAAGCAAGAGAGAAGATATCGGTACTCATCCCTGCTGGTACCGATTGCTTGCCTCACCTCGTTTTGTTCGGAAATTAATTCGTTGATTCTGTACATATGTATTGGAGCTTGTATACGTATAAGGCTTCTTCGCCTGCTCCAGGACATATGTACGTAAATATGAATGCCGTGCAGTCGAGAATTCGGGAAGGGAAAAATCCGAGTGCGAATTCGACTTCGCATTCATTTACTTCTATCGAAAAATCAAAATGCAGTCGATTTGCCGAACAGCGTTAGTAAAAAGTATTATCGCTGCGTATCCTAAAGTGTGCGCCTTGTCTAGCGTATTTAATTTTTACTAAGACCAAAGAAAACTATTTATTACATGAGGTTACTTACTAAATTACAAAGTTGTAAACAAAGAATATTCCATGGGGATGTTATGCTTTCGTTTCCCCAGGATTAGCGCTGGCTGGAGATTTATTACTAAACTATTAAAAAGAAGTCCTTGGGCGATAAATCAAGTGAATACCGATAATTAAATTTAATTTAAATTAATTCGATGGCTTTCTCTTCCAAATAATTAATTGCTTTACGCGCTGGCATTGTTATGATCAAGGATGATGCAATATTTGCTGCGGGCAAAAATTGTTGTATACCATTCAGCATTAACTGCTTTTCGATTCTCCAAAGCAATGCTTGGGACCTGCTCAGCGGAACGAAGGAAACAAGGAATAATTTTCTTGGAAGTGCTTCCTTTTTTTGTTGGATGCGTTCGTCTGGGAAAATCTAAACAATTGATTGTTACTTAGTTTCCGAGTCCCCCGAATATATTTCAAGTTCCGTCACCTGTTACGATGTTGTATAGCGGTTTTGTTCCGCTGTCGAATATTTTGAGCATTTCCTTACAGCAATTAACACGAGCCTTTTTTGTGCTTGGGTCACATTTTGCGGAATTCATCGGAATTAAATTTTTTTCACGTTAAATATTCATGCAGCATTGGATGTCTTCGGTACGCCTAGTGATGCCTCTATCTCACGATAAACCCGTCAATCATGTCGCTTGCAACATTAATGTTCTTTGAAACAGCGAGCGATTTTGGTCCACTTTCACGAAATTCGTCACTGAGGGTAGCACGACCACGAGGAAATTCTACAAATCAGTTGTAGCAGTCAGAGTCGAAGCACTGTTGTTGTGTTAGGCTTTTGCCAATGTCGTAAAAAGTCATCTAGCGAAAACCTTCCGATTTTTTTCACAAAAATACCTCCTTGTAAACAAACTGATCTGTCAATCCTGCGGGAATAACCAGCGTCAAATTTTACGAAAATAATAATGTAAAATTTCAGTAGCGCCATCTAGTGGTTGTTCATAAAGGTTTAAGACGCTACTTTCGTAGTCCGCACCCAAGTCCTGCTTATTTGTCCTGCAATGCGCGTCAAAATTGGGCCATTTAAGTTAGTTATTAGTACATATCAAGGATTGTTTAACTTGGGGGTAGTTATGTTGTCATGTACGATAGAAGCACATTACTTCCTATTTTTCTTCCTCATGTTCATTGGTTGATGAGAAAAGTACACTTCGTCAAAATCAAAATAGAAGTATAGATAAAATATTAATAATTAGAATAACATAAATAAGGGACGTATATAAATCAAATAAATAAACAAAATAGTTTGAATATCTATTTTTTCCTGGAGGATGCAAATTACAAATGGTTAGCAAATGGCAAACAGTGTTTAGCAAACAGCAAAACAGTGTTAAAAATTAAATTTTCTAGCATAAATAAGAAACATAAGTAATATGTTATTGACTAACAATAAACATTTCCTATGATTCTTTGTTTTTGTGCTAATTTTGTAAAGATGGTTCGAAGTACTGTGTGTTAACTATTTGTTATACTACAGAACTTACGCAATACGTTCTAGAAAAGTGTAGCGGTTTATTGGATCTGTCTATTGTTGATTTCGTTTAAAGTATGTATAATTATTTCTGATGATATTCGAAATGTATCGTTTTTGCTACAAAGGTAGAACGGTGTAAATGAGGTAGTTTAAAATAAATTTTCTGTAGCAGTTGACTCGAGCTTCAACACAATGTGCAGCGCTATAAAGGATTTACACGACCGAAAGCTAAACAATAGAAGATGAAAAAGAGTGACGCATTTCGATGAGCTGATCCAATAATTGTGTTTGCCACCGTAATTCCAGAGAATTTCCATCAATTGCCATTGAATGTAAGTTGTCGTTTTCAACTAAAATAAAGCGAATCCGTACTAATGCTGTTAATGTACGGTAAATACCAATCTGTAGGCATGCTTGGAACACTTAAATAGCTTACCGTTTTAGTTGCTACGTCCGAGGGTATGGTTGTTGTATTGGAAGTTGTAAAAATAGAAAGTCCGCTCTAAACTTTTCGGGACATAAGTGATTTGTTTTCGCGCATTATTTTTCAGTTCCAATTTTTAGAAGAGGACCGGTATATTACTAACAGGAAGTAAGTGGGAATTCACACATAATCATACTTGATGTACGAAATGTTAGCGAAGCTTCTGCACTTTGCATTATCGGCTACATTCGGTCATTCTCAATTGTATAAACGCGTTACATTAATAGCCGACGACTGTTTAATGGGCTTAACGCGTTTGCAATGGCATTCGTAGCAGTAAAGGGTAGTATCAGAACGCATTCGTTCACCGCATTACCGTTAAGACGATTTCGACAAATACATGCAGCGGATCTGGATTAGAGGAATAGAACAGGTCCGGATGTTGCCCGGGCGCTCAGAGTTGGCATCGCTAATTATGCATTCACGCTGTAAATCATAATCGTGGGATTTTGGGAAATTAAGTACGACAGCGTTATTAGTTCAAAACGTTAAAGCGCGCTAATTGGTTCATGTTAAACAATTCATGCTGATTTGTAGAGATATTTTAATTGTAATAACGCTGAAAATACAAAGTAGATAGACGTGCAATTATACTGTCATTTTCTCTTTGAGAAAATGGAATTCAAAACTAACACATTTGTGCAACAATTCGAAATTATAACCTTTCACTGCAGCAATACACAATTCCTACTTGATACATAAACTTCTGCACAAAAATTAAATACACCCATAAGTGTGCATAATCCATGCAATTTATACAGTCGTCCTGCAAGTAACTCGCACTATGTTTCGCAAAGGGACACCGAAATATATTCGACGCTTTTTAAGCAACAAACCAGCTTTCGCTCAAAAACATAGCATTTTAAACTTATTTTTTGCACACCTTAAAATTTTATTGAAATGGTGACTACATTATAAATCTTACATCTAAATTAGTATCGTGCATGACCTCCTCCTGCTTTAATGACTACTTGTGTACGATTAGATATTGTACGTACTAATTTTTCGGAGTGCGCCGGCGGAATATTTGTCCACACTTCTTCGATTTTGGCTTCAATTGAGCTTTCGCGAAGTGACAGAAATGTTCGATGGGATTTAGGCCTGGAGATTAGGTAGGATCCAGATGGAATTCATTTTTGAGTTTTCAATTTCTAGTTTTTCGAGCTGTGTGTGGCAAGTAGTTCTTAGGAAAAAGTTTTGAGTACGATGGCCTTAATGTCGTATTTAGAACTTATATGTATGTTTGGCAATTTATGCGGCCATAACATATAGACGCCCCGTGATTCCATGCATCCCGATATCATGTGTATGTGAATAGAAACGAGGCATTTCCTTAATAATTCTACAACACAAAAACGTACTTTCAGAGGTATCAAAAAACTGAAAAAGAACATGAATGTACTCAATTTATCAAAAGCAAATATTTATTCTTTAAGATTTTTTAAAATTTATTATTATCACGATGATAATATTCGGTTAGAAATCAATATTTGTACTATGTGCGGCTTGGTAATCCAGTGGCAAGAGACTAGGTAGAGTTAGACGCTATGTTTACAGTGCCTGCCGAAGTTATAGTACACGGTATGGTCGGTATATCTGTTCTCCGAGGTAGCTCCACTTGGAATGCTGCGCGTCTAAGCTCAAGGTTTGCTGTATAACCGAGGATGACAAATATCTAATCTAATTTGACGTATCTCCCTGGTTTGTACAGGTGTATTTTATATGTAGTTAAGCCCAAAGGAAAAATGTGTGACTACAATTATATATATATATATATATATATATTAATATGTTCTATTAGATGAATAATCGAATTAAGTGGATAATGGAAAAGTCACTCTATTTATTTCCAATGATTCTTACAGAAATGGTGTTAATTTACATAAAGAGTAGGTGCGTTGTGTTTGTTACTAGATGCATCTTAAAATCCTGTCTTCCTCCCCTTTTTCGTTAATATTCCAAATTCCTTTCTTTCAAATTTCCTTTTGTGGTTTTCTCTTTGTTTCTTAAGGGAATGTTCTCCTTTTTTCTTCTCTTCACAATCGTCCATCGATGGTTTCTTACCAGTTTTAAATGAATGTAATACTTTTTTCATTGATTAAAATTAAATTTCTAGATATGTTAAAATGTGCTTATGTTTCTGTCTGCTTGTTTATCATATAATACAACGAGTTGATACTTTTAATGGTTATCCCAACGACAATCGCTTCTGACGTTGTGGATTAACGTTGTGAATTTAAGCTGGTGGATTCCAAATAGCGTGTGTTGTGGTAATTTTTGTTATATGAAAATTTAATAACATAAATTTACTGGATCTCTGCAAATGTTCAATTAAATTTTGATATTTTGTGTATATTGAAATTAAATAATAAAGAATTAACGAATTAAGGTGCGAGTGCACGTACATTACTCCAATGCCCCTCTACAATATAGATGCATATATCGAAGCAAAATTATTCATACAAATGCATTGACTATCCCTTTACCACCCCCCTTACCACTGCCTGTATCGACCAACAAACGAGAGGAAACTATTTAGCGTAGACCATTTCAACTAGCGATGAATAACACTGTTTTGTCGAAACATCAGCGCTTTCAATTATGCGGTCATTTAAACACAGCAACATTAACAGAGGCTGTTGGTTTCAAATTAGCGGATGTATTCTATGCGAGCGCTAACCCTAAATTGACGCGAACGTCGACTAAACTAAAAACATTAATTCAGAAGTGTCTATTATAAACAGAAAATCTGGATTATGGATATTAATGAACGCGTGCGATACATGGTAAAATCATCGTGTGATATAACCGGCCGTGTGTAAATTAAAACTCTGCTTCAGTTTGTTTTTATTACTAATAGTGTCGCGGTGAAATTTATTCGACGCTTTTATTACAGCGAAAATGACGCGCGGATTAAAATTGTGGAATTTAAAATCGATAGATTTTATTGCGCGATTTAAAATTATCCCAACTTAGGGAATTGAATTCCAGTGGTGTTTAATTAACTTGAGGAATATTTGTATAGTCTACATTATACCGTAATAACTTTCACAGAAATTTAAAAAATAAATCTACATTTCTTTTCTATTAGAATATAAATTCTTTCAAAATAATATTTTTCATAAACTATATTTGCTGAAGCAACAAGTAGCATTTGTTTTAAAGCTAGTACTACGTGCTTGTTGTTGTTAGCGTTCAGTCTTCGTAGATTATTCTAAGCTTGAGCGCTAGATTAAAGTAGCCAGAGTAGATCGTATAGCCACATTACAAGTATCCAAACTTGCTTTTGTAAACATAATTTTGTGCTCGCTTTGTTTGATAGAATTCTATGAACATAATTGATTCGTAATTAAATGCTTTCTGCCAAGTATTTCTTTCAATTTCAATACTTTGCCAAATCGTTTTCTGACGTTGCATTTTCGTAATTTTATGCTTGTATGCCATGTTGTTTATTTAACAAATTAGTTGGCGCCCATTTTGAAATTCTCCTACTAAGATATTCTATCATTAATAACCCAATCCATTCTTTACTGTTGACTAGTCGGCTGATAATGGATAATGGGTGATAATTGCACTGTAAATGAAAAGGATCCTGCAATTCAGGCAAATATCTTTGTTGACAATACATAAATAAATGTTATATAATTGAACATTATATCCGACATAAAAATAACGAAAACGTTAAATATCTAGGAATACCTCTTCTGCAAAGCCGCAATTATAAGTTCTCTCAGCTCAGTTCTCAATGTTACCTTCAAATTTGAAAGTCACAGTGAATAGGTGTTAGGAGTTACATATGACATCTCAAAAACTTTTTTGTAGGTACAAATATATTTCATATTTAACAAGTTCGTGTAATGTGCCGACGGGCGCGCCAATTTAAGCGGGCCCATGGGATAACTTTCATCACAACATATTTTCGATTTATTACTTGCATTGACAAGTTAAATATGATATGTGTATAAATTGTAGACATCAACTTTACAATCACTTCATATATTTTCTTAAACAAACTCAATTTTCACTACAAGGCAAATAATTCGTGCAACACACTTTTGCGAACAGATATATAGAGCGAGTCTTCGTCGCGAGCTCGGAGGATCATCGCTTAGTGTTTGCAAGATTTTCAAGACGATTTCTTCTTGTTAAGAAGTCCGGCTATGGGCATAATCTAAAATGATATTCAAACCTACAAGATGTTTCATAAGTTCGTACTTACCAATAACCAAAAAATAATGCTAAAATAATTTCCTCATGGTATTGATAGCCGATTACAGCAAAAGCAATGCAAGAAGAGAAAAAGCACTACTCGCGGACATGTTTCTGCTCACCCGGCGTCACCAGTGTGTGAGTTTGCCTCACAGTTAATACTACAACATTCGAAACGAGAAACCGGACATTTTTTGGCGCCATCTGGTGCCAAGAAACGCACGCTTACCGTTTAGAAAACAGGAACATAAACCGGGTATTGTTGCTCTGTTTACCGTAAATGATACCATCAATACCGTAAGGAATCTATTTTAGCATTATTTTTTTAGTATTTTGTGATATGTTTTGTTATACATCATGATAAGCCTGTAAGAATCGTTTATATGTTGAATTTCCCAAGGCGCTCCTGCGCACACCATCTCGAGGTACCAGGTTACGTGGGTGATTCTTAAACGACAGACGAAGATGTTTCTTGGTATCTTGGCATCAGAGGGCGCCAAGAGATGTCTCGTTTGTCGTTTCGAATGTTGCGGTACTAACTGGCAGGCAAACAGTGATACAAGGTGGAGTAAAAAAACTCTCGGAACCACGTTGATGACGCCGGCTAGGCAGAAACATGTCCGTAGGTAGTGTGACTTTTTTCCCCCTGCACTGCTTTTGCCGCAGATGATTCGATGAGGATTCCATGAGGAAGCTATTTTAACATTATTTTTTGGTTGTTGTTTCTAGACATGTTCTGATAAGTTTCGTAATTCCCAAATTTGTTTTTTTTTTAATGAAACACAACATATATAACAAGATATTATTGTCTTCAATTCGAACTAAGCGTTTCATAGTTAGAGCTTTTTTTAAAAACGTCGGCGTTTACGAAATTCTTTCCTTCTCCGGGAATGCTACTAAACAGATGTGATTTTCGGAATCCTAGACTAGGCATAAGAGGGACTGCGTGGTTCTGAAATGCTAAAGAGATGCGTGTAATATTGTGTTACGTTGTTATAACACATTTTTGTTAAAGGCTAATTTTTTTTTAATTAAACGGGCTACCCTGACAGAAACTACTACATTCTAAATACTGAGTTTATCAATTTCAAGAAATACGAGTCTTCGTGTTAATGTTTGACTTAAGAATTTCTTTTCATGTATGCGCAATTTTCTGGAACTGCGAAGAAGATTCAGTCTGTATTTAAAATGAAGCTTGATTATAAATACCTGCAATCTGACTGTCGTGAGTTCGTTTCGAGAAGCGTATCTCTCTATTATCTAGGTAACGGGAGCTTAATATAAGTCCAACTAACGACGGTAGTGGTAGAACGGAATGGTAACTTCTGTTCTGTTCAATTTCTTTACATTGTGAAGCATGCGATATGAATATAGTGTTTATGTGTTGAAACATCGTTATATCAGGTTAGTTTCTCATTTCAAATACATTTCTTTTCATTTTCAACTTAAATTGCCAAAAGAGTGTTTTTGAAACATTCCCGAGTTCTGTAAACGCAAAATTAACTTCGAAGAATCATATATTTTCTGAACTTTTCCCTCTTACAATACGTCTGTAAGCGCAAAAAAAATATAATAATTCTGCTGTCAAACTTTTTTTATTTTAGTTTTGTTTTATTTATGAAGAACCAAATTGCTGTGTTGTATTACAGCATACCCGTCGGAACGTTAAACATTCGTTTTAATGTAATTTTATTTTCGATAGGTATGCCAATTTTGAGTGAATTCTACGTACTATTCGCAGCCAATGCAATAATTGTTGAACGTAGAATGTACGAGTTTCACCAATCAGTCAGTTGGTCACAAAGAAAGGCATCCCATAGAAGTGTTACAGGAAATTTTGCTCTGCCTTCGGTTTCGCGAACTAAATAAAAACCACTCAGGGGAAAGTCTCAATGCTCTCGTAACATAATAGAATGTTAAGCGTTCATGTAGTAGGATATTTTGTCAAAGGTATCCGCTTGCAACAAAGCAATATTGGGTAGAAGAGGTATCGAATTCTTTAAAAATGCACAGTGCGCGCGCTACCGATCGCTGATGCGTCTCGTGGGAGACGATACTAGCGCGCAGGCTACTCAAAACAGAAAGGAGCGGACCTAACGAAATAAAGTCGTGCAATAATAAGTAGTTCGATGTAAGGCGATGTAATAAAGTAGTACTTCTTCACTATTAATAAACTTGACACTCTCGGCGAATATAATGTTGCAGGTGTAGTAAATAGATTGTTTGCGGTGCACGAGCGCTTGAATTTCAGGAAACACATTAAACTAGCGCTTAATAGAAGACAGAGCTTTCCTGTAAAGTAGCAGATAGACAAGCTAATATAATAAATGAAATTTAAAAAACATTTAGAATCACGCTGCATTTTCTACAAGTTCAAGTAAAACTACTTCTTTATGTATATCCTGGTTAGCTACATTAAAACGTATAATAAATACTATAGGTTCAATATTATTGAAGAGTATTAGGCCATCGCCACCAGAAAAACAATCCTTAATTGTCTGCTATCCTACTTCCAGTTTCTTTGCAATTGAAAATCAACCTTAATGAGGATTTAAACTATTATTTAGATGTGGTGCACACACGGTGTGAAATAATCACATTCTTCCCAAGAAAAAGAATGTTTATTTACCTTAATTTTTTTCCATTCTGACGTTGAAAATGTGAGCGTCATACTTTTTTCTGAACTAAGCTGAACACGTCAGAAAATGCCTAGAAACAATAACAAAAAAATAATGCTAAGATAGCTTAGCTTCCTCATGGTATTGACGGAATAATTCACGGCAAACGCAATAAAAGGAGAGAGAGAATAATACACTAACACACGTACATGTTTCTGCCTACCCGGCGTCATCAGCGTGGTTTCATATCTCCACCTTCTATCGCTGTTGCCTCACAGTTAATACCACAACTTTCAAAACAACAAACTCGACATTTCTTGGCGCCCTCTAGTGCTGAAGAAACGCATGCCTGCCGTTCAGGAAGCAGCGAGATAAACCGGGTACTGTTCCCCAAACCATCCCTCGAGTAGTTCACATGACTGCTAAACACGAGATGGCGACGCTGGTAGCGCTTTGAGAAACCGCACATGTGAATATTCCGTGAATATTGCGTTTGCCGTGAATTATTCCATCAATACCATGAGGAAGCTAAGCTATCTTAGCATTATTTTTTGGTTACTGAACTAAGCTGTTTAAACTTTTTATTTTTCAAAGCGTGGCTATATCGTAAATTAACTTCGACATTTCTCAGTGTCAAGCAGAATTTATGGGGAGATGGTTTGATTGTTAATGGTCAAAGGAACAGCCTAATAATGGGAGCGTCACCTTAGTTAAGGAATCATACAATTGTAATTATCCTTTCAGTTGCGTACTGGTGTCGTGTGACAGACACTAATGCTCAGTATTGTCGAAAGAACATTCAGCGCGACAATGTTCTAATTACGATCGATCGTCTCGCAAAAGTCGTTTAACCAATAAAAGAGCGCAAAATAGTATCCGTACACTGAAATGGATCCAACGAGAATAAAGTCGTAGAAAAATTTTCCATCGGTGCTGCAGCCGTCGACATCTTTTCGACCGGCGAATTAGAGAGGAACGTACATACGTACTTCTTAACGACCGTAGAGTAGAGCGTGGTAGAAGTACGCGAAATAAAACCTACATAATTGTCATTGTGATAAAAGTAAACGACTATGTATCCGGAGAATTTTTAGAGCGCACACTCTCCGTACTTTTCGCGACTTATTCCTGAGCGTTGCGCAATTACGCCCTAATTCAAATTGATTGTCGCCTCGCGTAGCGGTGCTAAATCAAAATCACCGCTATCTATTGCCGGCCCACCGATTCTTTCCCGTCGCCTTTTTCATTAGATCGAAACGGTAGACTAATCCGTTTCCAATGAGACAATTAAAATGCGTAGGCTTTGAAACTGGATAGCGTCATTTTTCGTTTTACCTCGAATTTTCGGATATAAGCCAGCAGAAACATTGGTGTTAATAGCAATTATTGTGATTAGATTTTCAAGTAAGGTAGTTTTTTTTTGAATTAGCTATAAACTTTTTACCTAATACCGGAATCAAAGCGAAAGCATGCAGCAACAGTATCCGTTTGAACAGCTTTCGTGTTAAATACTTAGTGGAATAAATTGATTCAATCCAGCCTATAGCGGGAGTATTGTGATGTTTGGGTTTTTATTTTAGTTTCAAATTTTACGGAAAGGTATTTCATTTAGTTCAGTACCTTTAACAACCTTTAATGTATACACCACAGATGGTGTAAAATTAGCTCAAAAATAAGAGGCAACTTTTCTAGTTTCTGTAATTAAGGTAACTTCAAGCCTGTGGCTGTTTCGTACTTTCACTGTAATAAGTACTGGTAGTTAAGCAAGTTTCTATTTTCATCTGCATATGCAGCATTGGCTAAGAAAGCCGAGCATCTTAGGCTTTGCAATACTTAAACCTTTGACCGAATTAATGCTAATACGGCTTATGGTATTGATGGAATTACTTTCGGCAAAAACAACAGTTAGCAGTAACAAACGGACATGTTTCTGCCTACCCGGCGCCGCTCCGAGCGCTTTCGCCTGCCTATACTACTCCTCACCTCTCAGTTTATGCTTTACTTTCTAGATGGCATTACTATTTCGCATGGCACTGGATGACGCCAGGAATGATTTTAGCGCTGTGTTTGGAGATTAATAGTATAAACTGATAGGTGAACATCAATGTGAGCAGAAGAAAAAGCACTCGGAGCGACGTTGATGACGCTAGTTAGCTGCAATTAGCACCATGCAAACATCAGGCATAGTGACTTCAGTATCTCTAGTCGCTCAAAGTTAAATTTTTTCTGAGAGCTCGGTTTTGGAAACGCAAATTATTTTTCTATGCTATTATCTTTGGAGTGTGGGAGTAAGTCCAGCCAGCGATGATAGTGGTGAAAGGGTATAATAGCTTCTCTTCGGTTCATTTTCCTCACCTCCTAAAACTTCAAACTTAATGTAAAATTGTTCCATTACAGTCTTCAGTATAATGTTAGGCATATTTCAATATAATTTCGTTACTTAATTATCTTTCGTTAGATAGTCGTGTTATTTGTCAGTAAAATTTAAATTTGTTCCTGTGTTTGGTTGCACTTCCAATTTCAGGATGTATATCGGAAGAGTTCTATTTGTACTTTGAAGTTTTGGCCGCATATGATGGTTAGAAGAAAGCATATTCCGGATAGAATAACATAAGCATAGTGTTTACGTATTGGAATATCGCTGCATCGGGTTAGTTTCGACTTAGCGTTGAACGTGGGCATAGCATTATATTGACTATTGCTTCTACGCAGTCTTTAATGTGTATTTTTAGTGCACCATGGTAAGTCCGCCGAGGTGCAACGCCATCTTGTATTAAGCAGTTTAACAACTGCTCGAGAGGCGGTTTGATATCTGTATTCCGGTTTCTGTTGCTACTTTCTTTTTACTACATTTATTGACACTGAGTGGCGTCAGGGTATATATCAGTACTGTCTTTGTAGGTTAGTGGCATAAATTGGAAGGCGAGCAGCGATGTAAGTAGGAGAAGAAAGCGCTTGGAGCAATGTTATGCAAAAACATGTCCGTTTGCAAGTGATTTTCTCTTCTTCTCTCATTGTTTTTGCAGGGAGTGATTTCATCAGTACCATGAGCTATATTACCACTATTTTCGTTATTCTTACTATGCGTTCTTTTCATGTGTATTCTTAAATCTTTATTGGATATTTCTGGTATTGCACACCAAGTCAATATTCGGAGTATAAATGTCTATAAAAACTTGAAAAAACTAAAGGGTAAACACAGACCAAAATAAATATAAAATAAAGGAGCATTTCTGAGTGTATTGTACAATATTTTTTCTATAAATACAGTTTTTTACGCTGAAAGGCTGTGAGGTTTCGATAATTCGTTTCATAAGTCAGAAATTGACAATGAGGTACCTAAGTCGAACTGATGCCGTCACGACATAAACAGTTTAACCATAGTAAAATCCTCAAAACGTCATCGTCGATTTACTTTTAACACTAGAATTAAAAGTAATTACTTTTAATACGCTAATCTATAATATTGCATTATTAAGTGATGATATCCGTGTTAAAAATGTTACTTTCAATTGTGTTTGTAGAAGAAATACTTTTTCTCCATTTAATTTTACATTCTAGAATTAGGTTGAAGCAGCGCACATCGATTTGATGTAACCGCGCCTCACCCTGAAGTTGTGTAACTCATTTGTATCTGCTTTCTCCTTTCATTTTTCGGTAGATTTATATCAGTTACACGATAGAAGTATTTATTATGATTACCTAGCTCTAGAGGAAACAGTTTTTCAAGAAAAGGTATTAGCAACTAAACAAAATCAATTAATATTGAATATAGTTCTCGTGGAATTACGTACATTGAGATGACACAAAAAGGTGACTGACGATTACATTCCGATGGTAAAAGTTTATATTTTATAGTGCGTAGTTGTATTTGTTGTTGCAGTTTTCTCGTTTGCGCAGGTTGATTCACGCACCGCTGGTTATTTAAGTTCTTCCAATTGGAAACGATTTACATGTTCCGTTTAAGAGAGCACACACTCACAAACATCCAGCGCTAAATCCAATACATGTTTCTGCTTTAATTAAAGTCATTTAACAAGCTCTGATGAAAAGCATATATACTTTTAGGAAAACCGATCGTGCTGGAACATCTATTTAGTGTCCTCGTAATTAGTTACGACTAGGTTTTTTACTACCCTCTCTACAATTATCCTTTAATTGGACTGCATTTTGAGATCTGGTCTAATTAGCCAACGTCATGTATATTTCTTTAATGTTGGATTAGCAACTTTGTTAATTGATTCTATGCCGTGATAGGATGCTGTAATATTTGAAATATAACGCAATATTTGCAATATATCATTTAGCGAGAAGGAATACATAAAATATTCGAATCTTCTTCTACATGTGTTATTGCTTGGATTGGAATGATTGCCCTATACATAAAATTACGATAGCCAGTTAGGTTATTTAAATGAGCTTTAATATTCAAATGAATAATAGTTAACAAATTCAGGACACTGTTTTTAGTTGGTTTGAAACTAATAATTAGTGTGCGGACCATTTAGTCTTCGTACAGATACATACGAGATACACGACCTTTTACTAAATGCTCCATATCTACTCGCGTTGTAACAAATCCTTTTTAACAGTGGCACCCTGCCATTTACATTAAATACAAACAGCAGGCGCCTAAATGTGAAAAGTACACTTGGAGTGAATACGAAGGGAATTCAATAGTTACCAGCCCTTCGTTATCGATATAAGCATTTTTAAAGAACGTCCAGGTCGTCCAAATGAGGTCGCCGCATCAGAAATGAACGATATATTAACGTATGATCGGAGATCGGAGAAGTGCGTGAGATTGGCGAAGCAGTAGGCATCTCAATTGACCGAGTTCATAACATTTAAATAACTCATTTGAATATAGGGAAGCTTTCCGCAAGATGGGCGCCGCGATTACATGCAATTAACCATACGCACGCAGGTGCGTCTATTTCAAAAAACAGTTTGGCAATGTTAAAGCGCAATTTGAATGATCCTTGACGTCGATTCGAAAATTTTGACGAAACATTGAGCAACAGAGAGCAAAGAACAGTCCAAACAGTAAGTTTTTAGTGGCGAATCGGCGTTAAAGGCCAAAATCACTTTATCGGTCAACAGGATTATCGCCGCACTATTTTGGGTAATACTGGGTAATATTGGATAATCCACATTGAGAGAAAATTGTCCGCATTTGACAAAGAAGATAATTCATCAAGGCAATGCACGCGCGCATGCCTGTGCCATCGCCATGGCAAGATTCTATGAGTTGGGAACAAATTGCTGCCGCAGCCACCATATTCGTTAAACTTAGCTTCCCACGATTATTTCCTATTTCTGAATATGAAAAAATGGCTCGGCGGAAAGAGATTCGATTCAAACGATGAAGAGAATGCAGAGACAAACCCTGTAAAGTATGCGTTACTTTGCAGGGTTTGAGAAATTGTTTTGAAGAATGAAATGAGTTTTACACATAAAAATGTTTTTTTCTTGCCGGGGTTAGGTATTTATCGAATTGCCCTCATTGCACAAGTACCTACTCTGCGCGTTCTCATAAACTATACCCCTGTTTCAGCACGTGCTTACAATGATTCATACACGATAGGAGGTTAGATTCTCCGCAGTTGACTAATAATCGAAGTCAAATTTCTCCGTCATATCTATTTCTAACTTTATATTTTTATAAGAATAGCTTAAATACCTAATTTGTAGGTATATCATACAACATTTCCAACAATTCAGTCCATTACCCTTTATTATTTCCCTTTTGCTTCTTCGTTTCAAATTTTATGGGGATTTTAAAAATGGTAACAAATCTCATGCCAACACTATTTTTTGTTAGAAACCTATCCAAACACATATCTTATTTTCGAAGGTAGTATAACCTTTGCGCATTGTTCTAGTTATCGATCCTCAATCCAAATAGTAATTTGGATTGAGTTATATTATGTCTTACATAGATAAATGATTTCGATAGAAATAGCAAGTAATGGAGAGCCGTGACGGCGAACAGGAAATAGAAGAGAACAGAGTTGTATAACTCACGCGATTCTTAGCAACATGAGAGGCATCTAACAATAGAATCCATTATTAAACTGTAAATGGAAAATTTCACAAGTTGTCGTTTATAATTATAAACTGCTGCACGAAGATATTCGAATAACACCATTTTGATATGTAAAATACTTTTTTCGAACCCTACTTCTTTTTAGGTTTTTTGCAAATCTGAACTTTAACACGTCCGGTACTGCGTCTTTCACCGGGTACCATTCGTACTTTTTTGGATTTTTCTGGATTCAGATTTGCGTTTCTTCTTCACACATGTACTCATTGCACACTCTGGTTTAGTTACTTGCTTTGTTGATATTGTAGCCATCGATTTCTTATCCTTCCGGTATATTATCTTTCCGGTACGTGATTAACACTGGACCTTCTCTTTTCCGTATAGCCTCTCCTTTCTTGATTTTTTCTTGAAGTAATTGTTTCAGATTTCCCTTTCTAAATTTTCGCAAAGATTGCTTTTCTTTTGAACAAATATTTTACAGATTTGTGTTATACCTTTTTGTAGTTATTAAACAACTACTTATAGTTTAAACTACTCAGAGTTAGAAGTTTAAAACCAACAGCATCTTCTTATAGTGGTTGTGGTAACCCTGGCCCGCAGCTATTACTTCGTGGGGGAACCTAGCGTATCTCTGTACGTTACAACTGTGGTGCAAGACCACGCAGTTTTCATATTCCTTGCATGTGGCTTTTCTGAGCATGACTGAAATACTAATTATTTCCTCCTCCTCGAGATAGAGAGGTTTAATATCTGCCGATTTGCTCGATCTTTTGGGCAGTTGGAGTTCTTTACAATCAACCCTAAATCCCCTTGAGGACTTATCAGCGTAATACAAAGGCTTCAGTTACATGTTTTTGAGTGAAATCGGACTCGGACATTTACCTGTCTTGTTTATTTCTCGAATTATGCCTCGAAAAAGGATGAAGATAGGGATCAAAGTTTCCTAACATTCTGACTGATAGCTCGCTTACCATAAGAGATAGAAAATCGGGGTAACTTTTAACGGATCCAACGTATCGAAGTCTATGAATGAAGTTGTTAGTTGTAGAGATATTGGAAAATTAAGAAAATTATGAAAAACATTTTTGAGGGGTACGGTACCTCTTTGGAGATTCGGACGATTTGATGATTTCAAAAATGTTTCAAAATATTTATTTTGATGACGGTTTCTTATGTAGTTTGATCTGCTAATTACAGGGATTACGATCATTTTGCGGTATCTTCAATGGTTTTGGAGAAATTTGAGTTTGAATGTCATCATTTTGTAACAAATTTATTTTGGTAAATTTGGTGGATAAATATCGTTCCAGAAACATCCTAAATCTATTGTCATATGTTCAATAACACGTGTCACAATTTTGTTTGTATCCCAGTGATTCTTCCCAGAATTCTTACAGCGGTTAGGGTAACATAATTTTTGCCTTTCGCGCTTTATCCCTAAATAGGATGGATGGACTGTTCATCTCTCGCTAATCGTAACGTGCTTAAAATGTCATAAAGGAAGAAATCAGCACATTTCTCTCAGTCACGGGCTTGCCTAATTTTTTCATATAAAAGTTAAAAAAATGCTGGGTAATTTTATTTTACCCTTATACTATACAAAAAAGAAACCAATTCTCTTATATGAAAATAAATAAATGTGAACTAAAACAATGTTTACAAACGGGCGTCCCATTACAAGACACAATACTAGTTTCTTTGGCAGAAGAAGGATTTGAAAATTAATTTTAAAAGCAAACATTAAAGGTATTTCGTTCATTAAACAACATCAAAAGATGTTTAAAATCATTTAGAAACCAAGAAAAAGGAAAGTAGAACCGAATAGCAGCCAAAGCGGAGTTAGAAAGGATTTTACGTCAGAGGACGGATTGAAACGGATTTGCAACGTTCATGGAGGGAAAGAAGAGGATTTTAACAAGCATTTTATTTACACACATACGCTATACCACCTACAGCTGCAAATGAATTTGACGAAATTTTAAAAATAAAATGAGTTGTGATTATTCTTAATCCTACATTTCATTCAAGCTTGCAACATTTCAATATATCATAATACATTCCAAAAGATAGAGGATTTAAGTTTGCTGGTAGACCAAACAAAACGTTCGTCACGTTCATTCTCTTTTAATTGAAAGTCTCAGTGAAGGATCGAATTTATTACAGATGCAAACGAACACAAAATGTTTAAACCTAAGGGAGTATACGTCGGGAAATGAATATAGAAACGTTCTTAATTTAACCAGCCTTTAATCTAGTTGGATCGGTTGGTGAATCACTTTCGTTGCTATTTCATTACCTCGTGAACTTTGCGAAACATTGATGCAATTAGAAAGTACTCTATACGGGTGGGAAATTAATTAAACATCTTCCTACCTAAGCTCTGTGTTTCACTCACACTTAAATAGAGCACGTACAGGTACACATAAATTGTGCCTGACTGATTCCACATGTTTGCATCCAATAAATGTTTATTATTATTAAATGAAACACGAAATGGGCGGGCACCATGGCTCTATTTTGCAAATGCAAAGTAGACAAACTCACCGGGCACTCGGGAAACCTTTGACAGGTAGCGAGGCGGTTATTTTGGATCATAGGCGGGAGGAGACAGGCTCTATTCGGACTGTTAAGCCCAGGTTTGCGAGAGCTCCGTGCGGATGCATCCATCGAACTCGGTACATAAGCTTTTATAAGCTAAATACGTACTATCCCATCAGTATTTATGTCCGTTCAAATATTTGTCTTCGGTGAATTTTATCGGTAATCTTACCAGTGTGCATACGGTTAGGTATGTGTTATGGGGATTATACACGGAACAGGTATCTATGTAGATGCAAAAGTATACGTCGCACTAAATGTAATTGAAAGTCGTCTCTTCATATGCAAACTAAATGGGAGTGTTTGCAAAGTAAGCGAACTTACCATAGGTAATCCTATACGGAAACGTCTATTTCATTTGAAGCGTTATATTAGTTAGACGTGTGTATTTGGATTAGAAAATTAGTTTATTTACTACATCAAAGTCAATAACAAAAATCTTTGGTCAATATGCGAATGCAGTTATATAAGGAATGATTTCTGTTTTAGGAAATACTGCTCGCTGGCCACATGATTCGCTCAGTTTCAGTAAATATTCTTTGACCTTATTTGCGGGTGCGACTGGAATACTTAGTATTCCACACAGTATTTAGTAACCTTTATAAGTTTCTCAAAAAGAAGGAAAATAAGTAACGTTATGGTTTTATGAGTTTTATGTTATGTTTAATGCAGAATATTTGTCATCCTGTTCGCATTTATTTAATAAATAATAGTGCGTACGTTTTTATGCCGACTTTGCGTTCGTCCATTCACTTTTTTTTTTACAGAACATTAAAGTAATGGTATAAACGAAAAACGGGCAATAGCATCAGTTTTTGTTCCAGTGCTCCTTGTTTGGAAATACATCCTCTGTTGCTTTAGTATAAATTGTTATTTAGTGTTATCAACCCAAAGTTATTTGAGTAAAATGACAATAATGGTTTACAGTTTGCAAGAAATAGTTCAAATTGTATTAATTTAAGGAGCCGAGAATCAATGTGTTCGACGAACTGCCGCAACATTTAACGAAAGGCATCCGGGTAAGTTCACACCTCATAGATATGTCTTAAATCTTATTGACAACTTTACTCAGACTGAATCTGTTGCAAGTGTAAAACATAAGCAGCCTAGGGTTTTAAATGAAGTCGCTCAATTCGAAGTGTTGGGTCATTTCAGCATAAATTCTGCATTAAACTTAACTTAAAACTTAAATAACCATAAGGATCTTTATTTTCCTTGTTTTTGAGAAATTTGTAAAGGATTTTAATATTGGTTTTTGTTCCGATGCTCCTAAAAGATTTCCTTAATTTCTTGAGAACGAATCGATCGATTTTAAAAACTAAATACCAGAATGTACTATTTCAAAAGATCATTAAAATAAGGTGTTACTCCATTTAAGATTTTTAAGGGGGTAGCTCCCATGGGCAGGGGATTAATATGGGCAGGTCAATTTTTGCATAAAAAAGTACCCCTCTCGATATTATTTCTTACGCGTTTCAGGATATTTTTCATAAATTTCCAGATTTCCAGAAATTTAGGGCGGCAAGTTTTCAAATGAACACCCGGTATATTTTTCAGTTATACTTTTTCACCTTTCTTATCCTTTTTCGTTACTTACTTACATCTGCGGCAGGGGTTCCATAAGGCCCTAAGGCCGTGCGTCCTCCCTGATATATCATTTAAAAATGCAGTTGAATTAATAACCAAAATATTAATTATACAATTATTACGAAAATACAGAGTGAATATCCTGTGGCTTCCTATTTATTCCCCGTGGTCAACATTGTGAAATGAATTATATACCATATACTGAAAATTGTCCGAGTCGCACAACACAATATACTTTTGAAGCTATTGTAGACATTTTGCTCTACTCACTTGTCAGCTGAATACCGTGACAATTATCGTGAGACTTCAAATACTCTGGATTGATTAAAGGTTCTCATTTATTATGTGCCCCTAATAGCAAGATGAATAAATAATTTAAATTTTCGAGAATTTCTGCTTCATCTCGAATCAATAACACAAACAGACTGGTGATTTTTATGCCAAGGTTGCTTGTTATTCATATTCTGTTGCACGATTTACATAAAAAAGTTTCCCTTTGTTATACTCAATAAGTTACGATGATTCCCGCTTTATCTCTCCTTTCTCGGATTTTAATGTTACTTTGAATACGTTACCGGCGAAGAAGGAAGATTTTGAAATTGCGAAACCCGACAGTCTCGAGCTTTCTTCTTCTTTATTATCTCATTAGTTTCGTGGCACCACCACGACGTAGTCTTCTGTCGACTTAGACCCGTGCCGTCGTCGTCGGTGGTGTGGAAGTGCGTTTATAAAATTATGCCCAGTGAGTGAGCATTCCTTCAGCAAACATTTTGATTTCTTTAGGACGCTACTGATTGAAATGTATACAGTGCATTAAGGATCAACTGTAGAATACTTATTTAAGTTTGTTACCTATAGATAAATTATAATTTAATCTGTACCTATGTATTGATTAGTTAAACTTGAAGTTATTTTCCGGAGAGATAGGAAACGTATAATTTGAGATGGGACTTTTTTCTTGTAAGCTGCAGGAAGTTTTGTGTAAAATGTCAAGTGAATATTCTGAAAATTGTCATTGTTTAGTCTTTTATTCTGAGATAAGAGCATTATGCATTAACAAGAAACAGGATGCCATCTGAACTTAGTCAAGTTGCTTGTAACCTTTAATACATTCCTTCTATAGTTGAATAACATGAACTATTTAAACTATTTGTGTTAATTGTCGAAAATTTGGTCGGGTGAAATCCGTCATTTGATATAATCTGCCACTATGTCTTTATAATCAGTGCTTCTTTGTTGCAAATTCTTCAAACCATGATTATATGCAATTTTGTTATTCCTAGCACTGAGGTTAGCTGTAACCAGCGCCACTCATGCATCAGTCTTTGTGGCTCCAATGTGTCCACTCGCTCAATATTAACTTCCCTCTTGTGGCTTGTATCTCGGTTATGGAGGCGGAAATTCTTTGATTAGCCTATTATCTTTGGAGTGTGGAAGTAAGTGGGTAATTACAAGTCCAGCCAACGACGGTAGTTGTGAAACGGAGCAATAACTTTTGTGTTCAATATTTTGTTCAATGTCAGTCTTCTCATATCCTAGAACATCAAACTTAATGTAAAATTATCTCACAAAAATCTTCAGTATCAGTTTAGGCATATCTTCATTTCGTAAATTAATTATTGTTCGTAAGATTATTATTGGTCTGTAATATTTAAATTTGTACGGCTGTGTGTAGCATAAGATAGCATAGAATCTGTGCTTGCAATAGTTGTGTTCCTGTGTTGCGTTCCATTATGTTAGCAATCTCTATCGCGATTAATAAAGGGTTGAGGTAATCCTAAATTTAATCTCTAACTTTGAGTCTATCTGTTATCGATGTAACTTATGCTGGTTGTACATCCAATTACTTCTTACTTCGAAGTTCTCATACTTGCGGTGGTTAGAGGAATCAGAACACTAGAATGTATCACATAAAGATAGTGTTAATGTGACGGAATATCTCTGAATCAAATTAGTTTCCTTTTAAACTTCTAACACGCATTTAAATTCCATATTTCGTTTTCCATTAAAATTCCCGAAAGAATGTTCTTTAGACACTCTCGATAAACCCAGATTTTATTTAATTCATTTGAAAAATCAATAATTCCTAAAATAAAAGCTCCTTGAAATTTTTAATTAGATTATTCGCAAAAGCATCAACACTTCTATTTCATCGGTTCTAGCCGATATCTACTCTTTTATCTTCGGTTCCAGATGTCTGTACCGGTGAAAGAATAGAGCGTTTAAAGTATAGTAAAATATGTGCATGTTAATACCACAATTCTTGTTGGAGCAACTACATATCTTATTCGATTAAATGAATGTGTTGCATATTATTAATACAATATGGAAAGTAGCCACAATGTTCACTCGCAATGAAAATAAGTTTGTGAACACACATCCAAAACTGGCTTCTTCTCTAGAAAAAGATTTCAAATAATTAAAATTCCGGACTCTAGGGAGACTTCAACTACAGAAACTCTAGACTTCCTCCTTGCAACCAATGTTTGTTAAATTACGAACAATTATAGTTGTGGATGATAAATAATTTAGTTTGGGCAACGACACTTTCCTGGATAATTCTGACTTTTTCAGAGATCCAAGCGACTACATCCTCGAAAGACGATCTTGAAGGATAGAAATAATAGTCACAAGGATCATGAGTTTTCGCAATTTTGAGATGCAATATTAATGTATAGGATTACTCAAAATTAAGTTCCCGGTATGAAAGGGCTGTAACTTTGGACCTAGAACAGTTTGCTTCCGTGTAGATATCATCATGGTTTAAAAGTTTGGCTTTTTTTCTGCATATTGATGTTACAAAACAAATTGCAAAATAATCACAATTTTTTTCTTACTTCCAATATTCACTACTACAACTAATTTTGTGTTTGAAACCTTCTTTAAAATCCTCTTTTCTTCCTTTCTGGTTGATGCTGTAAGTCTTTATGGGGTAAAGCTCCTTCCATTCATGTTTCTAATTGCTTGAGTTGTTTGCTATTATTTTCTTGTAAATGGTTAAATTAGAAAATATAGACTGTTCTTAATAGTTTTTAGTAACCAAAGTACTTTAAATCTTTATTTAAAATTGAATTTCTAAGTAATTTTCTACCGAACCTCATCGTTATCAATCTTTTTTTATATCTGTTTTCTTGTTTATTTCGGAATGCTAATCCAACAACATGGTAAGCCTAACGATAATCGTTTACGATGTTACAAATAACATTGTGAATTTTAACCACTAGATTCCATGTAAATAGAGTGAATTTTGTGTGTTTTTACAAAAACATTATTAATAGGTAAATTATTGGAAATAACTTTGATTATACCCCATAAAGTAATATTAGTAGGCTCCTTTTTTTAACAAAGAATTAACAACATAAATTACCAAAATAAAAAATAATTCAAATTCTATAAACATTAAATAAAATTTTGGTGATTATTGAATATTCAAATTAAAATAATTATTTTTTTATTTTTTTTTTCAATTGTAGACCCTTCTTTTGATCGTTCCTACATATTAAAATCCAAAAAAACAAGTTGAGTGGTTTCTGAGTTATTAAAAAAAAATCCTAAAATTGCTTTATTTTCCAATAAAAAGCAATGGAATGAACCAAGTTGACTGTATTTCCTTTACGCGAAGAACTAATTACAGCTTGCTCGAATTGATCCAAAATATGTTGCAGATCTCCTATCCAATCATTTTTTCTTTGAGTAATTCGGAAATCATAGAATTTAGGCATAGGAAGTAAAAAGAAGCTGGGGGGTTGTAATTTAAAAGAATCACTTTCTCCTAGTTGAAGTTGTCCATGCTTGAACTACATTCACATTGCTTTCTGACATTTATAACTACAAATAGCTATTTATGTACTACATAGGAGTTTTGAAACTGATTTTTATAGATAATGCCCAAATAGAAGATCGCATCTGTCAACCTTTTTTAAAAAAAAAAAAAACATTAATTGTCCAAAGGCTATATTATTTAACATGTATTTAAAAGGGCTAAAGAACCCATGATATAAAGCCTGCCCTACATGACATGTCTAGCAAACAATCGTAGTGAATGATCCTGTATAAAGTAATAATGCTGGTAAGTCTTTTTTCGTTTTACTTAAAGCTATTCTTTGACTTTAATAAATAGGTTTGATCTTCCGCTATGAACTACAGTCTCCATGTTATAAGTTATGTTGTACATATTAGAAATCCCCAAGCGTCAGAAAGAAAATTCTACCTTTGATAGGAGATCGAAGTCGATTGGTGCTAAGACGGAAGTATCAGTGAGCAACTCTCTCTCAGGTTTCCAATAAACGCTGACCTGTGGGTGTTTGAATAGCTGTAGTTGTATATGTGTTTCTGTACCTGCTCACAATACAGCAGCGGAAACAAATGTAATTGCAATCCGTCTGCGCACATATACTATTATAAACGCAATGAAATTTATTTGAAGGGTATAAAGGAATTGCATTCGCCATTTATAAGCTACTTATCACGTAATAGTATTGACAGGGGTAACTGTGTAGTTGAACAATCAAGGAACAAGCACATTATTTGATGAAAAGAAAGATTTATAAAATTTGAGTAGACGCAACGACTTCTTATAGAAATATTGCCAACCTAACCATAGTACTGTCAAAGATTATGCAGCTTAGCTTTGCTCCTTAAAATACGTTTCTTTCTATGTTAGATGAATAAAAATGTCAAAGACGTAAAACTACGCACATCAAATGAATCCCTCGAAGAAGTAGATTCATTGATGTAAACATAGTTACGCCGAGAAAAAAAATTTCTTATCCTGATTGTTTTAGTCCGAAAAAGCTTTTTTGGAACAAATATCTAATATTAGTAAGTTCTATTTTAGTATTAACTGTTCCTGTGCAGTTATGGAAACGGAAGCGGCATGGGTTAACCGTTCTTGTTGGCATAGGCACTATCCGTATCGAGTCGTTCCCGTTTCGTGGAAAAGACAAATTGATAAAGATAGTGAATTTAATATAACTGAACATAATGAATTTTATAGAACATAAGGCGGAAGACTTTGATTAAGAAAAAAATATTCTCTTAACTGCAGCTTAGTACAAAAATGATACTTTTAAATCGCTTGCGTTGTTGTCGTTTAAAACTAGATTAAGGAATAAACAAATTGGCGATATTATGTTTCATTTATAAATAAATAATTCAATATAACCGTACAAAAACCTAGTTGAGGGTACCGCGTTTTTTTTTAAATTATTTTTCAAAGGGGTATATGTTATATTGGTATTGGTATTGGCATTGGCGATATTGGTAATTCTAGAGCACTGGAAGCGGGAGTTGCAAATTTAGAGCAATAATTTGCGTTCTATTGGTAAAAAGCAGTCGGAGTTGCATGCAGAGTAATTTTCATCGCTCTGGCTCTCTAGCCAGCTCTCTAGCCTGCTCCTCTGAGCAAGAGAAGAATCCAGAATCATTCATCTAGAATTGCAAGCTCCCAGTCCGCTCTAATGCGTTCCAATAGAATACGCTGTATGTTATAACTATATCCGACAGACAAATTCAATCTTGAAACTTCAAATGACGTTTGATATTTGTTTGACAACTTTGAAAATTCAAATTACATTTGATCTTTACTGACGTATCATAAATTTTAAAGCAGATTGTCAAACAGTTATCATTGAAAGCTCTTTTTGTAATGGAAAGTGGCCGTATTCTATGCATGCTTGATTTATATCAACAAATTAGTCGCTGCGTTATCAAATTTAATGAAATTAGTGCGGTAAGTCATAAATTCGGTAGTGGTAGATTCAAGAAAAGAACGGCTGAAACTGTCAGGAATATAGGGACGTACATTCGTTCGCATAAAAAGTCGGTTGTGGAATACACTTCGTACTTCTACGCATCAACTAGTAAGATCTTTAGCTGACCATACCGGAATTTTGCCGAATCCTGAGATACCCCAAGTTCCGGTAGGTTTTTTTTATAACGTGCCAGCCATCGCATTGGTACAGGATCTACGGTTTTACTTCCTTGTCCGAGAAGAAGGCATACTTCGACTTTAATAAATTCTAAAATTACGCATAACACGTACATGCCTGTTTCAAGAGATCCACTAACAACATTTCTTTTCACCGAAGTGAAATAAGTATTTTCTTGCAGAGATTTTCGCCATTTCAAAGCATGCCAAAATCTAGATTTGTAGCTCACCATGTATATCAGGTCAGGAATTAAACTAATTACGTAAGAAAAGAGAGAAACTTGAAAAACCCGTCCCCAATATTTCTTTTACAGCACTCAGTTTCTGTTACCATCTGCTTCCTGTCTAGTAAGTTTCGTTTCTGGCGTGGTTTATACGTTAGCCTCTTATGAATGTGGATAAAACGTCAAGTTAATTTCTTAGCTGAACATGTTTCAAACCTGTTCCACTGAGTCTAAGAATTGGAACTTATGTCCTCATTTTAATGATACATACAGCAAGTTATGCGCAAGTTTCACATTGTCAGCCACACAGTTTCCTCAAGTTTTGAAAGATAAATACAAACTAAGCCACTTGCTTACGTTTTCTTATAAGGTTTTTCTTTGCTTAAAAAACCATCATTTTAATATTTAGATATTCACAAGTGCATCGCAAATACACGATCAAAAAGAAAACAAAAACACTAATCGACAGTCATTTTTTGATTTCGATAAGGTCGCGTAAGAACGCCGATACGGAGATCTAAACAGATTTCTTTACTACTCCACCCGACAACGTGTAGATGTGCATTAGGAATATTGGGATACTTCTTTTTTGTTTCGTTTAATATCTGGCGAGTCGCCATGAATACTAAACAATTTCCGCGCCGACGGCACTCTATCGCGGCGTCTCTTTTCCCAGGACCACTTTCACCGCAGCAAACTACACGAAGAGGAATTTAGGAAGAGAGCTGAGGAAAGATGTGCAATTGATACGATATTGTACGGTAAATGAGCCCATTGTGTTGGGGACGATTGTTGTGTGTATCAGATTGGAAAATTAAATCAACTTTGCACACACATCTGTGACAACTTTCCCTGTGGAACAATATGATGTCGCCAGTAAGGAAACCTTTCCTGTACAGGGTAATCTGGCTGTACGTTGAAAATTAATTTGATTTCTCATACAGACTACACACCTACCAACTACAGACACGATCAGAAAACTTTAAATATAAATGGCCTTTATTTGAATAAATTTAATTTTCGTTTCCAAATATCCAATGTTAAATTCATTTCCAAAACAAAAACATGTTTTATAAATCTAATTAACAAAACTTCATCTTAAAATGATTCGCATTTGAAAATTCATGGAAATGTTGCCACAATGCCCATGAATTTTAGTGGCAACCACATTAAGGAAATGTTCAACGCGGCATGTATGATATGACTAAAATTGAAGTGATTACCGTCGGGCGAAGATTAAAATTGCAGGACTGCATGTAAATATTATCGTTCTACGTTGGATTCACTTTTTAATATAAACAAATGGTTCTATCAGTTCTACAATATTGACTACATATTTTTCTCCGTGTTTAACACTTTCTTTCCTTTTCATTAGATTTATGAAATCCATCACAACTTCCCAAACGTATTCTAGATTACAATACCCTGTTAGGGGAGCCGATTTTACACTGGAGGCTGTACATTTGAAAGGAGACCGAAGCTGTGTTAAACTAAGCATTGCAAAGGCTACCATGTGACAATAGCGGCCGGGCTTAAAGTATTACGGAGACATACGAACCTTTACCAAAAGCAACGAGCAACTTTCCGCAACTTTATAGGGCAGCTTAACAGAACGTCTCTTGTAATCTTTGCAATTGTTGTAGGTATTCGGACGACCTACCAACATCGATATAATTTTTTGTTGTTAGGATTTTGTTGTAGTTGTGAGTCAATGCCTCGAATACATGTATATTTGCAAAGCAAAATATCGGACGAAATCTTCCTTCGCATTCTACTTACAGTGATTTTATTCTTTAGTATGCTCGACGTCTCAAAAGACACGTATATTTTGTGCGTCCCGCATTTTATATGCAAGCAGAATGCAACAACCTTTCGAATTCAATACATTGTAGTGTGTATACGTGGATATATGTAATGAAATATTTAAATGCAAAGTACCTTGTTCAAAGGAAATCACAGATCTAGTTTTTTGTGCGGAATATGGGGAAATAAGGAAAGTAAGACCTGTAAAAGAATTACGTTGAGATATATATATATATATATATAGCGCCAAATTTTATCATCCTTTCATGATTATATACTGTATGGTCAGAAAGTATACCAATTTACTTGCTTTTAAAATATGTTAAAAAATCTGTCTATTATTTTCTGCATGCGCGCAATTTGAGTTGACATCCAAATTGTCAGCTAACTATTTAAGAACTGTTGAACTAATTCCATGGCCAAGTGTAACCTTGGCTTATATCTTATTTACGTCACGTGTCTTTTCTTCAAGTTGTTGCAAAATGTCTTACCAATTAGAATTACGAAAGAATATTTACAATGTAGTTGGCAAAATGATATACCTTGTCAAAACCCACCGAAAAGTGGTCGCCCACGATAATTAGCTGAAAACTATGTTAAATCATTTATTTGTAAAGTTGCTCGTCATTTTCGCGTTTTTCTAATTACTATTGTTCGAGAGATTAGAAGAAATATGATAAAACCTAGAAAAAGACAAAAGTTGCCAAGATACACGTCGTCAACTTCGGATGTGGCCGATTTTTGAGAAATATTCATTTTACTGGAAACAAAATCATTATTATGAATGATGAAAAATATTTTCCGCTTTCCCGTGTTAACATTACTGATAATGCTGGCTTTTTCACAAGAAATACAAGACAGAAACCAAATTCCCAGAGGAAGTGTTGGTCTTATGCGCTATTTCGGAAGGAAGTGTCTTTAGACTCTACTGCATAGGTCATATGAGAGGAAAATCAATAACCACTAACCTTCAGTGTGAGCGCTGCTCATCGAAATTGATTGGCTTTATCAATCTGCATCATTAAAATGGAACAAGATCCGAACTGAACTCGGAGCAGTTGGCGCAGTTATTTAAGTTATGCTTAAGACGTTCCGATCTTGTTAGTTAATGTGCAAAAAGTTGAAGAAATTAAGGGTTTTTTAAGGCGTAAAATGTTTTGAGAAAAGTATCAACTTGTTATTAACCAATTCAGCCATGAGCCCGAGTTACCGCAGGCACGCCTGATCAGCAAAACTCCGAGTCGGACACTCCCATGTCTTTAGCTTTTTGCTTGTGCTCGAGTTAACTTGAAAATTAATTATCTAAACTGATATGTAAAATAGAAGAAGCTGCTTTAAAATAAATAACGTAAGTATTACAGATTGAACAATGTCTGCAGATCGTACATTACTAGTAATTTCAAATTAAATGAAACTACTTATTAAGGCTGTTATAAACTTAGCATAGTTTTCAGCTAGACATACTTGTATTTGAACGTAATTGATTTTTCCC
This sequence comes from Marronus borbonicus, assembly GCA_902655005.2. NCBI lineage: Eukaryota > Metazoa > Arthropoda > Insecta > Coleoptera > Scarabaeidae > Marronus > Marronus borbonicus. The sequence continues at coordinate 10,760,455 of LR737385.1, read as the reverse complement.
CCGAGAAATAATTAACTAAGCTAATTAACAACTTTTGAAAATAGAAATATTCACCTGTAAAGGAAGTTCCCTCAAAGAAAACAAAAATACGTCATTGTTCCTGAAGTACATGCCACGGAGTCCCGTACAACCGCCTAACTTTAAAAAGTTTGTTACACTGTTTCATATCATATCAGTTCTTTCTGGTACCGTATATCATCACAGATCTCTTAGTTCGCGACAACTTCTGAACCAATAGTCACCGGCAGTATTTCACTTTGCTTATTGAGAGTTATGATGACTGGAGCTTAATGCATAGACTATCGATTTCAGCTCTATTTCAGTTAGGTATACACGGCTGATATGTAGGTATGGTCGTGTTAAGTAACCGTATTTCCATGGAAATGCACGTACAGAGGGAAACTACTTTGGGAAAATATATGTACACGTCGAAGATGTGGAAATTTTTCCATTCCGATGTATTAAATTTTATAGTTTCGGATGTGATGTACAGCTTTATAACAGTGACATTAAATAGACACGTCATACATGAAAATCATCTCGGATTTTGTTTTAGTATTAACATCAAAATCGTGCATTATTTGTTAGTGAAGTTTTGGGGCATAGCAGAGCTGTGTTTGAAAAAGCTATGTTCTGTACAAGTTTTTAGAGGAACACCTATTACGATCCCATAGTTGCAATCCAAATATACAAAAATGAATAAAATGCGTATAGTATGTTTCAAGCAATCGCGAGCGATGCCTCGCAGAGTGCCCCGATATTCTTGGTGGCACCATGATGGTAGGATTACGGTAGGGTACTTAGGAGATCTGGAGAACGCACCAATAAAGGACGCACTTCTCGCTGGCATACAGCACCTGCGATCGCCATGATGGTTCGGGGCGCTATCACTTCTGTTTCCAGGTCACCAGTAGTACTAATTCGAGGCACCGAAACAGCTACCGGTTACATGCAGAATGTGCTGGAGTCCGTGGAATTACACCACTGTAAACAAAATATTCCTACAAGATAATAATTGGGCTCATACTATCCGACTAACTACGCATTTTTTGACTGAAAACAATGTAAATCTGCTTCCGTGGCCTATGAGATCGAAAGATCTTTTGCCAATAGAGCACATATTTGATATCACCGGACGCCGACTGCTGCGAATTCTAAATTCGGAATTATGGCACCAAATCAATATAGCTTGGCAGGAAATACCCCAAGAAACAATAGCTACTTTAATTAATTCAATGCCCAATGCATTCCAAAAAGAGCTGGTTATATCCATTATTAAATATTTTTCCTAATAAACACTATTTTGCAGATATTATTTGGCGGGTCATTTTTAATTTCGGCCAGTGTACATCTAAACTTAATACTCCTATGAATTTTTGATAGTTTTTTCACTCACTTATGTAACCAAATTCGTATTTTGGTAAAAAAGAAACCTTATATAGTGGATACATGTTTTGCTGCTCAAGTAAATTGCCGAACTTCAATCAATATTTAGTTACATAGAATTTTTTTTCCTTAAGGAAACGTGCAATATTTGATGTTCAGTATTTTGATTATGTTTTGTTGTTTTAGAAAGAAAAGAATGTTTTAATCCAAAACGGCATGAAAATGTTACATTTCATGCCGTACAAAAATGAAGAGGTTCGTACATTTTAAAGCAGATTTCGTAAATCTATGTGAAATTTTCTTTTCTTGCTTCAGTGTTTTCAACGAATATCGTCTCAGAATTATATTAAAATGTAAGTAAGAAAGCGTAATATATTGCTATTCTAAATTATAGATTTTCGTTATTACCTGGAAGATTTTTCATAAATTCTTTATAAAGAACAAAGTCAATCTACTTCTAAAGAATCTTCTGTCGAAATAAAAGTTCCCCCTCGACCGCCATGAGGTGTTTCATATTCTTTCAAGGAAAATATGACTAACAGCATTTCAATTTTTCTGTCAGAAGTCGAAGGCAGGGGTGGTTCCGGCCATATAGCGACTAGTCGGCGGAGAAAGGAAATGGAAAAGCGGACGAAAATAAGACCAACTGAGTTGACATTTTGAAGGAGGGCATTAAAATGAGTTAAATCCTGTAATTAGCATTTATAAAGTGTACTTTTGCTGAAAGGCTGCTTCGCTGCACAATACCGGACAGAACAAAGTCGGAATGGAAATGTCAAAGAGTATATACTGCCGATTATTTTCATTGCTACGAATGCGGTGTGTTCGAAATACAAGTCGACCTGAACACTTTTTTCACCGCATTAAGTTCTGTTTTAGATCTATCTTATTAATGAACGTACATGGCGCATTTAATACCATTAGCGTACATAACTCTATTTTGAGTATTCAGTAATTATAAAAATTCTCTTAATTTGTTATATTAGTGCAAATAAATATGTCTATCCAGATGTTGCAATAGATTTGCAGCTACTACAACAACTAGGTATATCACAAACGGATTGAAACTTGCAAGGAGACTCCGTGCAGTCCGTTTTGACACATTTTCATTTGAAGGTTTAAACGTAATTGTGGGGCACGCTGTGTAATATTTTCAAAAAATTTCAATTTTCCAAGCTAAACACTTTCACAGTTATTACATTCGTCCATCTGTTACAAATTTTCAAAAACCCAAATACTTCAAATATGGTTAGAAATGGCGACATAGTTTTAAGTTTACGGTTATTTCTGGTATAACCGGAAGTGTCCCACTATTAAAAACGTTTTATTTGAATAGCACATGTTGGCTTTACTCCGCTAGCTTAGTTTTTATACTTTTCTAATGTATTGTCTTTCATATGTCGATCAATGCAGTTCCCGATGAAACACCTGTGTATTACTGTCAAGGGCTTAAATGAGGTGAACGTGCTATTTTTAAAAGGGAAACCAAGCGAAAGTGGGGCATTTTTTACCTTTCCATGGAAGATTGGAGCAAATAGTGAACACTAACTTGAGGAAGCAGAAGATTCACAACGATCTTCTGAGGTTACATTTAACCCATTTGCTGTAGAACACCAGAAAGGCCATCTTCAACGAAAGATGATTGAAGCCGTGTTTATGCTCCAAAAAGAGATTTCATGAAAGGGAGTCTAAAATACCAATCACTAAAAAGAAGTGATGATAAACAGATGTTCGCTCCTTAAATGCTACTTCATGATTTTACATTCCAAAGTTATTTTTCTAGTTTAACTATTCGTAGAAGCTCTTAACTATTTTTAAAATTACTCGTTGTAAAATACAGAATTCCTCTTGTTTTTCCTTCTTTCATTCTATAACCCAGTAAGTTATTTCGTAAATCGATGTGGAAATAACCCTCCTTATATTAAAAGCATAAACATTAAACCACGAATTAATACGTAACAATAACCAAGCTTTCAGCTTTTCCGATCGAGCGTTTTCATGCATATAATATCAGCCGTGCTGCCTTGACACAAGTTTTGCTTTATAATAGTAAGTAAGCGCGTAATACGTTCGTTACATGTAATTGGCAGTGACGCTTACAAAATTAAGAGCGTATTCAAGTCGTTTCGTACATGAAATATGCTTTTTCAACGCTGGCATCTACCTTCTTTATAACTGTGATAGTTTATACATGCACCCTGAATAGATTCCAGATTGCCGTGAAACTCCGGCTCCATTATATGAAACCACTCGTACCGCCACCGCAATTTTCGCGTAAATATGTACCGCAAACAAAAGCCGTAAGCAGCCGGTAATGGTTTGGGAAGGCATGTTATATTTGTAATGCCTGACGAACTGTCATATACTAATTACGCTAGGTCGCACGATAAGCAAAATTGAGAAGAGACCCCTTGAGGAATTACCAGGTGTGTCGGTAATTCCTTTCCGGTTTTTCCGGCAGATGTCACTGGCCATAAGTATGAAATGTTATGATTTGATACATATGTAATTTTATTCTACTGACATTAACCTTAAAACTACACAAGTTACGTTCCGCCAAAATAACAGCGTTATAGATTTATAATTTTTTGAAAATGTCGAGTTTTGTGCCTGAAAACGTGCATTTGCGGCACGCATTACTTTTCTTGTTTCATCAAAAGAAAAAAGCCGCTGAAAGTCATCGTTTGCTAGTAGAGACTTACGGTGAGCATGCTCCAACCATAAGAACATGTGAAACGTGGTTTCGACAATTCAAATGTGGTGATTTCAACGTTCAAGATAAAGAACGTCCTGGTAGGCCGAAAACGTTTGAAGACGCGGAATTGCAGGGCTATTGGATGAAGACTCAACACAAACTCAAAAACAATTAGCAGAAAAGTTGAATGTGGGCCGAGTAGCAATTTGTGAACGATTACAAGCTATGGGAAAGATCCAAAAGATGGGGAGATGGGTGCCACATGAATTGAATGACAGACAAATGGAAAATCGAAAAATCGTTAGTGAAATTCTGCTTCAAAGGTATGAGAGGAAGTCATTTCTGCATCGAATAGTAACGGGTGATGAAAAATGGATTTATTTCGAAAATCCCAAGCGAAAAAAATCATGGTTATCACCTGGCGAAGCTGGCCCATCGACTGCAAGGCCAAATCGCTTTGGTCGCAAGACCATGCTCTGTGTCTGGTGGGACCAGATTGGTGTCGTATATTATGAACTGTTGAAACCGGGAGAAACAGTTAATAGTGATCGCTACCGACAACAAATGATCAATTTGAACTGTGCATTGATCGAAAAACGTCCACAATACGCTGAAAGACATGATAAAGTGATTTTGCAACATGACAACGCGCCGTCTCATACAGCAAAACCAGTCAAAGAAATGTTGAAATCACTTGGATGGGAAGTTTTATCGCACCCGCCGTACTCTCCAGACCTGGCTCCATCCGACTACCACCTTTTCGCATCGATGGGGCACGCGCTTGCAGAGCAGCACTTCGCCGATTTCGAAGAAGTTAAAAAATGGCTCGATGAATGGTTTAGCTCAAAGGAGGAACTGTTCTTTTGGAATGGCATTCATAAATTGCCTGAGAGATGGACAAAATGTATAGAATCAAATGGCCAATACTTTGAATAAATAAATTTTAACTATCCATTCTAAGTAACGTGTTTTCTTTAGCGAAAAAACCGGAAAAGAATTACCGACACACCTGGTAAGTGCTAGAAATATTCTATTGTACCTGTTTTCGATTTTCATTATCATTTTCAACAGGAGCAACAAAAAGAATAAGGATGCAGTAATCGATAAAACTTCAGTTAATATACAAAACCAACTTTAAATCATCTTTAAAAAAAAACTGCTTTTTATTGTAAGATCACACACACACACCGGATATTAAAGAGAACATGATCTATTAACACGACAAAGTAAACATTCTTTTATGTAACAGATCCTTTACATCAACAAGTTCGCTATTTTCATAGACTACTTCTTGCGCGCACTAGAGTCAGAATCTTCCTCTCTTATTCTCGAGATGGCTTCCTTTGCGTCTTTCCTGTTAAATTCAACCACCTAAAAGTAAGTGTGGATTCCTCTGCAATCACGTCGATGGTGCCCAACTCACCATCTTTTGACTATGCCGTGCTTACTAGTTAACAAAGAGCATGCAATTCTTCTTTCTCAACTTAACGAGTCTTTTTCTAACTGTTCTATTAGGCGCTACCACACAAGTTAGTAGGTAGAACTGGTTGGTTTCAGGTTATTTGGACAATTCTGGGTATGGTAAAAAATGAAACAAGAAGGCAGTGGAAACGATGTTACTGTGGAGTATCATAAAAGCGAGGTCATGCTAGAGTCTACCTGTTTCAACTAAATCCAATTTCCCTACAGATAAAACTGATGGTTGCCCGTCTTTTCTCTTGTATGGTTGCCATCGTTTCAACGACCATCCTTCAACTTTGGGAAATAGGAAATTTACACCAGTTTGCCTTAAAAAAACAGGACCGATCACAAATGTTGAATCCCTAATAAATTCTTGCTTCACGCTTTCTTGGCATATCTTCATATTAAGTATGTAGCTATGTGGGAAATTTTCAAAATCTCCAGCGTGCTTCTTGTCTATATATAGGTACGAGTGTTTAATAGATTTTTGCAGTGCATTCTATATGGAATTATTCCCATTTAAAGTTTATAGTTATTGTGAAATTAGTGTAATTACAACATACAAATTTAAATCTCTCATTAAAACCGAAGATTCTGTTTCCAGTTGAACTGAATTTTCTAGCTTGATTAGTAGTTATTTACAAACGATATGCCGTAAATGTGCTCATTTTAACCTCAAAGTGCTTAATGCAACGCAGCATTTGTATTGTCAAGTTATTTGCAATTTCTGTGAGTTTTCCATTGCATACGAAGCTATCGGCTATCGTGGTTATACTGTATAAACCAGAGATTATAAAAATTTTAAAATGCAAAGGATACTGGCTACGGATGTAATTCGGAATGCATTTGGTGGAGATTTTTTTAATCGAGCGATTTTAGAACTTTCCACTACTGAATAAAATAGGCGCATACGTATACCCACAACTGAGTTTTAACAATTCCGAAACAAAGCAACGAATCGTAAGTTGATATTCTTGTGAGATATGTATCGCCCCCGTATTCTATACATTCTCGTAAAATACGCTTGGCCGTAATCCTAACTCAGCTGGACGTCTGAAGTTTATCCGCGATGGTAATTTAGTAAAATTTGCACAAGAATTACAAACTCCCGCACATACACGCCAATTTAATTAACATGTGGTAGCAGAAAGTGTTTTTTAAAGTTCAGGGTCGAAAAGTGTGTGACAACAGGATGCAAACGAAATCGGTTTAGGGAAAGGCTCGGGTCTACCTGTGACTGAAAACTACCAGTCCTTACCCGACCACATTTACGTATGGATTACTTTTCGAAAAGACCGGAGGTGAAATGGTCAAGCCCCAATTATTCCAGACTTGCCGCTTGAAATTACAATTCGAGCCCTTGTTTTGTATTTCGAAGGCTTTCATGGGTATTATAACAAAGGAAATATGTTTTGAACATAGAATGCTAGAGTCGCAAGGAAGATGATACTTGTAGGAGAAATACCATAATCCTATTTCATCAGAAACTTCAGAAATGATTTGTACTCCGGATACATCTCGTGCATATATCTACATGGCGTATGAGAAAAAGGTTAACTGTAAGTGTAGAAATTTTGCGCGCTAGGGATTTACTTTTTGTGTATCAGCCGTGAAGCTGATGTGTATCACTAACATGTATGTTTCTTGATGATATTAATGAAAAATACCGTTACTCTATTACTTACAAAATGTGTTGCTGATAATAATAAAGCAGTCATAGTCAACTGTTGGTGCAGATCTGATTTTGGTTTGCAACCTTAAATATGAAGAGTCCTCGGAGGTTGGCGGTAAAATTGTTTCAATTAAATAGTTTAAATATTCTCTTAGCTACCTCTAAAGAGAATTACCTCTGTTGAGAATTCCAACATTAATACGCTTTACGGTATAGTCCAAATAATAAAACAAAATAGATTAAAATCCTATCATACGGAGGGACCCCTTCTTGCTGAGTCCATATTGTTTAAACCGATATTTTCTTTATTGGGGTGTTATTGGAGTATTGCCAACTCACGAATTGACTCGTTCCTTAAAAACTCCACCAAAACACGTCTTAGGTATTATGTTTTGGATAGGGACCAGGGACGAAGTTTTCACGTTTTGGAATAATATTTTGACATTTCCCTCAAAAATTTTCTTATGTAAGCCATGAGTATTGTTTGGGTGTCATTTAGAGAATGACAGCGTCTATTCACAAATGAAGTAAAGATGCTATAATGCCGGTTTAAAAAAATATATATGACGTTAGAACTTTTTCAAGGGCACTGTATATCAAAATAAAATTAAACTTGAACGAATACTAGAACTGTTTGGGACATTGAATTAAGTGTTATCAGAAAAAATCTAATGTACTGAAAAATGTATTGAGCGCAGAAATGCATTAGTTTAAGTAAATGCAGTTTGTTATTATCATAGAATTTACACTTATTTGCCAAGGCATGCTGGTTGGCCAAATATAGAACCTGCGCATCGAACGCGTAACATATACACTCTCTGTTTAAAGTAAAAAATATTACCCGCCTTACATGAATCCAACAACGAAGACTAACAGCTACCCACCCATCATTTACTTCCAACGTTTGCTTAAAGTTTACATTAACTATTTTTCACAACGTGAAGTTAATTTTCTCCTAAGGTCGGATATATAAACGTGAGTCCTTTATCTTGCGAATTTTTTATTCAATTAAGTATTGCGGCCGGATCCGTGCATGAAGAGCACATCATCAAGCCAGAAGGTCTGAAGCAGTACTGGCCTGATGATATGCTTTTGATACACGAGAGAGTCATTATTAATTTCCTGCGTCTGTTTCTTTCACATTAAGTTGATCGTGTATTAAGAAACTACATTTTTTGGGACACCTTGTATAGTGTCTGCAAGATATTTGTAGAAGTAAGAAAGCCATGGAACATTTTACACACACTATACCCACATAATCAGTTTGGGTGAAATAAATCTGTATCAACAAAGATATTTTCGCATATAATTTATTTAAAAGTATTAATACTTCGTTACCCCACCTTTTGCCTTTATTCAAATTCGATTTATTATTTTATATCACTTCACAAACTCTAACTTTTATTTGTTGTCTTGAACTACATTTAAATTTAGACACTTTCACATTAAGAACATGCCACAGGTGTTCAATGATGAGTAAATCTGGCGACTCTGATGTGTGAATGTCGTGTTGTCTCGAGCCATTTGTGATTGTGTTGTGTTGTTGAAAGACATAATTGGGTCCATCCCATGACCTGATTTTAATGCAGATGGCTGCAAAATTTCTTGCAACATAGCGATGTAGCGAAATCCAAAAAACGGATGGAAAGACATACTAATACCCATTTTGTGGTCATTAGCCAAGAGTTTGGGAACAATTTATCGATAGCTATCACTTCATTTTCCCAAAAAATTTTTTACTACAATTCTAAAAGGTGTCCATGCAGCTCTGTCGACCTCAGACAAAGAGACAAATTTATCATCCTTTATAAGTTTATTCTAATTTGGGTGTAACAAATATGGCTTCTAAGTTTCTAAGTTTTTCCAGGAATAAATTCATCTCTAACCGATTTAAGATTTTGCCGTTTGGGGTTGTCCCTGGGACTCCGAGAGACAGTGTCGCCATATTCTGAAATTCCATTAACTAAGGGAAAATAATAATAATGCTTTATTTCCAAGCTCTTACAAAAGTATAGGAAATAGTCCAAAGAAGCACAGAATTGCGATACAATAACAATAATACAAGACATTAAATGAGAATACAGACAGACAATTAAAACTTTCCAAAAAAGAAATTCCAGATTTAATTACAATAATGAATTTAACATAAGTTTTATACAATAAATAAAGGTCATAACCCTGAGAAGATTGAACTTTGAATGTTGTACAAGTAATACAAATAAGACGGCTAAGATAAAAAATAATATTACATTATGTCGTTTAAGCTTAGCTAAATTGAACTTTTTCCATTGTAATGGCAATTTGTTGTAGATTGTTGGAATTTCGGGCGACTGCTGGTACACAGTCAACCTTGATTTGGGAGTGTAGAGATCCTCTTCGAATCTTGTTTGATACTTGTGAAAATCTCGACGTTGCGTGATTTTGTATATTTTTGTCAACATAAATCACTAAATCTCGAATGAATATGCAGGATAGTTAAAGCTATCAAAATAATTCCTCCTTTAGGCTTCGAAGAAGGTAACATAGATAATTAATCTTTGACAAGAGGTTTTCACAGTAAACTTTCCAGTTAAGTAGCTCATCAAACCATACACCTAAAATTTTGTAGTGACTTAATCTTACTAATTGTTCTTCATTTAATTTTAAATCTAAAATTCGTGAGTTGTATGTAACCAATAAGTATGAAATTTAAATACGTGCTTTTAGAGTTGCTAACAACAATTTGGTTACCTAAAAAACAGATAGGATAGAGTTTGCTAGATTATAGTCGTTCTTATTAGATGCAACCATGTTAATTAATATCATCAACATAAAGAGTGATAAAGTTATCAACAAGTTGATGAAAATATTTTTATCATTTAACGAACAATTAGACGTGATAAGGATTTTTATTTGTATATTCATTATCGGTAAACACACAAATTCCCCCACAAAAAAAATACTTTTTTTTGGGAGAGGACAAAGCTTTAAATTTGTAAATTGTAGTAAATGTTTGCATTCGCTAAGGTGAGAAGTAAAATCCTGGGATTAATTTTATCCTTTAGACTTTAAACAACAACGCAACGTAGCTTACACAATGATTTTTTGAAGTAAATAAAATCTTTTAATTGCTTGTGCATACAATACGTACAATAATAAAGTGTATTCAGGTATAGCACCCTGCCGAGAGGACGCTCTCCTTTTTGTCTCAGTTTAAACGTTGGAGAGGGAGAGAGAGAATAAGAGAAAAAAAACCAAGTTAATTAAATTAGTGTTTTCGGGAGTTTAATTAATTCTTTTCATTACGTTGTACTATACTACACAACTAATTAAGAACGCTTCGGTAATTAAGAATTGGAATCTAAATTCGCGCCCGGAAGTCTACTAAACACCTAAGAACCATGGAGAACGCGCCGCCGAAGTAAAGTAGGTAATGTATTTCTCGCATCTTAATCTTTGCATCTCTGCATATTCGAAAAGGACGATGATACGCGCGGCCCAGGCGCACTGTGAAAGCGCCGCCGTTCAGCGTCGAGACGCGCGTATGAGCGGGCACCCAGGACTACACAGTTCAGTTAGTTTAGTAGTGGTCACGTCATTGGAGGCGGGTGCACGCTGGTACCGCGACTGAAGACACTCGGTATATGTTACGCACACGTGTGAAAATGTTCCATTTAGATAGCGGATCACCAATTCAACGAGTGTTTTTCTATCATAATGATTGTAGATTCTAAAAAACCCTGCGATCGAAACGGAAGGAAAAGGGAAATATAAGTGCACCAGTAATTGCATCACCACTCCGATCTCAGGAGAATCTATCCATTAATTCGTACGCGTAATGGAAATGACGGCAATAGCATCTGATCTTTTGACCCATCGACGAACGCATTTGACGGAGATATGATGACTTTAACGAAAATTAAATACAAATAATAAGAATTTAAACAAGCAGTTCGACGAATAATATTTGCGGTGTTTCCATTTTTGATACCAAAAATATCAGTAGATTAATATATAAAGCGTCTGATCTAATTTGTAAGGTGTTGTTTTAAGTATATAAACGAAGAGTATCGCAATGTTTATAAACGAAATCTTATTGTTGTAATATTAAAATAAACAACGCTGAAAGCTTCCACAATACGATTATAACCAAATAAAATAGCAAAACTGGAAAGACTCGTACCCACGGAGATACATAATATGTTTTCTCAAAGTCACCTGTGATTTACTTAATAAGGAACTTATTAGTTTTTAAACGTAATAATTAATATTAAGAAAGAAAAGTTGTGTGATTGTTCGTGAAAATTTAACTTTGAAGTGCTGCTCATATTTTACATCAAAGCCTAAAAGATATAAACCCAATACTGAAAAAAATCAAGAGGATGTCCTATAATAAGGGTTTGCTATAAATTTTCTTTCTTTTTTCTTTTCATATAGGTTAAACCATGATGCCCCCGCACAGCAAACCAGGGTTACCTCTCTGGTTTACGTTGTTGGTCCTTTTAGCCAGCGGTCAAGTCTTTGCAAACGGTGAGTGTGGTTTTCTCATTAATACTCTAATATTTGTATTTAGCATGAACGTGCATGAATTTATGCAACAAGCGCAAAACTTATACCAAAAACACGTTTTGTGCGTGTTTATTACAATATACCCCAATGCGAAAGAGCCAAATTACTGTAAAATATGCTGTACCTTCCACACGCGAGTGGGTGTTACAGTTACCCACCGTTGTACGTTTAGTTGTTAAGTCGAAACAAAGAAACATCTCGTCGAAATGCAAGTTTACTTGTTGATTTCCGGTTGCCTGTATGTACACACGTTCTAGGGCGGAGAATATTCGGGGCTTTGTTGGAGCTTTTCGGTAACCGGGTGAAAGCTTCTATCGCGCGATGTTTATCTCGTTTGCCCTATTTACTTGTCTTTTGCCAAATAGGTCTTTTTATGGTTGAGTATTTCTATTTATATTGACTAGGAAAAAGCGGAGTAACACTAACAACATTGTGCGTAGACTGATTCGAGCTTATTTTTAAGTAATTGTTTCGTGTAGATCGAACATGAATATGTTGCGTGAATTGGAGGTTTGTTGAATGAAGGCGGCTAATGTAACGCGCAATAAATTGTAACATTTTAAATTATTCTGTACATATTAGAAATAAGTTCATGCAATTTTTTTATTTTTTAGCTATATAAACAGCATCCACAATTGCTTTTCTAAAGAGTGTAACGCCCACTAATAATTATTTGTAGCTACAAAATTTCCAAAAAGATTTTCCGGGTTAAATTTTTACCATTGCAGATGTTATATTTCTCTGAAAAACAATGAGCGATTAGTTAAACCTTCAGAACTGCATATGATAGTGTCGAAATCTAGTAGATTGAGGCATACTATTGTGAATTGAGCAAGGGGGCAGTGTTTGTACACTAAAATTAAGTTATATTTATTTATAAAGTAGTTTGTTTTATTTAAACTATTATTGTTTTTCATCGCCATTGTCTGCACAATCTTTATTTTAATTTGTACGTTCATTTTTAATTACGGCTTGCTAATGTATTAAGACGCTCTTATTGTCTTTCGAAAGGTACATAAATGAGGAGGTACCTTACAAAGCCCAGCTTTTGGGTTCTGTGTTTTTCTGCAAATAGCGTAGATTAACTGCACATGACTTACATAAAATATATTTTTGCAAACGCTATTATGTTTTGTAAGATGAGATTTTATTGTACACAAAACAATTGGACGTTATGCCCAACAAAGAACAAAGGTATTAGGTATTTCGGCCAAATGAAATTGAACATGCATCATTAGGTGATCAATTGAAGTCCAGCAATACAATGAGCAGCCGCAAGTTTTTACTTATCTATGAATACTCAGCACTAGTAAACTAACATAGCCGTTATTACTGTTAGCTTGATCTATAGAATGTACTACAATCATTAAATCATAATAATTGTAAGAAGAATACTTCAAAAACCTAAACTAATCTCAAATACAAAATTCTGTTGACATCTTTAAAAATGCCATTCTTGTACATAGTATAAGTATCCCATTCGTATAACATCACGGTCACGTAGTACACTTGTAAGCAATGTCGTATTCACGTCGTTTATTTACACAGTATCATCCGGGTAGTAGTAGTGTAGTTTTTCGTCTGCTTTCTATCGTACGAGTCAGGACTGATCGATATGTGTGATTGATTTTTGCATAAAGTATACAATTGTATACAAGATATTTTTTAAATTATGCCACAAATTTGTAAGAATAACAGAAGTCCTAAACCAAATTCAACCGTAGTGTTTCTTTGTCTCTATAGTAATAAATAATAATAGTAATAAAGAATCTTATTTTCGACAGAAATAAATGCGGGAATACAGAAAGTACAAAATATAGAAGGTAAAGAAAAACGAAATCTCTAGAAACCAAATAAAAAAGGTGGTACAAACAAAACGCTTATATATTATTAACAATTTCATGTGCAAAGTAATAAAAATTGTTGCACATACCATACCTACATTGAAGACTCAAAGAAGATGTTTGCTCTTGCAGGATGTAAATGAAAACTTACTCGATATCCTGTCGCTCGCCTGGAAGCCATAAACAATCAACCTTATAATCTAAAAGACTAAGTAAAAAATTTAGTTTTAAGATCTCGCGTCGATTATCAACAGATCAAACATTAAACCACTATTATATACTACTATAGCCTTACCACTAATTAAAACTAAGTGTCTGTTTCATATTTGTCAATTTTAACGCAAAAGAGAGAGCAAGGAAATAGCTCCCACTTGCGTAAATTTACAAGAATTTATTTGAAATAAAAGAGATAATCCTCATAATATATTAGTTATTTGAATTCTAAGTAGTTAAACAGAAATTAAACCAACTCAATGAGTATGACAACAGTAATTAATTTAATCACGAATTAAATATTAATTGGAAATTCACTTAATTTATGATTAGATTACTGTTTTGTAAACCTGCAAATCGGGAGTTAACGTTTTTTTTTTATTTATTTAAGACCCTATATTTGTGTTTTGTGAAGTATAGGCAGATTTTATAATATTAGTTCGCGTGGACTGGGTTATGTTACATTATGATATGTTTAAGAAGCGCCATGAGCTTACGCCACACCATCATTTTGAAAGCGATAAGCAATTGTTCAAAGAATCGGTTTTGTAGAAGATCTACTGAAATCAGCCGACAAATATTGGTGAAACGTATGAATGTATACAAATTCGCTTTTTTTTTATTCGAAACGCAGCCGCCCAATTATCCACGCACACATTCTGTGGACTGATGCAAAATGTAACCGCTGTAGTAATTTAATTAATTTTATTGGCGAACGCATGAAAATAAAAATAACACGTTTGTGTTATTTTAATTTTGGTTGAACATGTCAATTCAGTAAGTAAATAGAATTTCCAATTGGCCATTCGAAAAAATATGTCGTGCGGCGATAGTTGTGATGCTGCTTTTATATTTTTTGCATATTCCTCTATTGTTTGTTTTGACAATAAAAATAAGCGGACGTCTGTCACGTACTGTCGATGGTATGTTTTGAGTGATTAACTATTACTACAAAAAAAATGTTACATTTAGGTTTGCTAATTTCGTTTCCTGTGGATCAAGATCAGACACCAACGATAGTAAAAGCGTATTGTAAATACACGTATGTATAGCTAAACCTCATCATTATTTAATCAAAATCTAAATAACCGTAGAGAATAATGCATCGAAAGAAACATGAAGAAGAAATTGGTTTGTACAACATTTTACCATAAGACCAAATGGAGACAAATTCAAGGGATGTCAAGGGAGATCTAGGCAGCTGCGGAGATTGGTCCTCACCTACCGATCCACTTCCCAGGAAAGCATTTGTACAAAAACTCGATACCAGTATATCTCGCTGAAGCCAAGTGTTACCATTTGGTAAGTCAAGATCATCTTCATTTGAAACAACTTCTGCAAGAGCAGTTTATCCCTCAAAAAATCCAGGTATCACTGTCCTGTGAGAGTTTCGTCAGAGAAGGAAGGACTATTGATTCTATTGTCAACTATTGCTGTCCACAGTAATCTACTAAAGATTCTCTCCCTACTCCAATTTGCAATTTTGTCGATGTACTGTTCCAGTTAGTCAAAATAAGGCTTCAACTGAAAAGAGAGTTTAGCTAACTACGGTTGTATTATATCACAAGACTGCATTCTGCGATCAGGCGCATCTTCATTGAGCTCTTGCAGTAGTTGTATTTTGTAGTGATTTTTCTGATTTTAATAGAAGCAATACTGATCGCTGAGAAACTTCTTTGTCTATCGCACCGTAAAATCTCACCCACATTTAACAAAATATCAAGTTTCGCATCTTCATTCATTTTCTTAGGATAGCGCATTTGAAATGTATAGTTTCTCTAATTTTTTTCTGGATTTTCCTCACTGGGATTGGTTGATAATTCTATCCGGATGTTTCGTATTAAACGAACTTCACATTTCTTGCCGAGTTCTAGTTTTATCACCGCATTACTTACAGTTAGTTAACTTTTAAAAAATTCCTTTTATTAAGAACAACAAATATTCATTAAAGACGAGTTGATATGGATAACACCTATACGTTTACCGTTTCGTTTATTTCCTAAATGCTTACCGATTTTTACTATAAATTATTTGAGTTCAGATTAAACGACCTTTCTGCCCTTCACACAGCACATGAAAGAATGAGGTATATAAGGCGGGCAAGTAAACGAACCCAAAAGGAATCATTCACATAATTTCACAGAATCGGACTGAAAAACATGAACTTGAATACGTCGTTTTTCTGTCAACATTGTCATCAACTCCATGCACGACTGCAAATTTTCCTTTTACATGTCATCCATTGTTAACCGATGATACTTTTCAACGGTCCTTTTTTTATAACGTGGCGCAACAAGAACATTTTACCATTTAACAACCCGAAAATAACAAGGAGGTTAAACAATAATTTACCTAACCTTACTTGGCGTACCTATATGAAACTTTGCATGCGGTTCCTTTCTTTTTACGATGTAACAACTCGGCACGATAATTGCCGTGCCGAGTTGTTACACAACTAACTAAACGTTTTGTGTTCTTCAGATAGTTGCGAAAACTCAACCTACTAAGAACGTAATGATCACGTCTGCTTTAGTTTATTTCTTCCCCAAACGGTTAGTCGGTTGAAGTTCAACGGAAAGAATATTTAGGTGAAGATAGCGGAAACGGTCGTTCTTTGATTGTCTATACTTGGGTTGAATAATTTGAAAAAACGTAACTACTAACGGTATGTTAGGGATATTAAGCTTAAAATACCAAACGATTTACATTTATTTCTATTCTTTAAATTGTAACGAGGTGAGCATTCATATGCTCAATCCAAAAATATCTTCCAGAATGAATTTGTTATTTGTAATATAACATCTATCGATACCTATAATCAGATATTTGTCAAGAAGACAACCGGGTCGTATTGATTGGAGTTCTAGGAACTCGAAATCGTTTATTTACAAGGCATGCTCCGTTTGAAACCTATATGCTATTTCCTTTGCGCATCTGACAATAAAGTTACGGAGAACGTTCATAATTAACGAGACAAACTGCGATAACAGGGAAAGTACTGAACACTGGTCGCGTTCATCAGAAAAAAACGCGTTTCTGATTACGATCACTTAACTGACTAAATACTCGTCATATTAAATGACTGACGGCAATAAGCTCAAATTTTCTACGCTTGTAAATATGGCAACTACTACCTAAACATGACGGCGTTGTGCTGGCAATCTCAACGATCGTTCATCAAAATTGTTGCTAACCGTTATCAAGCGGTTACTTCTGATAGAGGTGGCCATTATTAGATGAAATTTTCGGAGGATTTTGTCAATTTCAATGCATTAACTCCTTTCGAAGCATGTGCACCAGGAAGGCAGTGTTCAGTGCCAAGACTTTGGTTATCCGGCGAGACTGATCGACGTTTACTCCAGGATGTTGAAACGGTATGGGAGAAGTGTTTAGATCACGAAAACGTGTATAAATAAGTTTAAATCGGACAGAAAAAGTGTCTATCGAAATATTAAAATTTTGAGTTAGCAGATGTTGCCACATCCACTTTATAGTCTCTAGCTTGCGTCGTCGGAAATTTGAAAAGCCCCGAAATCGATAGAATAAGTGCCTAATTTTTAGCCGAGATTACATTGGCAAGTAGCGTAACTTTGACTATAATTGAACAAAATATTTCTTGTCCACGGCAATTTGTCTCGTCACTTATTAAACATCTCTCGTATCTTCATCCAGAGAAATATTTTAAATTAAGAAGAAAAATGCACTTAGTTGGTATAAACAGAATTAGTCGTAATTTGGTAGAGATACTGCCATTAACCACCATAAGTCGAAAAGTCGAAATATTTAGAATTTTTTTTTATGTAAGTGGAATTGATACAACTCATGCGTGCTACAAACAAGGTTTTAACTGTACCGGATGACCAAATAAGAATGGCAGCGAGCTATCTAACAATAATAATAGTTTATTGTCCAACGGCTTACAGGATACATTATACAAAAAATATGTACAATACTAAGAATAGTAATTGAAGACAAAATAAAAAACAGTAAAAGGAAAAAACTCAAAACTCATTAATTTTACTAAAAAATACATCATTATGGGTTATTCGGCACATAGAAGTGATGGGAGAAAAGGATAACAGATTTGTTCGAGGTATGGGAAGGGAGAAAGTAGGAGAAGAACGTGAAGATGTGCGAGGAACCAGAAAATTCAAGGAAGAAAGCAGGAAGGAAGAAAGTCGCGACAATCTACGCCACGCTAAACAAAACAGATGGGAACTTCAATTTTATACTAACGCCATCAGCTGGTCATCTTAGAAAAATCAAAATCATTTCTAGTATTTACTTTTGGGCTCATTCATTATAAAAGATTTCACCCCAAAGCAATTACTAGCTTCTGAAATATAATGGGCTGCCACTCTTAGTTGGCCATCCGGGACATAAACGTTAAAAGTGGCATTTCGTGCATTGAGTAGGTTTTTATGCTTTAGCCTAGGACAACAGTTCTTAACAAAAATGGGTAACCGATTTTTGCATATATTTTTTTAGGTACCACTCAGTGGCACAACCCAGAGAGAAACGTGAATTTTATTTTTTGTCTTTTATTGTGCGTCCCAGAAATGGGGCAGCGGCTGCTCTACTCCAGGTGAATACACAATATTTTACGCTAATTCTCGAAAAAAGCAAAACTTTTATTACGTAGGTAGGAAGTTTTATCGAAGGAATTCAATTTAACGTTGTTTTGTACCTGATTACTAAAACACACGGTAAAACACCCGTTACTGAAAATAAAAAACATATGTTTATAGTCCTTTCAACCTTAACTGAACACCTTAACTGTAGATTATTTTACTAACTCTTCAATTCAATTTATTGATGTATGTGACCTTTATTAACTGTAACAGGATGCATTGCTTGTTATTATATATTTTTTTTGACTTGATTTTTACGCAGCTGTATTAGGTGAGTATTAAATTCATATTTCATATAAATAAGATTTTTGTGCAAAAACCACCTCGTTTTTCTTGACAATAACGTATTGTTAATGAACCACAATGAAGAAATGCAAACTTTTCAAATACTAGAGTTCCCGCTCTAGTTTATTAGGGCAAGCTGTTGGTATGGCTTTAATGTGTCACAAACATCGCTGGTAAAAATTCGAGCTCAGTGGTAGTAAAATCAAAATTTTAGAATAGAGAACAGGTTAACAACTCGTCAACAAACAAAACGTATTGTCCCCGGTTGGAGAAATGTTTCCGGAAATCGATTGCATTTTCGACAAACCTACATTTCATTGTACACTGTTGTGTGAAGATATTCGACGAAAACTATATACACATGAACTCCTAACCAAGAGCGTTGACGTCAATCCAATTAAATTCATTTATTTAATTCGTTTCTCTTTTATGTTATAGATATGCTCCTTTTCGAAGAAAACGCGGAAGGAAATTTTTGACACCCACAGTAGTAAATACCTCTTACCAAATTCGCAACAGTGTGTGATTTTTTAACCTTACGCGCGAAAATATTCAACTGTGCAACTGTGTGTTCTTTTTGCTTAAATAACAAATAATGATAGCATCTACTCTACCTTGTCTATAAAACCTGATGTACTCGTTGAATTCGGCCCCTATCGCTTTTTTCGTTTGACCAAGGCTTTGCCACAATCACTACCTGCAATTTTGTATGAGGTCCCGGCCTTTTCATCATGTCCGGTTTTACTTTCGGATTGCTTCAGTACACGTGGTTTCTGTAAACCTTTTACTGGATTATATCATTCATGTAATTAGCAGAATACGGCATAAGCAAATCAAATATAAAATGACCGTTGCAACAGCGGGACGACAAATATTACTACTACATAGATTAAACAGTGAAACAATGGATCAATTAGTAAATGGAATTTTCTGTTTGTATACGCAGCAGTCGTACGCTAGTGGTGAAGGAAGGAACGGCTCCGTTCCAAGATTCTGAACACTTGGCAATGTTCTTGGTTTGATAACGGTTCGAGGTACAGTAGTAGGGATGAAACTTGTGTCAACATCAATTACTTTAATGATTGTTATTGTAGTGACCGTGGATATTAAACCGACCTTTCCGTAGCTCGGTAGGGGAATGAAAACTTTAAGAACTTGTTGCGACCGTTTGTATTTCACTTGTTAGAAGTGCTTTAGCTATGACGAAAACTCCTGTTTTTAAACTTCGACGGGAAATAAGTCGTTATTATATCGGAGTCCTAGGCTAGTACAAGTGTAGTGTTCTTCAAGGAACCTCAGAGCAGTTTTCATATCCAAAATTAAGATTAATAGCGGTCGGAAAATTTCGATCACGGAAGGTTCCAACAGAATAAAACCAAAATGATGTGTACACTGTAGATCAAACTTGTTTTTCTACGGCCTGAGTTCTTTTCATTTGCTATTCATAGGGAATGATTACTAAAAGAAAGCAAAAATTAACAAAAAGAAAGAACAAAAAAGGTAGGTGGATATAGAACAATGGCCATCGCTATTAAATAATAGAGTGGTAGCGCTAATTTTATATCTAACTTTAAGCTAAATTGTCTTCTAAGCCACTTATCCTGAGTGTAACGAATCCACATAATCATAGCGCTTGTTTGGAACTCCGTTGTATCAGGTCAGTTTACGTTTCAACTAATACTCATTTAAAGATTTTTGTTATCTCTTCCAATCAAATTTAGATTACCGGGGGAGTGTCCTAGGGACACAGCCGAATCTCGCAATCTTAAGTTTCATCCAAATAATTTGGAAAAAATATGGATTTCTAAATTATAGAAGGTATATTCCTTTAAGGAACTTACCAGTAAATTTTAACCAAACATTAAAAGTTACTTCATTTCCATTTGATTAAAACAAACGAACTGACAGGTAGGTTTGCCTGTATTAAAATAGTTGAAAAATTCACAATACAAATACACGTCGCCCGCCGAGTATACTAAATTTTAGAGCGGATGATGAACACTTTCGGTAGATAAATTTACGTGCGCGCTGTTTCAGTCGCGCTTGATTTGACAACCGGTTTGCTCGAAGTTTATATTTTGCATGAATTTATGAACGCGACATGGTTTTGCTCTTCGATGTTGATGTTTTATTAAATAAATACAGTCTGATTGACAGATACTTCAGGAGTATTAAATATTGGAGGAGAGATCCGTGTTCATTTCACCTTTTGACCCATTTCGCTCACATCAGCGTAACCATTCGGGCCTCGGGCTCCGCTTCAGAACCCGTTGCGCCTATGTTTTATCAATTTGTACTTCGTAAAGGGTCGCTTTGCGAAAGGTGAAATGTTCGGTGAAGATGAACTAAATGCCGTACGCTGCTGGTACCGGGACATTATCGTCATTGCATATTGTACATTGAAGTGACCGTTGCGTCCTCATGTCGATGCTTGAAGAGTAGGTTTCTAATTACTAGAATATGTATATCACCAAAGTTATAAAGTATGGTACACATTTAATGCTATATCCGTAATGATTAATTTTTTTATTTATACAACTCGCCCTTTGTGTATTTAACTCTATATCTTTTAATATCCAATAATTACCTATTAGGACAATATTGCTTCGATAAGAAATCTAAATTGGAAAAGATTAAAAGTTTTATCGGAGGTTAGTTTAGTGCTTAAGTTAAACAATAAGTAATAATAATATTCCACGCCTCCACATTCGTCAACAGATTTCGCCTGTTACATGAGGCATCGGCCGATTGTGAGTTATGATTACGCCTACGTCCAGAGAGCATCTTATAGATGTTTACCCCCAACATTGGTCAAATTTTGGGCCAAAGAAAACCACGGAAGACCTTACTCTGAGAATGACGAGCTCGGGGTCGAACCCGGTACTCCGAGACTGCCAGCAGAGCGCGCTAGACACTACGCCAGAGAGATGAATATTGTCGGATTACTTTTATATGTAAAAAATGTACTTAGGTAATTTTTAGATTGCACATGTGCTATGGATCCTCCTGGATTATTATTTAGAACTGTACAAACTTTTGTTTAACAATATCAGCAAGAGCTTGATATATTTGTGAAAGGAATTAACAAAGCTCATATACAATATTCATGGTGTTAGTTATAGAATATTATGGGTTGGCCGCAGGAACTTATAGACAGCGGATGTTTACAGGTATTTTGGAATAACTTCCATAAGTACTGGCTAAATCTACCTGAATACTCAGGTCCATTAATGTTTGTTGTGCTTGTAAAATAGAAACAGGATCATCCGGATCCAGTTGCTGTGTTATAGTTTTGACGTTATTAGAGTGAATATAATAGTAGTGTAATTTTCAAGAAATAAACCCCTGGGTGCATTTGCCTTCGCAAGAACTTTTTCCACTGTAGATATCAATTTATCTGTACTCAGGTAACATTTCCTGACTTCCTCTGATACACGATGAAGAGGATGTGCTAACCGAACACATTCATGTATGCAGCTGCATTTGTTACAAATAATAACACTTTTTGTTTATTTTTATCGCGTTGTCCATTCCATAGCGATTTCAAACACAAAGTTACGTAAAATTGTATAAATTCTGTATTGCTTGTTTCGACTACCTTAAATGCAAATAGATGTGTAGACGTTGCCGTGTCGCTGTCCATTATCCTAACCAAAACATTTGCGATATGGTGTCCTTTAACATAATAGATTCATCTTACTAATAATACATAATGCTTTATTTAAATGGTTAAGTTATCAGACAAGGTTGTCGTATTTGATGCAATGATAAGCTTCGTCGAATGCGCTAAATACATACTGAATATTAGTAGAAAATAAACACATGGACATGCATGACAGACAACGATGTAACTGGAATTTTTCCGATGGTGTACATATACAGTATTGTTAAAAGTACACATTATTACCACGCTTATACGTCCGGAACTCATCTTGTGGCTCCCATCTCTCTGCCCCGCGGTTTTAATAGGTAACTATGTATATCTCCAACCACGGCGATGCTAGCGAGACGATATTATCACTCCATTTCGCTCTATCTTCAAATCCTTATTTCTTGTGTTTGATGTAATTTATTCTTTTGAACATATGGAAAAAAAATTGTTTTTGTTTTAAGTTACTTTCTCAAATGAACGTCGATTTATTTCATGTTAAATCGTGTACCGTAACAGAGTGTTGTTTGAGTAGAGTTGAGTGGAGTTTGTAATACATAAATAGAAAAATAAGTTAGGTGAAATAGAATTTTATTGTAAGAATATTTAATGTTGTGAACAGAAAAAGTGTGCGGTAGTTGGCCGTAATTGACTAAATAAATGCTATCGATATAGGTGAGCTAAGTGACGCCACAATAATCGAAGCTTTTTAGCTCGAATGAGGACGTACTCAGCTGAGTGAGCATTTCAAAGTAATTTGGTCATTTTAGAGAAGACTGGGGGACATATTATTTAAGGGTGAGGAAACATCACAGTTTTGAGATTAGTTTCTTTTTTGTAATGAATTCATTATTGAAAGCTTTTCATTGCATTTTACACATTTAATCTGCCAGAAGAGTATCTAATACTCTTCTGACAATCAATACTGACTACTTAATGCAAAATTTGTTTATTCACATTATGGGTAATTAATATAGTTACAGACTCTATGTTTTGTATACAATTTGGCCCCACTACAACGTGCGATATGCAGCATGCTTTGTTCAATATTCCTTTCATTAACAGTGTCGGTAGATAAATCCGTGATAAACAGTTGCAACAAATAATATTAAGGTGGAAACCTTTTAAAATAATATGAGAGACTTTTATAAAATAAATTATTTCGTATTGTGGCAAACAAACCTGAAAATTGAACTAGGTATTCAAAAATGTAATAATGTGTAGGGGTGTTCTGTTTAAAATAACGTTCCGATATGATCGGAAGACTTACATAATTGGGTTTTAGTTTATTCCCAAGTTTTCAGAATTTTCCAACGTACACTCTTTCATATATTAATTAATGCAGTTCCCCATAAAACACCCTGTATACATGAATAGATTCTGTGTCATGGGAAATCAGAATGAAGCTAAAGTTATTGCCGACTGCCTATTGGATAGAGCGAACGCGAAAGGGGAATTTAAAAAACTCAAACCGGCGATGGATTCATGGTAAATAAATGCCGTCCAATCAAACGGACTTCAAAATAAGTTAAATTTACTATTTGATAAGCGCTAACACGGTCAGCATTTAATCACGCACTTTGATGCGAAATTTGCTATTAAATAATTCATGAAGTAAATGCGATTGGATTTCGCATCAATTTATCTCTCTCCGAGTCTGTTTCTTTCTCTGCGACTCCCGTCCTTTCTTTCGGGAAAGGCTGTAAAAAACCGCTGTAAAGTTATGTTATCCGAGCACCGTATGCGGAGCCTGTACAGACCGCTAAAAGGGTTTACGAAGTTCTCAAACTACAATTCCACATGCGTTCGAAATTGTACTCCGGTCTGGTTAAACCTAAACAATAAAATACGTACTTAGGACGAAAAGTTAAACTACGATAAATCAGTTATTTCTGTGTGAAAGCTATTAAAAAAAAAAGCAATTTTATAAAAATAGGTTCGTAAATCGAGGAATAACTTGTAGAAATTACAATTAAGGAAAATTCGATTTCCCGGAAACCTATTAGATATTGCAGATGAGCTGTATTTTCACAAAAATATAAACAGGAATTGGCTTATGGTACTAACAGCATGCAAACTTTACGTAACGAAGTAAACTCATATTTAACATTATGTACATCAGCTAAATATACTCTGACTAAATGTCGACATGCAGTTAAGCACACCGACAAACTTAGCACGAATTTTCGGGCATATAAACATACCTGAATAATGTAAAGTTGGGCAAAATATATATTTTCGCTGTAACCTAGTTTACGTAGAGGCAGGTTCTTATAATAGAAAATAAGAAAACGCAAACTTTAAAATTTAAGCTAGGGAAATATAGTTTACTCTTTAAACTACAAGCTTATCTGAATTTCTCACCATGGTAGTATGTATTGAGGTAACTCGAGGAAATAGCGAGATCGATAAGTCTGAACACCGAAGTTGTATTAATAGGCAATAAATTCTAATTCTATTCTTACACATACAGACTTAACTTAATATATTTTTTCGGTGCAATCATTCAAATACCTCATTTTCAACACTTAATTTCGGCTTTAAGTGGAACCGAGTTGCAATTTTATTTTTATTTTTACAATTTTGAGTTTGTTGCAAAATTCAAATTCACAATTTGCGGTACTTCTATCCCGAATGTTTTCGCCCTAATTTGTTTGTAATGGTAAAGTTGAAGTTTCAATTTTCCAATTCTTAAATTTCAATATATTTATATACTGCGCTGAAAAAAATGGGGAATAAATAAGCTTATTATCTTATTTAAAATTTATTTGTGAATGCATTGATGTGTAATTTAAAGTTTATTTATTTGCAAAGTTTAAAAACAAACATGTTATTACGAAAGAGGAAAACATATCTTGGACAAATTTGCATTTCAGATCGGCGGTTAGTTGAATCTTTTTGTTTTTGGGTTTGAACCATTTCTAACACACATCTGGATTTGTAACTAGTGTCTTTGTTTAAAGTTTTTATGTTTCCAAAATTGAATTTGTGACCAGATCCTATAGCGCATGTTTCCTAAGTACATTGATATTACTGGAATATTTATTATATTGTTTTTAAATTGAACGGTTTTTAATTTTTCGTTCTCTCGTCCGGGAGTTTGTAAGTTACGCCGTTGTACCGTAGCACTTCTAACGTTCCTGCTACTTTTTTTATCTTCGTAACTGATTGAGGAGATGGAAAATATACATCATGTATCTACTTTAAAAGTACCTTAACAGTCCTGGGATATTAAATTCTATCAAAAATCGGCGACCGGCTGTAGACAAAAAGATTTTAAATTAAAAGTTTTCCAAGTATTTTTAATTACAGATTCTAACGAATATAAAATCAACTGGAACTGTTTGAACTATCATTAAATCCTTGATAAAGTGTACTGCACATCAAAGGAGTTAAATGTTAGTAAACCTAAAGAAATATTTATTCTCGGAAGATCTTTTATTGGGTCCTGGAATGCGCGACAATTCGTTTAGAATATGGTATTTTTTCCTTCAGCTCTTTCTAGTTAAGGTTCCTATACTGGTACACAATAATAGGGAAGTACAATTAATCAGTTCGTAAGAGAGCATTTACGGAAAACATTTCCAAACCATTTTGTAGAAGGATTTTGGATATTTCAGATTCTTAGTTAGTTACAGGTGGTTTCATATAGGCATGTGAGAATTTAGTAGACATATTTAATGAAATGGTTAATTAGTGCTTTTTTTCTGAAATCAAATCTTCTGAGAACTGCCTGCATTGAGAGTTATCGGTTTAAACAACACGCCCTCTTTTTAATATTACACAGTAGATTACATTAAATCATGCTGCTGACATTATATATCTTATTTAAATTAAATTGGTAAATAACAGCAATGCCAATCAAAAACATGTTTTTGAAGCGTATGGTGGAATTACGATGCAATGCATTTATCAATGCCAATAGAATTCATTGGGACAAAGTCAAACCGATGGAAAGTTCTCATTGTTACCAATGACTTGAAATATGTTTATTCTAAAAATAAAGAAGGATCAAGACATCGAAACACGGGTTCGAAAAAACACTGAAGAGAATGTATATGTGAAGTGTCCCAAAAGTGAAGTATCAGTAGAATACCGTCGGTGAAAGTTTTTTCAAATGCCTCTAAAAGTTTAAATATGATATTTATTCTTTGTTATTCCTGGCTTCAAGCACCTACTGTCAAGATTGAACTTAACGGTATCTTAAAGATAACAGTATTAAAATACTACCTGGAATAGTCATCAAACCTTCTTTTTTCTTCTTAGTGCCTTCCAGTATTGATATTTTGAGCTAACGGTTTGTTGGTGTAGAACCAAACTTCACTACTATAGAGATATTAGCAATGAAGATCAACATCTTAATTTAATATTGGCAATTTTATTAATACTTGAAATAACTACGAGAAGAGTTTGATAATTACCTGGTCCTGGCAAAAGATGACACTGCTGGAATTGAAATAACTCTACTTTTCGTAAAAGTAATCTGCGACAAAAGTCCTGTCAAGTTTTCAAGCAGATACGTTAATTGCTTTGTGGGTGACAACCACTTAAAGTGAACAATTTTTGTGATTTAACAAGCTAAAGTGAAGTGAGAGAGAGGTCGGAGATTGAAAGTCTGTGAGATCAGTGAGGCTGTACGAATGTCAATTTACCAGGCGTAAATATGGTAACAACTCATATGAATGTGAGAAAGCTTTTCGCGAGATGGGTGTCGCCACTGTTCCCAGTTGACCATAAACGCACACGTGTGTTAGCTTCAAAGGAATGTTTAGCGATGTTAAAGCGCAATCCGAATGACTTCTGGTGTCGATTCATAACTGTTGACAAAATATGGATTCGTCGCAGCAGATCAGAGACCGAAGAACAGTCCAGACAGTGGCCAACTGGCACCAAAGAAGGCCACCGCCATTTTATCAGCTAAGAATATTATGGCTCTACGTTGCTTATCTTGGAAAGGGCAAAACGATTAATTGCATTTGGCGAAGAAAAGAATTCTGTTTCATCAAGGCAAAGCACGCGTACACACTTGTGTCGTCGCCATGGTAAAATTGTATGAGTTAGGGTACGAATTGCTTTCGCACCCATCATATCCACCAAATTCGACCGTAGCGACTATTTCCTATTCCCGAATATGAAAAAATTGCTCGGTTAAAAAATAATTGGCTCAAACGATGAAGTGATCGCAGAAACAAACCCATATTTTGCAAAGTTGGAGAAATCGTATCTTTTACATAGGATACAAAAAAAAATAGAAACACGTTGGACTAAGTGTGGAAAGGTATGTTAAAAAATAAAATAAATTTAACACATAAAAATAGATTTCATAAATTGTGTGTCCCACCAAACATTTTAGATCAAAGGCCCTGTGCATTTATTACAATTCCAATAATAGAGCTGGGTACCCACCCATTTACATCATCCGAGAAAAGTCTATTGGAGGCTACTAATGTAATTTTAAAGTTTTCGGAGTTGATCTATCCTTTTGGCAAATTTCAAAAGTTCACTCAAAATCAACGGCGTCTTTCACAGGATCTCAGACGTTACAAACACCCCACCCTAAGCAGAGAACTTCTGATTATGCAGACAGTACCAGTGGCAAACATATGCACATCTGTTCTCTGCCAGACATAGACGACACTCTTCCTTTTGAGCGACTCCCATTCTGTGCAGGCGATTCCTTCATCAATCATGGTCGATAACCATTGCTTTAATGGGACTCCTATCAAATTCCTTAAGCATCTTTGCTCTGTTTCGGCTGATCAACGTTCGCATCAAATGGACATTTACCTGAGGTTGGGGAAAACACTTTTTTGGGCGAATGGGTAATATGGGTTTCGGTTACGTTAAAGATTCTGTGCTGAATATGCTTGTTATCATCAATACCAGTGCGCTGGTGTCCAGATGAGGGTAGCTTTGTCATTTCTACCCGAAATATTAATGTTGCTTCTGCAGTCAGCGAGTCTTTCTCTCTTCAAAGCTCTCACTGCAACCTGTGTTTCATGAAACATTTTTTTGACCCCTCTCTGACACATCTACTCACCAAAAGTATCTCGACTCCCTGAAAAATTATTATTATATACTTAGACTTACATGCTCGTTCATTAGGGATTCCCTGGGCAATTATATTAATTCGTTGCAATTTAAGAATGAATACAGGCAGTTGATACGTATCAATATAAAAATAGTAAAGGTAGTAAGAGTATTGTATGTACTTGGGTAACTTCTTAGAGCTACAACCAAAAAATTGCCTTTTAGCTTTCCGAATTGTCGAAAAGATCTTATGGCTTCTACTACGCAAATCGCAAAACCCATTATCTTTTTACATTTGATTTTGTGAGTTCTTTAAGTACAAAGAACATGATGGAAAAGCAATGAATATTCTGTTTTGTTCTTTATATTTCTACATTTTCCGAATAAATTTCATTTTGAAACGGCAAGGGAGATATAAAATGCATTTGTGTATCAACCAACACGAGAATTTAATAACCCACCATCCATCATTTGTTCTTGCTTATTTGAAGGAGCAACCCCGCCTGAAGCGCACTTGTTCATAACATTGTACGGCTAATAACTTCGGGTCAGAGAAGCAACCGTTCAGGATATGAAAACGTTGGAGTAATTAGCGCAACTGATCAACTCTCTGTAGTTTAATTTATTGTGGCTGCAATTTATATAATTTGATTTAGAGAGTCGCCGCCGTTCGCCGACTTTGTTAATAAGACCTAAACAAACAGACTGATTTACCATTGCGAGTTTCCTTCTCTTCAGGGCCACGCTTTCCTGTCTGCCGCAATATTTCGTGGCTCGCTTTAAAATATCGATCAAATGCCAAAGTAAGTGGACGGGAAACAGCAACGGTGTGGCGGATGGCTTAACAACTTTTCGCGGACTATGACCGAGGCGCACTTGCTTTGGTACTTTCTGCGATATTTGCTCGGAAGGGAACTTCCGGGATTCTTTTATTGTGCGGTTCACATTAATTTTAATTCACCTGCGAAATGTTAATTACATTTGCATAATGTCGACTGGGAAATAAACTTTTTGGGAAAATAATAAGCGGATTCCGCACGATGAATATTAATTTGAGATGACGATAAATAATTTGGGGCTATTTGATATTATCTAAATAAAATTAAAGAGCTTAAGTTCGTTATTATTTCGTGGATAGCCATATTCGCATAAAATCGTTATCTTGAGAAATCTCTAAATATAGATAAAATTTAATAAGAAATTCCAAAATATCCAAATCGACGTACTACTTCATAATTACCAAATTCTTAACACCAGTAATGATCTACCTCCATTAAGGTGACCCTAATTTGCTCAATAAATTCTATTTTACGAAAATGTTCGCGCTCACCACCACATTTTTTCCTCTTAGTCTTATCTATTAAACAATAAAATTGGATCTGAATAGGTTGACATTACGCTGTGCCGAATTAAACCCTAAATGTGGATGTGCAGAGGTTATTAATTAATTATTCCTAAAACTTAATACATTTATGCATTTTAAAGTACATTATGGTTTTCTTGTCGATACAATACAAACTGTTTTTGTTCTTCATTTAGCTAGACTATACTCGCCATATTCATCAATGTGTTAACGGATAGCATTTCCTTCAATAATTCGTAAAGTGTACAATTTTTTTTTTTTTTTAATTTTCGATAAAATGATTTCGTTCGATCACATAATAACCACATATTTACTCCAGCACTTATTTATATCAAACTAGTTTTTCTCTCCCTGCTTTTCATTTGCTCAAAAAGTACACGCCAATTCTCATGCACATGGTTTATCACGTGATCACCTAACCTCCAAATTTAACATTTTCTTCTGAAATTTACAAAACATGGATTTATTTTTCAAACTTTTGTAAAATATTAATGAAAAACTATTGTTTTTTTTTTAATTTACTAATTTGCAACGTTCTCGGAGAACTTCAACTTTTTCTTGGTTTTTGTTAACAAATCATTTCTTTCCAAAAAAAAAAGTCAACTTTGGAATGTGCTTTTTGTTACTAAATATTGTTTTAAATACACTCTCTTTACGTAAATAAAATATACATACTCTGAAATTGCTCTACATTAACTTGACAGAAAGTTGACATTGTTTATATATTTACATATTTATAAACATTTAGGAATCAAACTTTCATGAAGATGTAGAAAATCGCCAAATTGCAGAAAATTTAAAAGCCGGCAAGTTGTTTCTTTGGCATTTCAAAATTCGAAAGAAAAGAAGTTACTGAATATCTTGTTCGGTTGATCTTCACGCGAAGTGGCAGTCTATCCTGGGGCTGGACTTTTTCACTAATGGATCACTAGAGGCCGACGCCCTCTCCCATGGACACTCTCATAGATGTTTGACGAAGACTTCTATGGTGAGCATTTGTAAATCTTGTAGACAACGCAATCTGCGTCTTCATGGGGGTCTCGTGGGGCTAAAATGCCCTTGGCGGCATCGAGTCTTTTTCCGACGTTCGTAATATGGCCATTCCAATTAGTCATGACTTCTAGATATAACTGGCATAGACCACAGGAGGAGGAACCGACTGACCTTTATAGCACGAAACCAAATAGAAATAAAGGGAATCCATTCTCACTTATCAACACTTCGACATCATTCTTTCCGTCGGTATCGCCCCGAAGCTTGTCTATTATTTGATGTGTTTTTTGTTATAGCACTAAGAATCACTGTGCTCAAGTACGATGTGAGATAAAATAAATAAAAATAATAAAACAAAATAATCGGCGATGAAATCAGTCGACGGCCAGTCGGTTGTGCAGTCTCTAATTTTTTTATTGAATCACTTTGCCCCATAATTCTTCTGGATTGTTTTATTGATTCAGCTGGATCTGTAAAACAATAAATTAATATTTCAGAAATGTCGTTAAAATTTGAAGTTTTTGTTGATATTGCTATTGTTTAAATTCACTTTTTGATACCATAGAGATCATTTTGTACCATCATTATTTCAAAGCATATCACAATAATAGCACGTTTCCAATGCGTGCATTATGTTTGCTAAAATAGCCGCGACACATTTCACCAGATGTCTCGCGCGTACCATTTTATATTTCCCGTAAAATATTTACTATTCTACGCTATACCACACATCAGTTCATTCCACCAAAAAAGCTGCAGCGGAAATTACAGCCACATAAACAACGCATATAATTTCGATGCATATTTTACTAATTTGGAGATATGTGCACTTCATACGTGCATATTTAAACAAATAAATTTTAATATGAAGCACGCCCGGGTTTGTAATATGTTCCAACCAGGAGTTGTATGGACAATCACCCGACCGCTTCCAATTTGTAAGTAGAGCACTGCTGTAGGTATTCGAATAAACAATCACGTAATATAAATATGTATATGTGATTTAATTAATGATATTGTAAAGCGTTTGCGATTTCCATTGCGAGTACCTATTGCCTGGTAATTGGAAGTTATGGCGGCTAATAGAAACATTAGAATAAGGCAGCCTCATTTCAATTTATCCAGCGTCATCAAAGCAATGTTGTAATGATAATGCTTAGAAACAACCGGCGAATGTATCTGTAGCTTTTGAGCATCTTTGGCCATGCATGTGTTACTTAATTTACTTACTTAAAGAATGCCGTAAAATCATGGTAAGACATTGTAGATATTGCACTACAACTACGTCAGATGTTACTATCGCATTCTTAGAATTGTTCACGTATTTTTGTAGTAGGTACTTTTTTGCATTAAATTTTGATTAAAGGTTAACTTGGTTGTTGTAATAAGATTAGATTAAAATTAGAATAACGGAGTGTGTACACTGCCGTTCAGAGAAGTTCGGTCGGTTATTAAAAAACATGAAAAGGTTAGAGAAACAAACGAAACTAAAAACAAAATGCAATTTTATTGTATGTACAGGTAAAAAAGACAAAAATAAATAAATAAAAAGTTATTCTGGCCTAATATAACATACTGAACATTATTTTTTTTTTTTCATCGAAAAAACCTCGTTTGCTGTTAATCACCGCTCGAACTATTCTGGGCATTCTTTCGATAAGTTTTGTTAAAACGGATTGTGGAATATTAATCCATTCATGTTGCAGAATATTCCGTAAATGTTCTTGTGAAGTTGGGCATATTTTTTGGATCCTCCTGTCCAGTTCATCCCACAACAACTCTATAGTGTTCAAATCTGGGCTTTGTGGGGGCCATGTCATTACTTTCAGGGTGTGCTGTTCTTCTTGCTCCTTTAGATAGTTTTAACACACTAACGCAGTGTGTTTTGGGTCGTTGTCATGCATGAATGTAAAGTTACGGCCTATTATACGCAATCCTGATGGCACTGCATGATTCTGGAGTATTGCAAAATAATTTTCCTTCCTCATTACACCCTGCACTCTGCATAAATCTCCCGTCCCAGCAAAGGAGAAACATCCCCACACTAACACAGAACTACGCCCTTGCTTCACTGTAGGCACAATGCAGTTCGGGATCACTTTTCGGTTTTAGATCTTCGGACGTAAACTCGTCGATTTTGCCCAAAAACCTCAAACTTTGACTCGTCACTCCAAAGCACGTGTCTAATCATTTGACGACCAATCTAGATGAGAACGGGCCCACTGTAGTCGTTTTGCTCTGTTGTCCCGACGTAGTAAGGGTTTTCGAATGGCAATGCGTCCATGAAGGTCCGCTTATTGAAGTCGACGTTTTCCCGTACTCGCCGAAACTTGTTCTTCACGGCCGCGATTGACTTCGGCTGCTATTTGTGGCACTGTTAATTTTCTATTGCGTTTGCTTAATAATACAATTCTCAAATCTTCAGCTTTTGTTGTTTTCCTAGGTGCTCCAGCACGAACAGGATTTTCTATAGTTCCAGTTGTCCGATATCGCTTTATGATGTCATTTACTGTTGAACTTCTCATATTTATTTTTTCAGCAATTTGTCGCCCCGAATATCCTTCTTCAAACAGCGTAAAAATGCGTGAACGTTTTCTACACTAGTAGGCTTGCCACGTGCCATTTTGAAGTAAATTTTCTTAAAACTTTCACGCAAAAACGACAGATGCACACCAACACACGTTTTACAGTAAAATGAAGCAAATTTATATCTTTACGCCTGTGATAAATAAACAAGAGTGATACTGCGGTATATTTCCTAAATATATTGTTCGTTAATAATCCCCAAACGACCCGTTTCAAAAGATCGGTACTTCCGAGAAATTCTTGAAATGATAATAAAAGGGACTTTATTGTGGTTGTCGCAATATTTCTACTTTACATAATAATTTATGGCTTTAATCCCTTAGAAGAGAGTGTATGCTTAATATTTTTCTAATTTTATGTATTAATAATTGTATATAGTGTGATATAATAGATTTTTATTGTATGACCGAACTTCACTGAACGGCAGTGTACGTATAACTTGAAATATCTACCTTATTTAAAAAATCAAAAATGGAGGTTTTTGGATGCAAGTCATCATATAAATTTAAGGTTAGAAGCTTATACCGACTTATATCTTTGTATGTATTCCTTTGATAACAAAAACAACAAAGTACGGCTAGAGCCTATTTCACTATAAGTTGTATCACAGATTGCTAGAATTGTGTTAGATAGTGCTGTACTTTTTTTCGGTGACGCTTATATCAAAGCAACAATTAAAGTAGATCAATACTTTAGTTAGAATACGTTTTCCCCGGTTGAGCTATTCTAATCTACACCTCGTATATTCTTTCATAATCCTAATACCGAGATATAACCCTTATTTTCTGTAAGCAAATAATTTTCGTATGTCTATTTACATAATATAATGTTGCTTTGCAAAGATTATCGTTCAAGTCTCCTTCCCCGGTTTGTCTTTGTAACTAATATTGTTGAGGCTTGGAGGGGTTAAATTATTCAGGTTAGGCCGTGCGAAGTGAATGCCTTTTGCATATAGAGACACCGCTCATAAGAGCATCTGTTTGTTATGTGTACATAATTCGTTGTTTCAGCTTAGGCGGTAGAACGACGTGTCATTAAGTTCTTTGGGGTTTCATGTTGACTGGCTTTATGTTTTTAAGTGTATATCCCGACCTTTATAAGGACATGCAAATGCGACACAAAGACGTAAAGAGTATTCTTTAAGGTGTACACGGGTTTTTGCTGTACAAACGTATATGCCAGAATGGCTGCGTTGTATAGAGCAGTTTTGTGTTTAAGTGTCATACTATATAACTCAAACAATGTAGACATATGTATGTACATATATCATACGTATAAAATTCCTTGGGGCAATTTATCTATAGATGAACTTTGGAGGTTGGAAATTTTTCAACTGCTTCATGCGACTATTTTTTGTCAGGGAGGATTTTCAAAATGCCTGAACCCACCCGCTTACAATTATTGTGTAGCAAACAAGTTAAGCCTGTTGAACTTTCTCCTGTTGGTAAGCTCTGCACTAAATCTAAAAGAAAATGTGATTGATCTGCAATCTCCCTACCACATGAACTGGCGAATAAAATTATTGTTAGACGTATTCAATAATCTCAACAGTCTTTGTTTTTAAACCAAAGAAATGGCAATAACATGAATCGAACTTAACAATGCTATCAATGTGGAATCTGGTTGCCTTCCATGAATTGTCAAAAATTTCAAGGAATACCTAATCGAATAAAGAAACTGCGGCATTTCGCACGAATTTTAAATAATGTCAATTACTTCACAAAATAAGATAAATTGGTATAGGAGATATTGAAGGAAGTTGACATGAACTAAAGAGCGGCATCCAAGAATCTAGTAATATACAGGATGTTTCTTCTTAAAAGTAAAACGTGGATCGTACCTTGCGGCAGCTGAACATCCAGAATTCTTATTTTTTTTATAATGTGCAACACATGCCTTTGAATATTTTTTATTTGAAAACTTTTTCAGTAAATCGTTTAAGAAAGGAATTATCCAATATTGGTGTTTTTGTTTGCAAAGACGGCGTTACAAATTAGCGCATGTTATTTTTTTCAACATCTATTTTATAACACGGCAGACGAGCATCAAAGTCGCATGTCACAATGGCGCCATTTGCAGTCGCAAACAACAGTCGTGTGCGACCAACAGCTTCATGGAAGGTCAGATTAACAACTGAAATTCAAAAAGATATTTATAACTATTTGATCGACACGTCCGTGTTACAACCTACAAGCCTTTATCACGTAGCAAATACATGTGAGCAGCTTATAACTATCAGCGATAATTAATTAACTTCAGACAAGAGACAAAGAGAGTTGTCTGTTATTACATAGCTAATTACAATTTCGATTTGCGGCAGTAA
Source organism: Marronus borbonicus (assembly GCA_902655005.2). Lineage (NCBI taxonomy): Eukaryota > Metazoa > Arthropoda > Insecta > Coleoptera > Scarabaeidae > Marronus > Marronus borbonicus. The sequence continues at coordinate 10,724,776 of LR737385.1, read as the reverse complement.
GTGGTAATCGCATTGTCGGTCTCCCATTTTGCGCTATAATTTTGCTACGGTTTAATAAATATTCCTTCCGTGTGTACGCGGGGGGTGTGTGCTACGTCTACGCTTGCGGAGGTGTACCGATTTAGAGATAGCGTGTGTCACACATATGCGGTGACGGCCGGCGATTTTGTCCAAACTTCGATTCGCATAAACGGTAAGTCGCCGTCGCCGTTTTCCTTGCCGCCGCCGCCACGGTCGCCTGTGCACAAATGACGTCCATGCACGCGATAACTGAAAGCTCGCTTAATGCCACATTCTGTTCCATTCCCGTAGAATTCCGTTCATTCATTACAATTTGCGCGGATCGATTCTCTTTCACCTTTGTCTAAGAAAATCGCACGACGAAAAGTTAATAGGAGTCGTCGTGCAATTTAAAACATTGATTCCTTTTCAGTAGTTTCTGCCATTTTTTTTGTCCTAAATTCACCGAGGTTACAAAACAAATATCTTTAATTACTGCCATTTTATAAGTATTCCAATTTAGGTATTTACTTTAATCAAGTAACATTCGGAAAATATGTTTATATACTTCAGAATTATACCTACGAAACTATAGAGTGCTTACAAGAACAGACCTTCGATCAGGGTTCGAGTGCAAGATATGCTCTTAAACACATTAGTAAGTTACGAACCTCATGCTTAAATCTACTTTTGGTTTCCGGGATGAAACCGCGTCATTGTCGTAACTTCTGTCGATGTTTCGTCCTTACTCTTATGGAGCATCTTCAGCACTATTACCGCACACTAACGATTCGTTCCGGAGGAGTTCATATAGGGCTTATCACAAGTCAATGGAACGGAACAGTTACGGATCAATGAACCGTGGCAGTTGGTAGGGGTTTTTTTGTACAAGGTATGATAGAAGGGGTAGCCATCGTCGCGATTTACTGCTAGGATGTTTGAAAATAGATTCACGGATTTTTCTACTATAATAGTGAGGGTTGCGAGACAAGATGCGAGTAAAGTTAAATTGGATTGGGTGACCAGCTAATCGCGGGCCCGGTTGCAGGCAACAACCGCGTATAACGTTCGTGCTCGGTTACACAAGTGCTGACCAATCACTCTGCTTTACCGATGTTCACACTACGGCACGAACATGAAATTTGGTAGACATAGTTGCAGCTTTTGATGGGGTGTCTGAGTCGTCTGAGAGTCGAAAATTAGATTTGAAGGTGGTTTTTATGTTGTTCCTGAGGAGGGTGATCGGTAATACCTTGATAAGATGGTAGGTCCAATATCTTTCCTAGAAATATTATAAAGTTTCAGTGATGCGGTTCAATTTCTGAAGAAGAGAACTGGGTTCAGACAGATAAGAGAATCCATAACACAGCGTGTTTGAGCTTGATGATGATGTTAGAGGCCGTTGAGGTATCTATATGTGCGCATGGATTTTCGGCAAACGGAATGTCCCAGCACACCATCAGAACGCATGTGTACGAGAATATCTAGGAAAGAAAGGCAACCGTCTGATTTGACCTCCGTGGTAAAGCGCATGGAATCATGCTGGGAATTCACAAAGGATAGAAAATTGTTCAAAGATTAATGTCTATGAGGCGAGGTGACAAAGATGTCATCAACGTACCTGTACAACGCTTTGGCTTGTGATATAACCTTCCATAAAGATATTGACGACGACATAGGCAGAGGAGATCCCATAGCTGTGCCTAAGAGTTGCTTGTAGTAATTGCCACGAAACTGGAAATAGACAAGCTTCAACCAAGCCAGCCAGATCATGCGGTTGGCCATTGGAGGTTTTGCTTCATAATTGTTACGTAATGAGTTAGACTATTTTCCTCTTTTTCCTCATTGTGTGAGTTTAAAATAAAAAGGTAACATACATATCCGCAAGGAACTCTCAGCTTTGTATTACGCGTAAGTTATGAATGTATTAAATTAAAAAATCTAAGACGGACATTATAATTTCGGAGAATGCCATCATTAAATCACTCGTTAATTTATTTTTCCATTCATTACTAATACCGCTCGAAATAGAGACGGTATATTGGGTAACATAGAAACAGCGAAGAGAACAACGCTGCAGTACCAACAACAAACACTTATTTGTCAACGGGATAGATACAAATTGATGCAATTAATTTGACCGCCGCATAGCGCCCGAAATTCATAGTGCAAGTGCGCAGTATCTCAGAAGCGGTGGAAAATGTTTTGTTTACCTTTTTCTCTGTAATGTACAGCTAACAATTGATTGAATGAGATGAAGAGCGGCGCTAGACACAGTATGCCGAAGACAAATTTTGATTTTTTTTTTAAATACGAATTCCTATCACAATCTCCAACTGGTAGCTATCTTTTTGAATAAAACTTTAAAGTTGAAATTTATGAATTATTTTTAACATTGAATTTACGTTTATTTCGGCCAAATATTGAACATTCGGTACTTGTACTCTGTCGTTCTCTGTTCCATGGATGGCAATTTTGATGTTATAAGGTCGAGCTTATCTAAATTTAAATCGAAAACTTGTTTATATTCCTCTATTTTCCTGCTGAAATGTACAGGTACGCAAGTAAGTATCAGGTTAATTAAAAATAGGATGGTTACCATGGATCCCAATTTCGGTTTATTTATCGCATTTATTATTAATTATCGCGAACAGCAGTATATGAGCAATAAAAGCTCCTTCCAAATAAATGTAAAATAACAGCAGAAATTTTGTACGACTATATAAAATACTTCATAAAAATTTTTCCCAATATGGAAATTAAATTCATTAAAGACAAACATATTTGTAAGTCTTCGGCAAAAGAAAATACTGAATCAGGCTTCAGTAATTCTCCTCAGAATAGAAAGAAAGACTGCAATCAGTAAATTACATCCAATCTGTTGCATAAATGCAGAAAATCGTAGTGAAAAGTGCTTATTATATCTCTTCAAGTAATTAAATGCTGAAGAAGATGACAAGGAAGAAGGTGACAAAGGAAACAAGCTGAATTCCTTCCGGAGCTAAGAAATGTAGAATACTGCTGAATAATGATGAGGCGAAAATAATAAAATAGGGGTTATCGTTGGGGTATCCAATAAAGTGTCATAACAGGAGTAAATTATTTTAGATTTAGCTATATGCAAGAGTACCCAGAAATAAAGCTATTTAATTTAAGAAGCACGTGCGATGCTAATGATTAGATGTCAATTTGCCTTAAATACGTTAACATATACCAATCAGATGACGTAGCAACATCGTAGATCACATAACTTCTGACCTCTACGGCTAGAAAAGAGGTCACATTCGCGTTGGTGTGTGCGACGGATTTTAAGGTGCGTGTTAACTGTGCAGCGCGGTATCGATTGTCTGGTTGGCCTGTTGTGGTCACGTAAGACAAGTAGGTATGTTGTACGTACCTTTACTGTGAAAAGGCTGCTCAAAGCAAACTTGTTACTTTTATTACAGTTCTCGGAAAAAGATTAGAATTCTAATATTTTTCTAAAAATAAAACTTAATATCCATAATAAACATATATGGGTATGTCGCGATGTTAGATTTTATTAAGATTTTCTTGGTATACCCATGTACACTAGCGTAAATATTTATTTCTTTTTGATCAAACAATAGTTAGAATTTGAAACGCTTTCTTCCACTCCAGTTAAGAAAGATTCAGGTATGGCTTTTGTAAAAGATTAATTTCTTGCTAAATAATAGAAGACGGATGGAAACGTTTGTATTTCATATGACGGGTTTCGTATTATGTGAACTAGTTTAATAACGTTTTTGCTTGATCGATCCGTAACAACAATAAGGTCTAGTTCGGAACCAGTTCGCTTTATTAGTTCATTTAATTCGTATCACTTAATTTACTGTGATTACTGTGAAACGTGTCGCGCTTAAAAAACCGAACAAATTAGATTCACAGCGTGCTTTGGACAACCATGGTTGTGAATTAATTTTAATTAAAGTGGCAATTCGTAGTGTGTTACAGTTTCGGCAACTATTTATTGTTGTAATCAATTTACGCATGAAAGAGAAACGTCATCGAATTTAAAGTTTCTGGAAAGACTATATTAGGGACAATGCACTAAGAGTGTTGCCGTTCAGTGGTCACCAGTATGCTTACTGGCAATTAGTGAAATAGTCCGGAAGATCGAGTATATGCTGAAATTCAAAATCATTACGTTCGGTGCCTGTTTAAGTATTGAAGGTACATCGACACATATTGCTGTGAATAAACGGGGGAATAACAATACGCTTTGCACCTGGATCATTCATATGCTTGGTAATCGTAATATATATGCCACCGTCAACGGCTGCATCGTGGAAGTAAACGCCGATTTCGCACTTGTTTTGGTGTCAGGTAATGAAAGTTCTCGTACAATTGGTAGAGAGTGAGGATTATTCAGTGGTAAGTGATGACGTTACCATACTAACAAGAGGTAAATTCCAAGATACCGTCTGAAATGGAATGTAGCTATCCTTGAAATTTGCTGAAAGGTGGTGTAAAATGCAAGGACTAAGGGTAAATTCTTCTAAGGCTAACCTTGTAGCGCTCACACGCAGGAACAAAACGATTAGGAGTACTTCCGTGTACTTATGTGGGGTTTCCTTACAGAGGGCGGAGAAAGTTAAGTGTCTAGAGGTGATATTGGACAGCAAGCTTACCTTCAAATCCCACATTGAGAGCTTCAACAAGGCAATTAGGGCTTATGTACCTGTAAACGAATATTTAGGAAAAAATTGCAGAATAATTCATTTGATCTATACGCTGAAGGCGATACCAATAATAACGTTTTCCAGCTTAGTCTTGTGGTAAGGTATCGATTTTTAAGAGTACCGGAATAAGCTTAGCACTTAGCATACCTCCGCATAACTGGAGCTTTGACGATAAGCTCCATCCCCGCACTGATAATCCTATTTAACCTGCCGCCTCTTTCCTGTATTTTTAGTTTTATTTTATAGTATTTCCTGATAAGGGCAAGGTCTCTGGGAGGAGCGTACCATGTAAATGACAGTATATGATAGGAAAAGGTAGAAACTGGCATATTCAACATAATAGATGAAATCTCTATATTAAGTATGGTGCCAGACGAAATCCACAAGGCGTATACCATTGTGAAAATCTAAGAAGGAGTCGTACCAACTAGAGAACATTGGGAACAGAAGAAAGTTACTCTAAGTGGTCTCGTCTTTCTCGCGAAACCTTGCTTTGAAAGAACAAGATCTTTATAGTAGCCGCTAGCCAATCGGCTTTAAAAACGCCTAGTGCGTCTGAAACAACATCAGGAATGGTACGGAAATGTACTCAGTTACTGAATCTACTCGGAGAAAAGAATCTGTTAAAACCAGTACTCCTTCTGATGAACCTCTAACCCTGCTTAAGAGATGTCTAAGGTGGGGATTAAAAGGCTACGTGGTTGGCATGAAAAACGTGTATTCCAAGACCTTCCTGGTGGGACCTTCATAGGAAAAGTCGGAGTTGTTGGCCATCAGCGAATCCAATGTTAGATTGTGAGCCGACACCGTAACTGGTCACTGTCTCGATAAGTCATAGCTTTGTTTCTATTGGAAAAAAAAGCTATATCTAGATGAAAATTTTTAGCAAGATGTTGCATTTTGCTACACAACCAAATGAACCAAATAATGATATGCAAATCATAACATAACGGTTCTGTCATGGCCTCCTAGCAAGCCAGACCTAAATTTTGTGATATCGTATGAAAAGTTACATAAGAAATAACCCTTAAGGAATAATGAATGCTTTGCAGACAAAACTAGCAGAATTTAACATTTACAATAGATGACTAGGCTATTAGAAATCATGCCAGATCGAATTAAAGCGATCGTTGAGATCAAAAGTGATGTAACTTCGTATTAGATTGTGTAATTAGTGATTGTTCTAACTAGTCCGTACAATTTATACATTCTGTACTTTATTTGCATCGTTTTGTAGCAAAGACTATATTTTATTTCAAAAAAAGTTTTCGCTACAGATGCAGTTCTTAATATTATAATGTACGTACTGATTCTTTGCACATAACAAGGAACTAACACTAAAAATACTTAAATTGTAAATATTTATAAAAATTCGTGTCGTCTGTTGTTAGAGCTCGTATTAGCACCCGTTGTTTCCAATGGTCAGAAACTTCCATTTATGTACAAGTTTCTGTTATCCTGTCAGGACTCTACTCGTTACAGTTACAGAATATTCCACAATTGCTTAAGTTTACTATGAAGTTCTTTTCCTATTTGTAATATAGTTCGCAATATACCTTTCTAAATTATGTAATTGACTTGTGCAGCACTCTAATACCATAATACACGTGTACACTGTAAACTTAGGAAATGAACGCTGCCATACTTATCGCAGGTGAAAACGATTGAAATCCTAATCCGGAAATTCTAACGACGCGCCATGTGAACGAGACTTTTACATTACACAACAATTAATCTGATGAACGTGCTCCATACAGGGACGAAGTGCGAAACGACGCGTACAACAACGACCTTTTGGACTAAGCAACGACGCCAAAAAAAGTTCAAGGGTCAAAAAGTTAAAGATCTGAAAAAATGTAATCCTGTAAGAGTAACATAACTGTCATTAATCACCGGCTTATCTGGTGTTTGTGACGTAACACCGTCCGAGAGCAGCAACATTCGACACAGCTTTGTTCTCGCCCGCAACCCCTTCCTTCACCTCGTCTGCACACGCTCCCCTGATCTCGCTTCACCATCAGTAATGCCTCCACCCATTTCCCTTCTTTTAACGGCTCTCTGCAGAGTAGACGCAGAGGTGACAGCTTCAAGCTTAGCAGTGTAATTGGTTGCAAAAACGGATGTCGAGCTCCGTCTCCGCCGCCATTTATTCGAAAACTCCTTCCTGCTACGACCGTTTGCCTTGCCTTATTTTACCCTGGCTGACCAACAATATTGGCGGTGACGGTGGTCTTCATGACCATACGAGTCCCGGCAGTAATTTGCAGTCTGTCCTATTGATTTTTTGCCATCTCTTGTGCTCTTCCCTTGTTGTTGTTGTGGTTGTACGTATTCTTCTGGACGATACTTCTTTTGTATGTTTCTTTTTGTGCGTGAGTGTCTGCGGTAATTTGATTCAGATGTCGCTTTCTGTATCTTATTGTCACGTGAAGCCTTTCGTATTGTCGTGGCAGCGATATCGAGATCCTGACCGCTTATTTTCCGCCACAAACGACGTCAGACTTTTTCATCTCTTGTCCGTCAAAGTAGTATGACAAAAAGAGTAGGAAGTTATATTTTTGGGAGAGCGAACATAACCCACACGCTGAACTATAAAATATGTCAATAGTTATCGATAGAATGAAGTTTTTAATACTACGTTCGATTTTTTGGTTTTGTTAAACGTCTCTCGTACGGTTTGTAGGTTTCGTGACCCTGTTACTTAGTAATTTGACCCGTGAATGAAATTCGGGTGTAATTTTTAAATGTTACATAAAATACCAATGAGTAATTTTATGAAAAAATGTATTTAGTTTTAATTATTTTATCGACAAAAGTAAAGGATTTAATCAGTGCAACGTTCCACTTGCAGTAATTCATGCAAGTCTCTATCTTTTGAAAATATCGAAAGCATTCACTACAATTTTGACGTTTCATTTTAATACAGATATCACAGTAGCTCCTAAATATATTAGTTAACACAGAAGAAAATCGTGCGAAGATAATTACAACAACGTTGCAGATATGATAAATAAATAAGAACATCAGTTTGCGAGTAAATCATCACTTATCTGTACAAACGCTATCGTCCTCCAAGGGTAACTAAATCCATGAACTAAATGTTTCCTCTCTTGAAACGAGGTCTAGATGGTATTGGTTATTCATCAATAGGCATCGCAACGAGAACTTCTTTATTTTCTAAGGTAAGATCTGTTTATACAGCCAAATCACTTTCATCGTTACCAGCACTGGTAGTGGCAACCCTAGTACGCCCTGCTGTCAATCTCGGAGTTCTGTGTTCTCTCAAAGGTATTCGGAAGTTTACCGTAGTTCTCCTAGTTTTGGCGAATGTTGCGAGCAGAGCACCTACGATGCTCTACGAGCGCAGGTGTAATATTTTCATGACTGGGCGCAATGCTTTCACTGTAAAATGCGAGAGCTATTGGAAATCCGAAAACATGGATTAATTATTGTTGTTCTGTTTATTCGTTGTTTCAGCCGTTATTATGTATAATAATCATAAGAACATTAAAGTAGTTGTTTGCGCAGAAACTTTTAATTATTTAAATAATTTCTGCGATTTTCTTTACAACTTACTGGCTTACTCGAGTGAATAGTAAGCTGTCAATATTTATATATTAATGCCTACGACTTAACCGAAGACTTTATTGCACTGTAGTAACTGCTAAAATTCGTTACTGAAAAATATGCACGTTTATTGTAGCAAATATTACACACTTTGCGCCACTTTTGTTTCCTACAATATCGTTTCACTAATGCTACAAATTGAAAAATGATTGTATTTAATTTTAATATAACTTTCACAATTTGCAACGTACCTTAACTTTTTATTTTCCCTAAACTTGCGGTCTTATGTACTCTCACAAGGAATTGCCTCCAGCTTTCCTCATATAGTCTTGTTAACGTCTACTACAAAATGTACGATATTTTAAACAAATTTCGATCGAGGAGAAATTTAGAAACTCCCTTTAATGTTTTATACGAAGCAAGTTGGAACGAAGTTGGATAGCTCACAGCCAAGCTGATCGCAAATAAAAGCAAATGCGGTACAAAATACCGATTTCGTGTTTCGTAGTTTGAAAAACGAAAACCGTCGCGAAACCTTGAATTTTTCGGTAAATTAAACATACGTACATGCCAGTAGCTTCTGGAATAGAAATATGAACTTGAACAAGTATCTGACAAAACAGACTGTCGTTTTATATACTGGGAATGTTTTGTTGTTCCTTAGGTTAGGAATAGGTCGTTAAATGAATTTTCGTGTACGTGAGTTTCCGTAATTGAACGTTTGTAATGGATATGCAGAATGTTTCCGCTTGGACATTTCTGTTGATGATCTCGGTAACAATGGCTTACGTCAAAAATTTGAGAATCGTGTTTCGGAATTTTGCTGCTTCTTACGTAGTTGACCGTCAACGCATTGAACAAATGTAATTTGAGTCGATTGATACGGCAATAATGCTAGAATTTACTGTATCTCAATTATAACAAAAATCAGAACAATAGAATTGGTATAGTTCTCACATCGACATTATGGAAATTTTCTAAGAGAAAGGATGTTCAAACTATATCATATCGGTCGTACCACGCTTTGCGTCGATGATTCTAATAAGTCAATTGATCGACTTTGGTACTTCCCAGTTCTCTCATTTCAATGGCTATGTTTCTATTTGGAAGCAGTGAATTACTTATTCTGCTATCTTTAGTAGTTCCTAATCTATTTTAAACCACTCAGAGCCTTAAAATTAGCAAAATTATTAAAATTCCGAAAAATATGATATGTTACGTAAAATATTTCATTGAGTACCACAAAGATTCCTTTTCGAACAAGCAGCACAACCAGCCAAATTATTTGTTTCTAATTAAGCTAATTACAGTATAGATTGAAGTAATAAAGTAAATATAGTCCAGAATATGATGTAAATGATGTAATTATGAAGTCGATGTAAACATTCAAGAAATTATTGTAGAATACTGACAACTCTATCAGAATAGAAGTACTTCATTCTATTCTGATATAGTCACAAAGTTAAAATTATTTCGATTAAACTATATAATTTAACAAATTTTAACGTACATTTAAATAAATAAAATAAATTAAGGATACCACCACAGATTAAAATCGAGAAGTACAATGTCGTTTGTGTACAACAAATAGCTCTTAACAAATTTTGAATGAAAAATGCGAAGCGGAATCTTCTTTGGATGAATTATAAAGTTATAAATAATATAAATAAAAACTTTCCACGACAGACCCTAGTCCTCAAATAATACCTAAAACAGTCCTAAGCGTCGCTGTAATCTGAGCATCCAATGATAATTGTTTCCTGTATTTTTGTTCACGTAAAATTTCTAAAGATTCCAGATTAATATATGATGAATTAGGTTTCAGACATTTTAAATGTTCTTTTATTCTAGTTTCAAAATTATGATAGGTTCTTTCAACGTAATTGCACGCTAACCGAGGCATAAGCAACCACATTTTCCGATTTTTGAAAGGCTTGGCGACATCGTAAAATTATCTGAATTTAGTTTATTACTACTTATTTGAGGTGATGTTATTTCTTTCTTTATGCTAATGAGCAATCTCATTCTTTCTTTATTTATATTATTTGTATTAGTATTTTTAAAGAATTTTTTTTTTGTTAAAAGCAAACTCTTATTTTACTTGTGCACTTTATTGTAATGCGGTGAGGCGAATTCAAACAGTAACGAAATGACTTAAAGTACACTGTTCCGTTTAAAAAAGGGTCAGTCTTGGACAACGACCTCGTCATTGTTTTAGAACAATATTCAGATAACGCCAGTAAGTTCTATAGGTAAGATTACGTACGTACTTAATGTGATTCTGATTCATTCTCTATTATTAGCATCTAAAAAAACTCAGATTACCATAATCAAGTTTTTAACATCTATTGTTTTCAAGAAAATATCAAAAATATATTTAATTTTTCAATTTTTTAAAAATCCAAAAATTACTTCAAAGTGGCAAAAGTGAGTTAAAGAAATTATTTCATATTTGTCAGAAATCTTCTCGTTTGAGCACCGATACCCGAAATAGTTCTGTGATTTTCTATGAATCAAGGATAGGATTTTACACCTCTCGAAAATATTAAACGTATCGGCACACTCTGCACCCTACAATTGTTTTGGGAGTTCGTAGATTTCCATTATTAACCGTATAACCAAACGATGCGAGCAAAAATGTCTTTGTTCTGTACATAGATACTTCTATCGCCTGTAGATCCTAAAACATGCAATTATACGAAATTACAAGGTTAAGATAATTGAGATTGTTCTGTAGCATAAAACGCAAACATGTGTCCTCTTTACATAAATAAATCTATCATCAGGTGAGTGGCTAAGAGGACTTTTTTCCCCATTTAACAGTTTTTGCATTCTTTTTCATATAAATGGCATTCTTTTTCATATAAAAAGCATCTAATTCTCACGGCGAAGTTACGTTCTTAATTCATTTGAGGTTTTGTATTTTAACAATATGTCTGGTTCCGTTTATGTGTGGTGCTACACTTAACAATTCTATCGTTCTAGAATGGTAATGACTTGACTCTGATGCCTATCGCCCATTTCGTTTGTGCAAAATGGGCTTTATCACACCTTTCATTCGTATCCGGTTATCTTTCGGATTACCTAGAGTATGTTTCAGTCTATTTTGCTGTCTTTTTTGATATCTAATATTCAATGCATAAAAATTGACAAAAAAACATTTACACCAAATTGAGATCACACAGTCTGCTTTTCAATGAATAAGTCGAAGGAGTAGTTTTGGCGTCATTGTGGCGAAGGGATTTAACAAGCAGCACGTGCCAGTTTCATCATGAAGTAATATAAAAAAGCACTGTATCTGTTGTCATATGTGAATATGTCGGCGAACGTACACATTAGGTATCAATGTTAATGGATAATAAGGTAGGTTAATATTTCCTGTAGTTAAATACTACTTATTTACATTAGACATCAAAATTTAACATGTCGTTTGTAAAATGGGAATGGAAAAAATTGACTTTTATTTCCTTTTGCTGATTTCACATCTGTTTGCCATTATTTTTCTATCAGACATACGTAGTTGTGTAATGCATGAGCTTGAGATTCATTCAAACTGTCGTCAAATGCGATATTGTTCATACCATAGTCGTTATAAATCATATTCGCCGCTGATATTGTCCTGCAGTTCTAGTATGAGAAAATAAGAGCCAACAGAAGAAAATATCTGCATTTAACAAAGCATTGTATGTTATTGTTGACTAGTGTTACTTTTAAATCATTTTAGTACGTGTAACGTCTCCTTAGGATGACGAACAAACTACACCGTGAAATACGAACACCTATATTATCATCTGATAAAGACACGGTGTAATTTTTAATTTTTACTAAATTTTGACATTATATCTACAGAGTTTAGACAGCCTAATATAGTTATTTGCATTTTAACATATTAATCATTTATATTATTAATTACTTATTCTAAAAAAAGGAATTAATTGAAATCAACTGACTGGAAATAAGTTGATTTAATATAAATAATAAAGAATAAAATAAAATAAAGAAATAAGCCCCTTGCCAAACCATACAACACACCATCTGCACTAGAATCAAAATTCATAATTTGGCTTTTAACAAGACATACGACCATTAAGGGGTGAAATATATACCTTAGACTGGCATCCTCGTGGAAACGGATAAACAAACACAAAAAAGTATTTTTTCTCAGCAAGTTAGAAAGTTGAATGTTTCATACCTCATTTAAGGTAAATTTTCTTTTGTCACATAAATAAGAAAATAAGTGATTTTTAGATGTGACATTATTGACAATAATGATAGTAACGACTGTGTGATATACTGTGAAAGGGGAGTATGGAAAGGTGTTAGTAAAGTTGTTAGAGGTCAGGGTATGAACGTATATTTCAGTGCGCGTAATACACTTAAAAACCTTCTTGGCATTTCGAAGGATAGACGGGACAATGAAAAAAAGTGACAGGCACCAGATTCAAGGAACACGTCAGGTCTTATTGATATGGTAGAATAGATTCGTCAAGTGTAGCACAAACCTGAAATTGATTCAGAACATAACTTTGCCGCGAGAATTAGACGTTTATGAAACTATTTACAAAAAGCACAACACCTATTTAATGAGCTGAGAGAACAGACTGTTGTATACTTAGGTCTATTTGATTTATTAAGGCAAGGCACTTATTAGGGTAAGCCACTTGGTTTATGTTTTGTACTCCAATGACAAGAGACCATTTCGTCTATTTTTTCGTATTTTTCCATTCATAAATTAATTCTAGAGTGTAAGCGACAAAAGTAGGTACTTGTAAATAATTTCTTTTAATAAATGGGTTAGTTGAGATTCAAACCTCGTTAAAGAAGTGCTTAAGACCTAGTGCAATTACAAACTTGGCGTTCGGCTCGGTTTATAATATTTGCTCGCGGTCTACAAGAGAGCCCTTTCGACCTAAGCTTGAAATACACTATTTTGATAGAAAAAGAACTTTTGAAAAAACAAGTTAGAAACTTAAAAGTAAAACATAACGTTGTACCAAAGAACATTTCAGAGGATTTACAACGGGGATTAATTAAGTAAATTTATCAATATTTGTACGAAAATACGGAAAATAAGGGCTTGATTTTCGGAAATCCATATTTTATTTAAATTTGTAACAACTTAATATTTTTTACTAGCTTGCTTGTTTAATATACGAGTATTAAAGTCAATATCGTATTATTTACAATGCACGATTGAGATGAAACAATTCAACTCGTAGAATATTGTATTTGCTTAGCAAACATAGCTAGTAAAGCCACATACCAGGTCACTACCCTTTCATTCCAGGAAACGAAAAAATAAAAGAGTTTTGAGATTGAAGGAATACACCAGCACTTTGTATTTAAATTGTCTGGCGAGTACGAAATTACGAATGATGTTCAAACTTTCAATTGCATCAGATGCATAGCGCGTATATATGTAGTTGTTCCCTTAACTTAAAAATCAGTTACAAAGTGATCTTGATATCAATATTCTGGTTATATACATACTTATCATTGAACTTGTGTGTAAACGGCCCGAATTATTTAAGCGATAATGGGTATGCTTTTCATGTCGAATGGCATACTTGAATATAACTGCCGGCACTCAAGCGAACAATTGAAAATTTAAGGACGTTAATGTTTTATGACCCTTAAAAACTTTTCAACTGCTCGATTTGATTGGTCCGGTAAACATATCGTTGAATACATTGAATGCACACAAAATATTGTCAGAAAATTAAACCCTTCAAGTACGTTCATAAAATCGTTTATTGTTCATATTAGATTCTGCCTTGCAGAATACAAACGCCGCCTTTTGCCGTTTGCTATTGTGCTTACCTGGTTTATAGTGCTGCTTACATTAGTTACTTTAAAAATGGATGTGAAGTTATTAGTTACCTAATTTAGTAATACATCAGACTTATCGGATGCGTTAGCGATATATCGTTCTTATGTATTTAATTAAGCTCATCAACGTACCCCATTCATTTTATAATTCATCGAGTAACTAATTTCATATAAGGAGTTAAAATCCACGGTTTTGTCTGAATATATCGCTATATTTTTTGATAAATACGAATTATCTGCACAAAATAATAGTATGAATCGAACATTTTTGTTTTTCAAGCGAGATGTACTGGTAGCATCCTTTTAAACCATATACATTATTTTCCTTACAAAAAAATCTCTTCGCTTGTTTTATTTTTTGTGTACTTAGCATCCTTTTGTTTATAACTCGTTTATTCCATTTTCCTCTCCCATCTCTCGCAGGAAATTTTATTTTTGTTCGCATTGCTTCCGAAAAGTTCTATATTAAAGAAGCGTACAGATATTACAAAAGGATCGTATGTAATTGAATTACCCATACGCTTTAAGTGAGCCCTAATTATTTATTCAAAGATTTAATGTTCCGTTACAGCATCTATCAAAATCTTAACTTTTGTACATAATTTCTAAATAAAGTCGACTAAAATTGCAATAAGAAATTATAGGATTTGATCATTTGGAACACCTTCGAAAGCAAAATTTAATTTTGTGCAGATGGGACGTCCTTTTTAATGATACGAAGTGGTGCTGCATGAACCCCTCTAACCTAATAAATTATGTCTCTATGTCAATCGTATATGTTTCAATTAACAGGTAATTGTATATTATTACTACTTCAAAAAGGAATTCATTTTTTATAGTCAAGTTCGTAGCAAGGAATCACAAATAACTTTAGATATTCCATTGGTGCTATCTGATTATCCCCAGAACTGTTCTCTAACAGCAAACTCTATCTCTGCAAATTAAATTTCCATGAGTCCCTCCTAAGAAGGCTCTCACAAAAGGCTAGGGACATTCAAATGGGAAAAAAATCGAACCAGCAAAAAATTAGGAACTTTTTTAAAACACTGATGTAATGAAATATAAACACATACAATGTAATAAATGTTTTACAAATTATTTCTAGTTAGATCTCCATTATGTGAATAATTCGATTTTGTGAACAGCCTCGGCTTTAATTAGTTAATATATGCGCATAATCGCGAGTCTACTGTATTCAAAATTTTGTAAAAGAATATAATTTCATAATTTCATAAAATAGAATTGTAACTCGCAAAGTCTCAAAATAGTTTAGTTTTTCAATCATTTTCGATTTTGCAAAAAGGTAGTAGATCCAACAACCGGATCACACTTTTTAAATTAAAAACAAACCCTGGATAATCAATTTTACTATACCGTGAGGCGCTTTACAATATATGCTCTTAGGTTTGTAGGTGCAGAGAAGGTACTTAAGGTTAACAGATTAATTGGTGTTTAACGAGTTAATAAGACGCACTACTATGACAGCGAAGACGGTACCTTCTAGTGTAGCCTCAGTGAAATAATTCGCGCACGAACAATGAGACAACTGCCATTATTTGATTTCAAACATATCTATTTGTGTTAGGCAAATGCTCAGACTATACATATTGTGTACTCATCGCTTCCACCAAACTTACTGCATGGAGTATCTTATATGAAGTGTTCCTCTTGTACACACAAAATTTGTCCAACCCATTGAAATAATATAAACTAAGTAACCCATGGTAACTCTGTGTAATGAATGTGAAAATAAAATAAGCTTTTATCTCACAAAATTCACGTTAATGAAGGTGATCGGTTTCATGTATTGCACATCAGCATCCCACCGTAAAAGCAATCCAAAATTCAATTTAAAATGCTTAAGGTACCTTATAACCATGATATATGATACCACCTTATAATCATTGTTATAAGTTACCTTATTGTTTTTCACATATTATAGAACCTGAAATCCTAAAAGATATCTTTAACATTTAAATGCTTGCAAAATACATCCCACCAAATGTGTCTACAGAAGAGTTTCGGTGCTATTTATATAATAGTAAGTACCCATGATTGTATTCCGCTCCATAACGTTGCAATTAACTATCGGTAACTTTAATGCTTCTTTTTCGCTATAATACTGATAAAAAAGGTATTTATCGTTAGTACAAAAAAGGAAATGTAAGTAAATCGTACGAATTTATGGCAATTGCAAGGATTTCCGTGATATGATAGAATTACCTACATTATTTTTGTCCCTGATTATATCCCGGATGGTTGATTTAATTTGGTATCCCACTTACATAACTTATATAAATTCTGTACGGTCTGTCCAAAGGAGATTCCTGAAACTTTTACATTGCCTACTTGAGGGATTTTATCCAGATATAAGCTTAAAAATTTAAAACTTTAAACTTTACATAAGAAGGATTACATCGCTACTTAAGTTCCTGTTTTCACCATCGCATAATAGAATCGACTGTTCATGGCTGCTATACCAATGTACTTTTCTGATACTTAGAAGCAATAATCTTCCTTTACCTTTTACTGTTGAGGATAGCCGACTACCGTTACAAATATGTCGCTATTTCAGACATGCATCCACAGAAATCGTTTTTTGAATTCCACTATGCGGTGACACATAATGTAGAAGCCTTCGAATGCGTCTATACACGAGCAGCTGTCTTAGTCAATTTTAAATTTGAGAAACATATGACGCACTAGTACATACGCTGCACTTATGCATTAACCTACTTACAGATAAACCTGATAAATGGAGTAGAGAACTGACAGTACACAACCAAATTAATATTGATTTCGTAGTTAATCACACCCAACGTCCATGGATCTCTACCTGCGCATACCTGCCCGATCTAGTTACCTCTTTGCATCTATCATATTTAGAAGTTTGTTTAAATACGTTAGCAGCTCTTGTTGCCGTTTACTAAATGATTTATAGCGACGGTGCTGCAAGTAATTAGTTCAGTTTTATAGTGGCAACTACTAATAGAATTCTACCGTGCTTTATAAATGTATGTAAAAGTCCAGAGATATTTAGATATCGTGGATTATGTAACACAAAGCCTACTAGACGAGTTATGTGTTAATAGAGAAAAAGTAAGAAATGCGAGAATAGATCAGTTAGGATTTTACAATATTTTTGTATGACTTTAGTTTTCTTGCCACATTTTACAGAGTAACATCATCGTTAAAATTTTTAAATTGGGCACTTTGTGCTTTTTAAAATAAATTGAATTTTTATCCTGGGTTTTTTCTTATCGGTTCATAGAAAGCAAAGGTTTTGTAAATAGAGCAGACATTATCAAACATTCGTCGTTGTCAGGTAGTAAACTATTGTCGCTTTGGATATTTGCTGCAATAAAGTAATAATTAGTATGATATTTCGTCACTTCAAGGCTATTTTTAGTTTCGGGAATAGGAAGAAATCACATTATGAATTGTTTCGCCACAGATGTGGCCGTTTTCTTCGAATCACGCCATGGGAACGGCTCAGAACTTCCATATGATACCTCCAGGCACCACGACTTGGTGGCAAAAGCTCGTGGGGTGAACACCGTTAAAATCGAAGAACATAGTCAGTAGAATCTTTGCATTCGATAAGCTTCCATCCGTCATCCGACATACCTATACACCCATATTTCGTTACCAGTTATGGTCGGTTTTAGCAGTTCTGGATCGTCGTCCGTGAACATTGTTCATTCGGCGCTACTTTTGGTTGAAATTTAATCTGTTAAAAAAAAAAAGTTTCACGCCCAAAACATGCCATCAGGCAAATAATATGCCAACATCATCAATAATTTCTCTGGTTTTAACATTGTTATCAGCTGTTGATGTGCTAGAGCGTTCGACATCCTTACTGGAAACGTTTGTACCACTTAATTTATAGAAGATTCGCCAAGAGCATTAATTACTCAATTTTCCAACGCGTTGCCTGCTTCTTATTCCATTCTTAAAGCAAAATTTTAAAAAATTGCAAATATTCTTTGTCCCAGTTTCTTCACAACTAAAAACTCGCCAAGTACACCTAAACGGGATACACGTTTAGACAGCCAACAACAGACTAAGCGCCCGATATGGCTACGTATGGAAATATACATAGGAGCTGGAGTGTCAACACAACAAAAAATTGCGGTAATTGAAGTTACACAGTTTAGGAAATTAAAAGATTCCGCGTATTTTTGTATCAAACCTCGTATAACTAGCCATCATAAATGTGACAACAAAAATAGACGTACCTTTGTATCCTTTCGAAAGGCGAACATAAATAGTATAATGAACTTTATACGTTAATTCTAGGACATAGTGTATATTTAGGGTAATTTCTCTGATTCGGTACGAGACTAAAGTATGCAATAAGTGATTAATTGATCTGCATGTGTCATGTCGTAGTTGGGAAAAGCATCGCGTTACGAAATGCATCTCGCACTTGTAGGTATCGATCACTTTATCCCACCCTACTAGATTTTGGTTGAGTCCGAAGGCGCTTTAGCTTCCAGTAGAATTTTCATTGCACTAAACGTAAGATTTATGGTTTTATTCCTTTATTGAAGAAGAAGACATTACTCCGATTTTTATCTGATGTTATTAACAACTAACTGTCGATGTTGCGGTGTGACTTCGCGTCCTTCGGATTGAAAGACAACGCTAATCGCTTGAGCAACGAGACGCTCATAACGGCGATGTTAATTGTAAAATGTTGTTCCAACCGCTTTATGATACCATTCATTTATAACCCATCATGTAAAGTACAACTTAACATACTATATTAAGCTTCACACATGTGATTCTGGTTTAGATATGAGCCTGCATTTATATTGAAACAAAATTCTGTATTCTATTTTCTATTTTTTGAACAATTGATAGTTACAATAAATTAAATATATTTCATTGCATTAATTTAATTTTAGTTGAGATAATTTAAATAAATTTATTTGATAATAAAAAAGGACCATTAGTGACACAAATTGGTATCGTAAAATTTTAATGTAAATTTAATTTATAGCTTCCCAGTATTTCATAAAAAGGAAGAACTAAAAAATCCTATTCAGCAACATTTACAACGCATGCTATTATTGCGTGTTTTATTTTATTTGGATTACATGACGGCTATTTGCAATGCATACATTTAGTAACACCAAAATTGTTGCATCCTGATTGATGCCGTGCATCAGTAAACGATAGATTTAGAGAATGTTTGTGTTTTTTTTGCGTGGATTTAAAACTGAATTTTACATAAATTCTATTGGAATATATATCGAAAAATAACTGAAGTTTTCAGCTTAAATTAGTTCAGAGATATTTATTCAAGAGCTTTTTGAGAGAGTTTCCGAATTCAATTGAAAATGTATCTAGAAGTATCAAGAATTTTAATGAGAATTAGTAGGCACGTGAGGATTCTTATAAAAAGATTAAAAGATACGGTAAGTGGAAAAAGGATACCTACCGGTTTCAAGGGTCCTTAGGATCTCTCCCTGTAGCATTAAGCATTTTTAGATATGTAATTAATTAGATGGCAAATATAAATAATGAAATAAAACTCGTTTTAAAGAAATTATAAGTAGTTATGGAGTTGTATTCCTCCTTACAAAGAAATTTAGATCTAAATGTTATTTTATAAGCCGCTTTCCTCGATAATCTTGAAACTTTAGAGATCTTCCGTCAGCAGTTGTCAAATAAAAAAACTAGCCCTTAACACCCATAGAGTAATATGGCGAAGAATACATTCCTGAACACTTCTAGACATGCTCATGTGGTCGCTACTAAAGTACAGGGTTCGTTAGTGCAGTTTATGGTGAATAAAGATAAATGAAAGGATAGTTCACGAACTTGTCCGGCAGCTTTAGAAAATGTAGTGTTTGCTTGCTATAAATTTATTAGAAGAATAAGTATCAATTACACTTAACCTCAACTCTTTTTTTTTGTTTGCTTTAAAGAACTAATTTGATCTTGTTAGTATATTGTGGGGATGACTTGGAATGTTTCATTTATACATATGTAAGGATACCTAGAGCTCTGCTCCAGTCACCAAATTCTAAAACAGGCTGTAAAATGTATTAGACAAAAGCTGTTCCCTTATAAGAAGACTGTGAAAAGGTATAAAATAGAGTAGCGCTGCTTGCACACAACCGGCAAAACTTCCGGGCGGCGATCTCGCCTGCCGAAAAGAATTGTAGAGGAAAGGTGTAATACACGCGCTGTAGACTCAGGCAATTGCTTTGCAGACTTATCTCCTGTTATCGGACTTTCTTTTTTCCTGTTTAATATTCGCTAAGAGAATTTTTTTATTTTGTATGTGTTGTTCTTTTTATAAAGGTATTAGTTCTCGTACTTTTATGTTTTATATTACGTTTGTCAGTGTTTATGATATGTACCAGGACTGGCTTTTGTACTTAAACCGCTAGAAATACATGAAATTTATTTCTAAGAGTATATTTTAATTCCAAGATTCCTCAAGCAGCATGTAGATGGTTTTTTTTGTCGAAATTGACCCCAAAACCCAGGTGGCTTTGAACGGCTGCTATTTTTTTAATTCTTAATGAAATAGATAATCAAAATTCTCATCGTTCTCAGTATCCGTCATTACCTACATAGTTGACGAAGTTTCAGAAAATGCAGTAATTAAAGAGCCAAATAATAAGCGAGAGCCACAGAGAATCAAAAAGACTATCAAGTATGGTGAGTTTGTAGTCAAGTATTTCAAAATCATTTTTGTCCAAATTCAAACTTCATTTCAATCCTCAATCGGGCTGTACTAAAATTGTGATAGTATGCGCCTGACAGCGAACAAGCGGCAGTAATAAAGGATAAGAATACAGGAATAACGTATTTTTTATGGCCCATGAGTATTTAAAATTCTCTCCAGTGAATTGTTCCTAACTTCTTTCCACTTATTCATTCCCTGACAATTCAGCACGAAAAGAAATCTTGTAACTAGCTACCAACTCACATTTTAAAAGTATCAATTTTTGTATCACTACTTAATCTCTAGCGCCAGCAAATTAACAATGGGAAACTTAATATTACAAAGAAGTTGTCGAGAAGTACCTACAATTCCTAATCGTACTAAATTAAATTTTTTCCCTACCTCTCCACTTGCAACGTTCAATGCGAATGAGGAAAAGTTTCTCCGCCAAGTTTCAAACTTTCAAGATGAATAGATTAAAAATGCATATTAGAGTCTTACCTACCTATAGGGCGCAGGAAATATTCCCTACCAACGTTTCGGCGTAAACTTTTTCCCTTAAATTACGACTTAATTTTGTTGTTGCTGATATAATCCTTTATATTTAATTAATTTCTTGGAGAGCCGGAGCCGTTAAAACTTAATGACGGGCTTTCTTATATATATTTAATAACGTCTAAGCTCAAGGTAATTTAAGGCCTCATATATGAGGCGCACTACATATAATGTCATAAACCAGATGTTATATCCTACTCTCGGACGGTGATATGTATTAATAGCAATTATTTTTAGACTTCTTTTCTTCTCCTTGAACGTTTTTAATTTCTTATTTTCGGAAGAGGATATCGTGCAGTTTACGAGGAAATAAACCGATTTTATTTCACCTATTTCATATTTTTATTTCTTGGCCGTAAATCTAAGGAATTTATTTACCTAGATATAAATATTTGAAAATGAGTAGTCTCTTGAAGTCAGGACCTGCTCGCGTATTAAGAAAATCAAGTTGTTTATATTAGTTGTTTTAATTGTTATATCAGAATAATGAAAACCGCTGGCATAGAAAATATTGGTGTTCGGAAGTGATGAAGAAAAGATAATAGAAAATCGAGGAACACAAGAACTAAGAAAAGAAAGCAAATAAGGACTAGCAGTAGATCTAAGAATCAATGTTCATACAAGGCGGACATTTTGGGATTCACGTCGCTATGATAGTAATGCCAAACCATATCTGGTAAGTAATTCGGAATAGCGTATCCTTCGCTCCGGATGGACACTATCTTCTTTATGGGCAAGGTACTTAAGAAATCGTCCTTGAGTTTCTCCCAAAGAAAGCTGGAGGTAGACATACTGAGGAGCCCATAGTTATAATTCATACACCTGACAACGAAACTAGAGACAAGGCTCTTTGATAACTCAATATCGCGAAATGACTTAGATGAGCGTAGTGATATCTAAGGCCTTAGGGACTGATAAACAAAGATCTGTTACATTTGAGGAGAAACTCATCGAAGGTTTAAGCGAAACTCCTCTGATCAACTCAAATTTCTTCAAAAGCCTATTATTTATACTATATATGTATATAAAGAATAGGATTGGATTGGGAGTGAAAGACAGGTAACAACATTTGTTGGAGTTCAAGTACAGCTTAAATTTGTCACACCAAGCAATATTGTGGTTGATGTTGTTTTGCAGGCACAAAATATCATCCCAGTTAGAAATAGATTTATAGATTTTAATACAAGGTACCGCAGAAATCAAGTAGGTCATCTGTATACATTACAAACACCAATAGCCCCAGATTAAACCCCTGAGAAATATCAAATTTTGGTAAGTAGTTTGATGTGAATCCATTCCAATAAACGTGGTTGCACCTGCCGGTTAAATAAGAGTAAATCAACCATAAAAACAATGATAATAGTAATAGTAGTAGCCAAGCAAAATACCATCATCAATAGAATCGAAAGCACTACTAAAGACGTAACCTTACCTATTCAAAACTTGACAAATTGAGAAATAGTTAGAAGATTAGTAACAGTTGATCTGTCATAAATAAAGGCATATTGATAAGGCGAAATAAATGGTTTAACGTACACATACCAACTGAAGCACGGGAAATTCTTAAATACTTCGGCAATGTTAGATAAGATTGGTCTGAGCCTATCGCCCTCCGTTTTAATTCCCCTTTTGAGTAATAAGAGCAGTTTAACTTTAACTTTAAAGTTGTACACAGACGAAAACTGTCACTTAGGTTCGTTTCCTCATCAAGCATATAATATATAATGTACATTTATTATATTTAGGGATTTAATATTATCTTGGAATGATATTATCGCATACATGTTCCCTATAATGAATTTCTGTCACACTCATTCGTTGCCCGCAGCGGCGTACCTCAAGCCTTCAACTTAGGGCCGCTTCTCTTTAATATTCATAAAAGCGATTTTCTACTTTCATTGGATTATTATACGCTTGCTTACGCTAACGATCTAAACTATGAGCTCTCTTTCTGATTCCTTAAATTTACAGAGAAATATCATTAATGATCGGTGCTGTATTAACAAAATTCATGTAAACATTAATCGATGTGCTGTACTTACCTTCCGACCCCCAAATATTTCATTATAACGTCTCCAGCACTTTCATCTCAAGAGTTGATGTTTTTAAAGTTCTTGGAGTTTTATTTGATCCCAGCTCTCGCTCGAAAATGGAATATTTGTCAAATGTTTGATATCTGGTGGCATTTATCCTCCTCGTGTGGATTATAGCAATTACTTTGCAGACGTGATTTCGACTAACTGTCACATCGCAGAGATGTGGCAAGCGGGAAATTTCTTACCAAATTAATAAACCAACATATTGATTCGCCGCCGTTACTTTATCAGGCTTATTTTATCATAACCTATTATAATCATGGGTCTGCGGATACTTTTTTCACTCCTATGGCAGGTACCAACCACTAATGCATATGTCGAGAAATGTTAACCAATTATATAATGACCGTTTGTTTCATTCATGAGAGATTTATTTCATTCATCAGGGTTCTTTTCTCTTTCTTTTTCGCCCAGGAAGTATTAGCAATAGACCGTCTTTTTCTCTTTTTTCATATTATATTACATTATATATTTTTTTGTATACTGTACTTATCTTCCTATTTTTTTGTATTTTGTCTTGTTATTGGATTTTAATTTCTCAAATCTATTGGACAAGAAGCTGTACGATAATTACACTCACGCACAATGTACACTCTTTATTACCAAATATGAAAATACACACGCTACAGTTTTTGCTTTTACTGTTATATAAATATATTTCCCATTCACTTTGAAACTAATTTCGCGTAATCGGGAGTTTCATCTTTGCAGATGAATTCGACATTTATGTGCGAACAATGCCAACAACACTAGCAGTAAGATAAACAATAATTTTCTAAGATAATTTCTCTGGAATATAGGCCAGATAATAGCATAGCAGTTTTGTTCACTATCGCATTGGCTTCCTAACTCAGACGAAAAGCTCTTGTATTACGCCTTATCGTGAGCCAGATTAAGCACATCTACCATAAATGCTAACAACTATTGTCAGGTTCTTGGATGTAGGAAACCCAGGTCTCCCTTTGATATGTTCCGATTGTAATTAATAATGAATTTGCTATCAATTTCACCCCGGTTCGTTTGAACAACGCATATTGTGACGTTATTGCTACATTATAGTGGATGTATTTCTTGTGTTGTACCTATTTGCGTGTATGAATGAAGGGTCATGTATGTGATTCGGCTTACAATGAGAATTGTGTTAATTTTTTACTTTATTCTAAATTTGCTAGATGAATTTAGGGTAACACAAGTGCAGAATAGGTCAAGTTGCCTGTAATTCCCTATTCCTAAATAATCGTTCTTACCTTTGTGTTTTTGCTTTATGACTTTTGTTCCCCGCTCGGCTTATAAAAGTTGCCATACTTTCAACAAACTGTTGCGTTGGTATATTGTTTTGATTTATGGCGGCCAAAAGCAATCTTCTTAATGTCAATTCGATGCCTTATATCAAATACTTTTTCTTCCCCGTCAGCTAAAGGATTGAATATTTGTAATACTCAATCCTTTAGTTGTTCAATACTATTACTCTTTTACCTTTTTTCATATCAGGTATTCTTTTTATCACTTCATAAAGAAAGCTCTCTTCGGGCACACTCACGAAAGCTCCGTGTTTGAATACCTATGTGGTGATTTCAGCAAGAACAAAATTAGAGATCTTGCGGTTGAAAACAAAATCTCTGTGATATCTGTATCATGTGTCGTAGCTTTACGAAAAGTTTTGAATGCTTCTGAAGGAAGGAAGGTATTTCGAACACTTTACAATTTTTAAGGTACTAATTTTCCAGCACAGTGATCAGGTCCAGGATATTTTAAAAATATTAATATTCGGTTCCTGCAATAGTAATAAACCTGCTAATATGTGAATAAATCTATTTCAAGGTATATACGAATGCTCAAATGCCACGGTTCTAAAATTGTATTCTCTTTTCACAATTGTCTTGGAGAGCTAATTAAGTTGTTAAGTATAAAAGTATATTCTTCGTATTGCATGTATGTCTCAATCTTCCAAACTCATAATTTCGTCGATGACAGTATACCTATGAAAAACGAGAACGACTGTATGAGTTACATATTTTCCCTTTGGTATAGAAAAACTTTCACTTTTTGTGCTTGCATTAATAATATATGTACAAACTTATTTAACTTTAGCATGCTATACAAACGTTTAGGATTGTATTGATTGGCCTACTCATATAAAGAACAATGTTTATACGTGTATATAGAATATGACGATTTGTATCAAAGCTTTGTGTAGCGTAATGAATCGCCGTAATGAGCTTTCACGAGCAATTTATAAGAATCGTCGTATGTAGCAACATTGCAAAAGGGTATCACCTTAATGGATTCCTATTCCATAACTGTTAATCTTCATTATTATTATAGATTTATTAAAGTAAGATATCTTTAACAAAGTGTCACTTCAACTTTGTTATTTTAAGTGGAATGGGAATGTTTTTTTTTTACGTTTTTCATCACTTATAAACACATTTTCCGTTAGATTCTCCTATAGCTAACTGCTTTTTTTGGGGGTTATTTAATTTTTTTTAGTAACTTTCATTAAGTCGTGCAAATGTTAGTATTCCAATCAATAATTAAAGTAAAAATTCTAAATTTGGCCTATTGTTAAACCAGATAGCAATCTATCAAACGGTTTGAGTTACTTCTTCAAATGCAAAAAAAATTCTCGATTACCCCGTATATGAATATATCACTGATAAGTGAATGTTACAATCTATCTATCTATGTCAACATTGATTATACCTACCTTTAATAGATGGCGATTTTTTGTTAAACGTACCCCTGGTTAAGTCTAATCCTCTGTAGTGGCCCAAAAATTTGACTAGAGTCAAAAACTTGTTATATGTTGTTTAGTGATTATACTGCAGCATAAGCATAATACACCGTTGTAGTAATAAATATGATTGTCAATGGCTATTCACACAAAGATACCTCAAGTTTATTGACAACGAAAACATGCATATTTAACGATAGGTATCGAAACTTACCAGCAATTACAAAGAAGAAAGGATCGAGGTTAACTTTGTGTGAGGTCATCTCAATAGAAAAAAAATTAAAAAAGGGCAGTTATTTCAATTGTACTATATAATTAAAAAAAATAAATACATTTAAATTAAAATTGATCGAACACATAATAGCTCCAAAATATCAAATATAGCCAAATAGTAGAACATCATTCTTTTAATGAACTGGTTACGTGAAATATTCTGTATTGTGGTGGGACTTAAAAGACTTTAGCAGAGATAACGAAGTTAAAAAAAACTGTATAGATGGGATTTTTGCATTGGGAATTTTATAATTTATTAGTTTAAATCAAACGAGATCTTAGTACCAAAATGAGTACACAATTTATTACATCCAAAATAATTATTGTAGTAGGATACTGGGGTGGAGTAGGTGAACTTGCATTAATTTTTATAATCATAATTTGAATATTCAATAATTTGACTTAATATTTGCAGAATATGAGTCTTTTTAGTTATTATTCAAATTCTGGCATTTTCGTAGTTTATATGATGTTTGTTTTGTTCAAAAAAAGACTGTATTAGTATTACGCTATGGGGGATAATGGAAGTTACAAGTTATTTTTAATAACTTGTGACTTAATGATACTTTTTCTTTGAAAACACAAAATTCCTGGGCAAAATTTTACATAGAATAGTAGTCAAAATCCACAATGTCATTTGTAACATCGCAAGTAATTTTCATTAGACCAAACAAGAAATATCAAGTCGTCGGAGAAAATGATTTATAAATTTAATTTAGAACTATTATCGAATATCTTGGTTATTAAAAAGAAAGAAAATCTAAAACCGATTCTAAGAAAATAAAACAATCTTTGAAAGTATTATGTTAAGAAGTCAGCAGAATTTAGGAGAAAATACGAAAAAAAGTGGACTCAAAGGATTAGGAAACGGAATTAAAGAAGATTTTACACCGGAAGGATCTAGAATTATCACCTGGGAAAACAGAGAAAAGGGTTTCAAAGAAGAATTTCAAAGACATGCTCTTACAACTGTAGGCAAGCAGTTTGAAATTAATTATTAGTAGAGTATTGAGAGTAAAAAGGCACTTGCGATTACCTTTTAATATTATATTTCATTTGAAACATACCACTAGCTGAAACATCTAAGTATATTACAAAACTATATATACAATACAAAACTTAAACTGTTCTACAATCGTCTAAATCAAAATCTATCGACAGCTGATTTTACATTTATTTTTATAATATATAATGTTTTTCGACTTTCCTAATAATCGGCCAAATTAATAACTTCTTCTACTCACAACAATTTTTTAAAGTAAGTATGACTCTTCGAACACTTGCTCTGCTCCAAAAGCTAGTGTAGTGGTTCCTTAGCCTACCTTGTTCTTTTTAAATCTCGATGATGAATGTATAACAAAGTAAGTTACTACTAACCACCATTACGGTTTTAGACCGAAAATTATTCCACTTTCACAACAACAGTATATGTTCAATTTTGAGGTACAATATAGTTGATATTGTTTATATTTTTAATTTAGAATTTTAGAAAGATTTTAACATTTTACTTGTAGTAAAGCAACACCTCCATAAACAGCAAATTTTCAAGCAGTAATTTTACAATGATATCAATTGACGCTTTTATTTCGGCAAGACATAATTTTATGTTTAATAGTAATCAAGTAAGTTGAAATTTTTTTAACCAAAGTTCAAACAATGAAACTTATCCTGAAGGTAGTTTCAAGGTACTAATAGTGCGGATAATATATTAATTAGCTTTTCGAACCTAGTTGACCCATTGCGTCTTTCGCTGTTCGTTTTCATACTTTTCTATCTTGCGTTCTTTCTCTTCAATTGGCGATATTTCTTTATTCAATATCCTTCACTGCTTGTCCTTCCTAACTGCTTTCCCCTCTTTTCTTTCTTTAGTTGGTCTTCATTTGTTCTATCTAATTGACCACCGTCACAGTATCTAGTTCACTGTACAGATCTTGTATTATTTCTCTATTTGTTCTTCTTTACTACCGCTCTTATGTTCTTTTACCTCTGCAAATTTTTCTCAACATTCTTCTCTCCCAAACTACCAGAATGAGTGATTCTTTTGATCCCAAAAATTTACACTTTGCCAGCAAACACATTCGGACTTATTACTGACTGAAGTTCTTATTTTCAGCTTCTGTGAAATATTTCTACTATGCAACGGTTACTTACCATTATTCTTCTTTGCATCTCACTATGTATGTCCGGTTTTCTGTGAAATTTAGTTGCTAAGTAAGAAAATTGTTCTACTTTTTCAAGCTTGTAAGTATTTTCTTTTATTTGTTCTTATTTTCAAATAACATCCATCATCATACACTTTCCGTCCACTTTATGTAATTTGTGTTTTTTGGTGACATATTCAAGTACACAGCTGAACAAAACAAAGTGCAGGTAATACATAATGTAGCGTCTAAAAGCAAGTAACCCAACATACAGCCAAAAATTACGGCTATAGTTCCGTTACTGTCTTAAATAAATGTATGCCGTCGAAAAGCTTCTTTCCTGATATGTTGATTTTTTGGTGACCTTTGCATCTAGGGCAAACTTGCAGCTTCAAGATTATCGACGATAGGTGCCAATTTTAATATACATTTCATTTTTATATGTTTTATCTTCATACTATGCAAACATCAAATGAATCGGTGCTGAACTTCTATCCAAAGTTGTCGTAAAATAAATTACGCTGAAAGGGATTTCTTGTCATACGTCACCAGCTTCGCGTTCGTCTTCCACATTTTAAGAAAAGGTTTTGTGGGAGTTCAGATAACGTTTTCTGGTTTACCGTATTGAATAAACTTCTTACCTTGTATCGTTGGAACTTTAACTTTTTTTTCAGGGACGGTATATTGAATTAAGGAATTTCTTATATTGTTTTATTATTTCTTTTTTTTCAGCTCAGTTCGGATATCGGTAATCCGAAAAGAGGAAGGTTCAGAAAGTTTCTTAATAACAGGTCACGGTTGTAGTAAGTGCACAGAAAATGATTACAGGAGAATACAAGAAATATCTGCCGTTTACAAAAAAATGTTGGATATTACGTTGTAAATGTAACATGGAATACTTGAGCAGGCCACAAATTCTAAGAGTTTTATGCTTTTTATCTAAGATGTTAAGTAATTACAGTGTCAAAACAAATTGGAAACGTTAATTGCAAAGCAATTTCTTGATTGTGCTAGTTTTCTACTATCTACGATGAATATAATATTTTTCTAGCCAAAATGTAAGGTTAACCTTAGAAGGGGAACACCGATAATTGATAGTGACTAATTTAAATGAAACTTTGCGGGGTTATAGGCGATCGGCGTAGCTTTGACAAGGGGTGGACAATATCTTGATCTGTTAAGAGGAGAAATAGATATAATTTTGCTATGCCAACTCCCGCCCTTGTTATAGGTTAATTTAGTTTAAAAACAGTAAGTGGCCAATCAACCGTTTTGAGGTATAGAGCATCTTAAACGCAATGCAACTGCTCACTATTTATGTCCAACACTAAATGTGTAAAAAAATAACTTTATACAGCTTTGCAACTGTTGTTGCACTGCAGATTACGAGAGTTGCCTTTTATGTATTGCGAATTAGCAAACCTGGTTTTGCCAGGATCATGCAGATTGGCACTTTTGATAGCATACGCCCTCAGTACGTTTTGTCCTATGAACACTATTCGTTCTCTTTTCTTTGGGATTAAAATTTCCTTCTGAAAACAAAATGGAAATAACTCATGACTAGTCTCATGAGAATGGGTTCGTGTTGCCTGCTGGTTTCCCCGAGAGTCGACAAAACACGAGTCTGCCTAGTCGCTGCAAAAAGGTAATAATTTCACCTGCCTTTGTCATCTCTACTCATGACAGTAGACGTGGATTATCTAAGCAACAATACTTCGACGTTTAATGATGAACCCCCGCACAGAGTCACTGGATATGGTTGGTCCAATGAATCTAATAGTTGCCGCAGATCTCTGGCGGATGAGTTCGAAGGAGGCCGTCCGAAATCGGCTGTGGTACCAGCGAACGTGTACGTGAATTGATAAAGCAAGTTCGTTATGTGACTTACCGTAGAATTTCTAGCATATATTCGATATTACATGAACATTTTTCCATGAAAAAGCTGTCGATTGGACGCAGGGTGTGCTCAATAAACACGATCGCGGTACCAAATTCTGGATATATGCGTATACACCCGAAAATAAACAGCAGTCGACTGTATGAGTCTCCTAAGGTAAGCCAAACCTAACCAAGGTCGTTCGTGCTCGAAGCAATTCTCGCTCATCGCAACCTTGACTTTAGAGGTTTGTAGTGTAATCAGTTGGTAAATCTTTGGAGACACATACAAGCAACGAAGGCTCCAAGTAGTTCCATAAATATACAACTAGCAGCGAGTTCTGTTGAGTTTAGGGCGCCCTATATCCTGAAAGCGGGCTAAAAGGCTAAAAGATTGCAAACTTTCATTTGCATCGATGAGTATCAGTTGCCGCGTTTTCTTGTTAATTAATAATGATAAATAATAATAAAAATAAAACCCAGAGCTATTTTCCACGTAACCGTGCCTCCCCCTATCAAATCTCAACAAAGGCTGCTACTAACATAGCCGAATGATTACGTTTTCGGCAACATCTGGGGTAATTTATATCTAATACACTTAAAAAAATGCGTTACCACTTACACTTTGGATAATTTCGAACTGCTCCTCCGTTAACATCCAACACAAATTTGAATAACATTTTTATATAACAGCGCATCCACCAAACGAGCAAACCTTAATTCCAAGATGTGCTTACGTTTATCACAAGCACTTACTTGTCAAGTTGACTGATTCTCCGGATAATGCAGTTGTGTGAGTGGCTTTATACGCTCCGTCATAAGATAAATCAAATACGAAATGATCTGCCTGGAATACAAAAGGTTCCGGACGGCGTGCATGCGTTGGATTTTTATATTCCCCTTTTTCGTCGAAGAGTTATTATGTCGAGATCGGCGCGTGAATGATAGCGCCGTAGGACGAAGGTGAGAAAAATATTCTACCCTTTTGTTGCGCCAAATTGTTAGGTGTATCGTAAACCTTCGCAATATTCTAAATGTACGAGAATAGCTTTGCTACTGAAAGTAAACAGCTTCGTTCGGGCGGCATATACTAGGTATGGGTACAAAATGCATGTATTGTACCGTGTATATTGGATGAGCAAAATTAGCGTTGAAGTATGAAGGCATTAAGCTTACGACCAAGTTTGAAAGGTTGCGGCCAATAGATGGAAGTTTTTTACAACGGTTTCGTAATTCTGGCAATAAATTGCATGCATAGGCATTGATAACAGGTTAACCTTCTTGTGCGTAACAAAATTGAGAGAGTGTTTGCATTAAAAGCCTACTTAGAGAGTTCCAAAGCTTTTATGCCCTTAATGCCACGGTATCTATGACGGAGTTTCCACTCTATAAATATTTTGTCGTTTCCAGTTTCTTTCTGTTTTAGAAGTCTTCCGTTTTTCAGATACGACAGCATATTGGTTAAAAGTCTGAGCTTGTCTAGCGATTGCCAATGTTTGTCTTAAATTATTTGATTTTTCAGTCTTTCAAATTCAATACTAAAACAACCGAAATTTCGGTGTAATATTGATTTACAAAATCATAACAAGTAATGTAACTATCCTATGCAGTAGATGTCGACCCAAAAGGATAATTATCTTTCAACGCATAGTATTCACAAATATTCTAATTGCCAATCATTATATGTATTAGTGAACTAAATTCAATTCTTTTTTATCAAAAAGTGTAGGTAACATAAATTGCGACTTGCAAAAGTTTTTCTTTTTTTTGTATTTGTCTGTTACATATAACGTAAATAAGACGCTAATAAACATATATTATTATTATTACAAAGCGCTTGGATTATCAGCAACACAAAGTTACTAAACTTGAAACGAAATTCCAAATAAAAAATTTTAATCAAGTCTAAGCAAATAATTTCTTGTTGAGTACGTTTTCAAATAAACTTTCCGTGAAAAATGCAAACTATTTGATGTATAATACGTTCTTCACCTCTACCGCTGTACTGCATGCGAGAGTTAATAGCGCAAAATGTATGACGTTGAATGTTCTGGTGAGGTCTGGTACTGAAAGGTATTGCCATCATATAGCATAGGCTAACTTTCAAAACTAGGTTGGTATTTTTCTTGTTAATTATGTATTTTAGAAAATTACTATTTTATTTTATTTAGGGTTATTGTGGGGCGATGTATTAAATGGAATGAAAACAGTTCTTTTTATTTTAAATTTTGTTTATTGTATCTTTGCCTATTTGGATACACCTTCTAACATATACATATACCAGAGATACCTTCTAAATTTCTACAAAAACGATGACAATTTTTCTGCAATAAATCGTTTTATTGTCTTTCAAAATATGTTTGCATGCGTTCGGATCAATCTCCGAAACATTTTTTCCACTTTGAGGGTGGTGGTATCGCCAACCCATGGTTTTTGGAGACTTTAACAGCTTCTTTAGATGATAAAAATTCGATAGATTTCTCCTTCAAATGTTCAGTTGTTACGACATTGCGACGTTGTCGATTCTTTTTCCTGATTTTATCAATGACTTCTGGCAAACAAACTGCTGAGTACCAATCAAGATTAACTGTTCTTTCATCCACAAAAACAATGCTTACTACATATATGTCCAGTGTAACCAAAGAAACAGGTAATTTCTTCTTTGGAAGTGCTTCGTGAATGAACAACTTTTATTGGATTCGGTTCATCTGGGAACACCCAATAAGTTGACTGTTGCTTAGTTTCTGTTTCGCACAAATATATCCAAGTTTCGTCATCCAGAGTTTCGTCGAACTTTTTGAGCATTTCCTTATACCAACTGACATAAGCCTCTTTCTGTGTTTCGGTCAAGTTATACGGAATCCATCTGAAAGAGACATTTTTCACACCAAAATATTCATGCAAAATCGAATGTACTGCACATGCCGATCCTCTTCAATCATGTTGCGCACATAATCGATGTTTTTTGGAACAACAACCGATAATGGTCAACCTTCACTGAATTCGTTACTGACGGAAGTATGATCACGGCGAAATTTTGCAAACCAGTTGTGATAGTGCTTCATCACCAAAAGTTGGTTTATTATAACCTTAAATCTGCAATATTCCTTTTTATATTTTCAATTTTAATTTGGGAAGATATGAAATTACTGCACAAAACTAATACCTTCATTCTACTAATTGCATCTACGTTAATGCATCTTAAACCCATAAATAATGAGGACAAACGTTTGTATTTGTATCTTTGTAGGATGCGATTATGCTTGCTCTGCTATAAAATTTACAAGCACAAATATACTCGAATAACACAAACAAATTTTCAAAAGCTCAAATCTGCGTAACAACTGCCTACTTATGCATGCTAGTAGAAATATTGTCTGTCTTACAATATTTTTTACCGTCCAAGGTACTTGATTGACGCAATCTTGTTTTTTTAGTGTCGCTACAACACTATCCTTCGTCACCTTTTCAAGTCAGATTTTCTTAATGTCCTACAACTTTTCGCTCCCTTTAAATCTTGCGGAAAGTTTTTCCCCATCAGGGTAACAATAAATCACTTGAATTTTCACTTTTTTTACGTCTTGACATATTACACACATTAGTTGGAAACTAGGAAGCCGTTAAAAAACGTTCTTCGTTTAGGTGGAATCCTCTTTGGAGTTTCCGGACGTTGTTCGAATGGAAGATTTAGCTGCAATTAACTATTTATTCCACGAAAGCGGTTTTTGTGACTGCACTGTAGCTTAATTGCGGATACTGTGTACAAATATTTTTCTGTTGCTCTGTTGTGAAAGAACTGGATGTGTTCTTGGTGCGGTTTAGCATTAAATCGCTGCTTGCTGCACATGTTATGATAATAGCATTAAATAAACTGTAAACTAGTTTAAAGGAATTAGTAATAAAGGTAAGTTTTTTCGCGCAAGTAATGGTCCATTTAACATTGGTAAACGTCAGATGTATACAAAAATTATTTTGCCGTTGACAAAGTACCCTTTAAAATATATAATTAGTTGTACATATTGAAGCCGCACTATATTGTATCAAGTATTTTCAAAGTAAGTAAACCTCGTGTACAAATAAGCTCTTTTGTATTTTTATACAACCCGAAACAAACATAATTTGCAATGGAATTTAAGTACCATAAAAAACACAAATCACAAAGGTAACATGTACTTTACTATAGGTACCAATTTGCTAAAATAAACAACAAAGCATCGCGTTGATCCCAAATAGAAAGTGTACTTCGGCGCTCTCATTGTTAGTTCAATTTCTCTGGACTGTGGAGCTGAATAAAGTCGGGGCCATGAAAAGCTAACCGAATCTCTTTAGCGTGCAAACAAAAGACTTCCACCACATTTGCAGGGTAGAAAGGGCGGACAATAACCGAATCTTCGCAACCCATTTCAACACCAGAAATTATACCCCATACTCTGCCTGTCAATCCAAATCAAGCAAATTCGGGGTCGCTCTTTTACTGGGAAAACATCACAAAGATAAAAGATCAAAGCTATATTCCTTTGCATAAACTGTACGCATCAGATATCTAAAATAATTGCAGGAATTTTTCAAGATATCTTATCAGCAAATTACTGGTATGGGTATGTGGATGCGCTACTTGAAATATAATTTCCTTATTTGAATTATGTATACGTGGATTAGAATAGGCATCAGTATAATTTTCAAACAGATCTAAACACCGCATGTTAGGTTCATGTTAAAGGCATTCTCTACTAAGTTGTAGCATAAACTTGCGCCACTCTGGGTGAAAAATGGACCCAATGTTTCTCATTTTTCTCCCCAAAATATCTTGGAACTTTTATCTAGGATTGGACCGACTGTCTTTACAAGATTATTAAGATTAAGCTTCAAAAATTGAATTAAACATATCGAGTTCTTTCAAATGGAAGATAAAAAACTGTTGATTTTAATTTTTGAAGTGGTTGAAAAGATGTAAAAAATTAAACCGGTGTAATCGAAAATTTCAAGATTCAAAATACAAAAGATTTTATATCAACGAAATACATTGAAAAATAATTATAATCTCTTGGTGCAGGTAACACATTTTTAGAGATTCAAACTTAAAAAAAAAAATATATAGGTGGGATAGAGTAAAGGCAATAAAACACCTCGGAGCTGACATTTATAATGTGGGTAGAGTAACAGCTTTATCCAGGGGCTTTTTATGCTATTTTAAAGGAAAAGATATCCCTCAATTTAGTCATTCTTACATTTCAGACCAATTTGACTTTGGAATTTAGATATGCTGCTTGGCCAGGATATTCTTCTATAAATCATCCCCCAAATTTCTTTTAATTCAATTTGTTCGCGTCCGAAGAAGCTATGGTACAACCCATGAAAAATGCATTTTTTAATCACTACCCGGACTCTTGCACGTGATTAAAAAATGCACTTTTTTCAGTAGTTGTACAAATAGCTAGTTCTGCTCTTGTAGTCAAATAGCTATTTTAATATCTAATAACATTATAATGTACCAATTTGCATTTTCAAGAAATAAACGTTTATTTTTACAATTATAGTGTGTTTGCCTTGTTGGCTCAGTTAATTTGGTTAAAATATCAAAATCAATTAAAGTTTTCAATTTCGTGGGCATTGTTCAAGTTTAAATAACTAAACCTTTTATTTACTTTATATTTCTTCTCAGATACGGCACTACTCGCGTACGTTATTTTTGATGACCTATAGAGATAGCTACTTGAACCTAAATACCATCTAATTAAAAAAATATAAAAAGCACGGATCAACTGCAAGGATTACCTACATCAAAATCAATCTTGTAAAAGGTGTGTATTGTAAAATCGGACAATCAATAACATACAATGATGTGTAGGTAATATTAATTTGCCTACTTCAAGAAATTAAATCTGTAGATACGATAAAAATATAAAATAGAAATACCAACCTGATGTTTTGAAAGACTTTTGCTAATCTCATCGTTTTATAGATAATCACTTGCAGTATTATTTTCTTGGGATAGTATATTTCCCCAAAAATATATCACTGCCGCAAACGTTCTAATAGCGTTGTCTATACGTCAACTTTAATCAGAAGAAATTACAGGCAGTGCACTAAGCATAAGGCCATGAGTAAAGAAGAGCCTTAAGTTCTCTTTTTCAATAATCGAAGTCGTTGCAGCAGAAAAATTTTGAATTAAAATGCTAGAATTTGTTTATTTATTTTTGAAATATAAATATCGGCGATACTATATTCAATGTGGGCTTGAAAAAACCACCGCAAATATACTTATATATCTAGCAGTAACCTGAATAATTTCCCCATTTATTCCATTTAAATATTGTATGTTTGAAATGTGATTGTTTGAACGCCAATAACTAATGCAGTTGCACGTGAGGATAATGTAAAACATTCCCTCTTGGAATCAACTTAGTATGAGAAGTTGACGAATTGCATCTCTAAATTTATACAGGTCTGCAGATATTTCAAAAGTTTTCAACGATTCTTTTTTAAACTTCATACTAGCGTATGAATTTGAATAACTTATATGGCAGTTTTATTTCCAAGGATCCCCGTTACCCGTGTTAAGGCGTATCTGTAGTGAAAAATATTCTTCGGTTCCTCCCTTAGGTACTTCAATCTTGAATTTCGCTCTTTTCTTAATTTCCAAATATATCAAAATTAATGTAACGGTTATTTCATAACTTTACCTCTGGCTTACAGAACCCGTATTAATCCGAAATTCATTTCATCTCCAATTGAAATTTAATCCGTAATTAAATTAATTAGTGTTTACTTACTATTCGTTTTGAGTTGATTTAATTCGTGATTAAATAACTAACGTTAAAGTGATAATTAGGGCAATTGGCAGCACTAACAACTATATTTAGATGATTCTCAAATGAATTCTTGTAAAATATATATGCAAGTAATAGGAATTTCTTTGTATTTTACTGTTTTGGACGCTAACATTGAGAGATGTTAATGTCGTGATTAGCGACGTTACAAAATTAGGGTAATCAGACATTAACTCGCTAATTTACTTTCTGTAAACCGGGAGACGATGTTTATTTTAAGTTAGTTTTAGAATGATTTTCTTCAAAACCTTGTTTCAATGACAAATTACTTTCTCTTCTAAAGACTACCGTATTATCTGCTTCTCCCTTTTCGATAATTGTATGTCTTGATACAGATTAAGTTGTAGTTTCTGATAACTTGACTCCAATATCGGTATGTTTTTGACATAGATTGTTGTGAGGAAGTAAGCAAAATGCACCGTAATGGACAGTTTTTTATGTGTTGACAATTATACTGTGTGTGGTGATAGTATATACTTCGTTTATTTCACCACTCCATTCTGAATGATTATCCGTTTAGAGACCAAGTTATTTAATCAAGTTAGCAGAATTAATGCAGAATTTGTTTAAGTTTTATTATATTTGCAGCGATATCAAGGAGATGATTTGTATGAAACCCTTTACTGTAAGTTCAAGAGAAACCAGCCTCTAAATCGCAATCAGATGATTTCAAAGTTACGATATGGTATTGGGCCATAAAAACCAAATTAACTTCTACATTATGATTAAGTACCTTTTGGAACTATTAATTATTCGTGGAGTTTATTAAATGTAAGATTTATAGTTTTACTCGCGTGAAAGTTAGGAGCACATCCAAATGTTCTCACATAGTAACTTTCACCATGCGACAAGAAATTGCCCGCTAAGTATTAAAAGTCATCAGGCGAGCCTGGTATCTGCTACTGAAACTACCGCATAAATAAAACTTTACAATTCTAATAATAACGTAAATCATTTAACGTTTAATATAAATTCGCCGCAAGAATGACGTGAAATTAAATAATTTTTCAAGTCGCCGTGGCCACTATTATATTGCTGTAGCCCGTCGTGAAGCCAGAGCTAAAGTTCCGCAAGTTATTGTCGGTCGTTATCTGCGAACAGTAATGGGAAGCGGGGTATGCGCTCACTCGTCTAGCTTGCTTGCGGAAAATCGCTACCACCAATAGATGCCGTATTAAATGGCGGAACGAGAAACCCAAACGGAAATTGGATAAATTTACTTTAAGAACTACTCGCGTATGCTGTATACTGTACTTGAAATAAAGTATTACTTACTAGCTTGATAGTCAGTTGATTAGATTAATCTATTAATCGTGTAGCGTAAAACAGATATATTACCAAATGGGAAACTTTATAGCATATTTTTCAAAGCGCGCAAAACTAAAACTAAAAGCTTCGTTATAAAGATCTTCTATATGAGTATATTCAAGTACACTGCCGACTGTTCAAAATCCGAACTAATTACTGGCCATCTAAGATCTACACAGCTCTCAGAAAATCATCACAAACAGATTTTACTCCATGTTACTCCATTCGGCCATTCTAACAAAATTTCTGTGTTAATTGCCACTAAGTTAGAAGCCATGTATAGTGGCGTTAAGTATTATTCATTGCATTTACATGAAGAATAAAATATCTTGTATCTATGGTGTGACGTTGACGCTATTTTTTTTACTGATATCGAAGTCAGTTGACTAGGTTGCGTTTAAGTTTTAAGAGGTTTATCGTAATTAATAAGTCATACCAATCTTAGCGCAGGAATTTCGTACGTCAACCTAGCGGCAGGTACTGCACACGAAAAACCAATCTTTAAAGATTTGATTATTAATACAAAAATAAGATAAATATGCGACATTTGGCACTGACTTTTTGCAAACTTTTAATCCAAGCAGAAAATCTGAACGTTGAGTGTAATCACTAAACAGTTTTCGATAAACATATATATGCTGTAGTTTTCTTCATTTCCTAATAATATACTATGTATATGAAGAACGAAATTGATTATGGGGAAATACAGAGTTTACAGGAGAATCACAAAATTTCAAAAGTTCTATAACTTAAAGGGAGCCCGAGGGAAACAAGCACGTTAAAATGATGACAATGCCGGTTTTGTTAGCTCAAGAAATGTTGGTTGGTTCAAGACATTTTGTAATCAAATTAGTCATCACCTACCATGTAATCTTCGTATAACAATTTAATTTGTGTAAAAGAAATGTGTTCTTAGAACCAAGATACTTGGTTGAGGCGTAAATTTAATAGTAACGTTAAAGAAACAAAAATTGTGAAAGAGGATTATTAATAGGATTTGGATAAAAATGAATGTGGGTTTCTTTAAACAAATATTTTTATTAAGTTAATTAAAAAGTTATTGTTAAAGCACAACATTAGGTACCAAGCGTGCGTCTATAGTTTATATGTTAGTTGTACCGCCAGAGTATACGCTTTTGCAGAAAATGTTGTATATCGTTATATTCAGGTACTCCGTCCATCAGGAAGGAGGGATAGGGTTAACCCAACCAAACTAAAATATTATACTAGCCATTCAAGTTGCTTAAGTTGAAATGAAAGCTGATGTTACATTATCACATGTATTCCTTTTCAACGTAATATTAAACGTTAGTTAAACAACAAATATCAATGGTCTGTATTTAATAGAAAATGTTTAGTTTGATAAGCCCACTTTCATTTAATATGCGTTTCTTTCCCTTTCTCCGACGATGGAACGATCTTCGCCTTTTGCGGAGCCGATTCACTCTTCACAGTCCACTGTTTTAACGCTATCAATAGGTATCTCAGGGTATTTGCTCACCCTGCCTCGCGCACGTCGCTGAACAAAGGGCGAGACAGCCTCACAAAGTGTAAAATTCAGCTTAACATTGACTGACACAAACCTCTGTTAAATAACAGCTGAGCATTCCGCATGGTTGAAATTTTCAACGCATAATATTACTAGAATGTGTTTGACAAATAGTGCCATCTTTATGAACTTGAAACTTTTCAGACTTTTCTCGTAAGTCATTAGTATGGCACTGCGCTTTTAATCATTCCGCAGAAATTCTTCAAAAATAAAACGAA
Organism: Marronus borbonicus; assembly: GCA_902655005.2. Lineage (NCBI taxonomy): Eukaryota > Metazoa > Arthropoda > Insecta > Coleoptera > Scarabaeidae > Marronus > Marronus borbonicus. The sequence continues at coordinate 10,684,416 of LR737385.1, read as the reverse complement.
GACGAGCTCTCTCACGTCATTTTAAGAAACGTGCTAAACCCATTCAGAAAACCGAATCGCTAATGTAAACTTAATTTTTTTCGGGGTTTTCGAAATATGAATGCATGATTGTAATTCGCCCAAATTTACTGTCATAACAAATTTCACCACGTTAGTGATTACATATAGCAATTGCATCGTTGCCATTCATATTTGCGTTGGTTTTTCTGAATAATTGTGGCGTTCGTGTTCGAAAATATGCAAATCACTGCGATAAATATACGTGAATACCAATTACGCGATTGCTTTAAATGTTATACGAACACGTATCAAAAAGTAAATACGTCGGGGGAAAATTATAGTAGGAGCAACCAGAATTTCCACGAAATTATAGGTCTTTTATATTTATACCATCTAAATACTGCATTGACATACAACTACAGAAGGAGGTGTATCTCGCAAGGAAAGTTTATGGTTGTAAATTTGGTGAGACTTGTAACTCCGTAAAAAGAAGTTGGGAATGTCTTCCAACCAGTAGCTTGTTTCTATACTAAGTACTTCATATCTTGGTTTTTTTTCATCCAATCCGAAATTCACATAGATCGCATGCATCGTGTAGGCGAAGTAAATTCGAAAACGTGTTATATTTGAAAGCAAGGGTTTAATATATAATAATAAGAAAAACCTTAAAGGTACAAATATACGACTTGCAGAGGGTTTTGCGGAAGGGCGATAGCAATTACTTAAAGTCAGAGAAACATTGGGATCTCGTAATGTACGGCTGTACAATAGTACAATTCTCGTTTTTACACATTCTGTGTCTTCACTATGGACATCACTCAGATACTAAAACAACTTCTAAGGCTATGATTAAATCTTATATACCCTCAGTGCAATCGCGACAAGTGAAACGAGCTAAAGTACTAGTTCATCTAGTGTGCGAGCGGAAGATAAATCATTTTCTGAGCAATTTGAAGAAAAAGTTTTCAAATAAGAACTACTCCAAGATGAGCACTACACAGAATACAACTGCACTCAAGTGTACTATACTCAGTTTCCACAGCGCACGATGCAAGTTTGGTATTTTAAATAAAAAAAGTCTAAATATTATTACGGGTTTACGAGACTCATCAATACATGCCAACTTCCATGTTCTCTATACCTATCTATCTTACTTTGAGAGATAATTGACAAAACTCGAGGTATTTACCTCTTATGTTTGGTTCATGCTATTTCTACAACCTTACACTTGTTCAGAACCTAATACATCGTACAAAATTGTAGTGTGTTTTCTCCAAAGTTGTTATACATCATATAAAATAAATTACGTAATTACCAGGCCCCAATTGGATTTATCTGAGAACTATTACAACTGTAACCGATATTTAATATAGTTCCATATATCGGTTTGACCCAAAAAACTTCTAAAATTAATTGCCTTCCGCGAGCTATGGAAGCGTTTAAAATAATTCCTATATTTTACAAATTACGTATTTATACGAAATTGCAACTTTTGTTGATAAGTGGCCTGAATGGAATTTTCGAATACATTCTAAATAACTACAGAAACTGTTCTGTTTTTCTGTGTAAAGGTAGTTTTGTCCATCAAATATAGGTAGTTTTAATAGCAACATACATTTTGTGATGAAATGTGCTTTCTAGGCTATTGAACTGTGCAAAGCCGTCTACCTCTGAGAGTTTCTGCTCTACACAACACGGATTCACATTGAAGAGACGTGGCGGCCTGTTCATTTCATGCACCGTCAATTCGCAATGCGCCCACATTCTTATACATGAAGCGCGGAGAAACCTAAGCTCTAAGACGTCGGTTGGTATTAGTTTACTCCTGGTGCCCTTTCTCAATATGTTTATTGCACCGTATTGTAGTTAGTGGTTGCAGCGTGTCGTTTTCCGAAAATTCAGCCGCTATCTCGCAAGGTCTTTATTCTATTGCCCTTTCTACAACTTACTAGGGTGATTCAGTCAAACGTAAAACATACAGAAAACACATTAAGTTATATTAAGGATTCCCTATACTTCGTGAAAAGCGTCATCCAAAGTGTTCAATCAAGCGTTGCCTAATTTTCGAAATATTTCGTGTATTTTTCTATAATTAAATCTGTTAGTTGAACTGCCATTTTGTCTTTACGTCTTGAAGCACTTACAACAGTTGCTTCATCTCAAAAGTTTTGAGATATTATAATTTTCAATTGTCGATAATTTTTTGCTTCTATATATCTTTGAAAGTATAGAAAAGCGTAAATAAAAATTTTACTTGGGAGGAATAAATTGTTGGCCTTATCGGTGCGACAGCGAACTTAGACATCTTGTATTGATATAAACTATATGAGGTCAAGCCGCAGCTGACGAATATGAACCAAATACGTTATTTTTGCCGCTTCCATAGACATGCCAATAGGTTTTATCGTTTTGATGTATGACAAAAATCTAGACCTACGGATAACATAAAAGACAAGACTACAATGAAGCTACGTATGTGTACAAATAGAATTAAATATCGGGACGCTGTGAAACCTTCCACTATCTATGCGAGACTGAATTTGTGCACTCTTATTTCCTACCGATAAGTACGAACGGACTACTATGATAGCAGTGACGTGTTCCTGTACGGTTTGATTATAATGCATGGATCCTGCATTATAGGTAATGCATAATGTACATACTGGATATCTGGATATTCATCGTTTGGAAATATTTGTCCAAGATAGCAGAAGCAACATAAGAGAATAGGTTCACTTTAACATTAGTTGATTTTGAATTAAAAAAAAATCTTTCATTGTTGGAACATGGAAGCAAAACCCAGAAAGAAATAGATGTATTTTGCGTACTTATTTGAATTTTGAACTTTACCTGTAAGTAAATTTTCGAATATGGTTAATTCTGAATTTCTTTCGAGTACTGCATTGAAGCTCCAATGGAGCTTGTATATGTTTTGAGGAATAAATATAATCAGCAATTGAATGTTCTATTGTTTTCGACTTACATGGTTTACGATCTATAAATCATTTGCTGTGGAAAATGAATAAAATGAAGCTAACATATAATAATGACAGAGAGTTTTATAATGCCCACTAGTAGAGAAATGAATTGTGGGGTCAACCGGGGTGAAGCCCAAAAATAAACGATTTTCTCAGGTAACTGAAAACAAATTACTCTATTTTAGTGCTATTAAAGATATAGCTTCGTAGATGTTTAGGCTGTCGATTGGTCACCGCGTTAGAGCCATAGGATAAGCACTATTTTTTTAATTTTTGGTTAAAAAGAGATTGACTTATAGTTCTCATTTTAGGACGATTTAGGCTGAAATCACTCAATCAGAAATAATATGTGCAATTCAACAAGCACGGCAACATTTGCTGCTAAATTTTGCAATGAAACAAGTATAAACAAAAAAGAAACACTAAAGGAAATTCGCAAATTTGGAGCGTATGATCGAATGATGAGAGAAGATTTTCTCAAACAAAAATCTGTTAAACCGAGGGGAAAACCCTTTAAGCCACGGTTTATGTTTTGTGTTACGAGCCAGCATTTTCCCTTTATACCCTAATGTTTCGCATTAAGTTGGCGTTAAAATTAGATACTTGAAATTATCGTCTAGAGTAAGAATAGAGTAAGGCATGTTAGAATAAAAGATCTTTTTCTCTTTTCATTCGATCGTATGGGTGAAAAAAATATACAAATTTGCTAAACATATTTAGTCCAATGGGAAGAAGGCCTGCGGCTGACCAGGCATAATCGCTAAGCGTCCGAGTTTTATCAAAATCAAATCTTCCTAGCGAGTATAATTCACATGAGGAACAATTAACTCCGCTTTATCTTATATACCCCGTTGGATCGCCACATACCTATTACGTGTGGTGTGGCGTATTCAAAACCTGAAAATAAAAATAACTCTTAATAACACTTTATAAGCACCTTTTTTTTTTAGCTTCTTAAATAATACTATCGGTTTAATTGAAAATGAAACGGCTAACGTATTGCTGTCACTTGTGATTAATACGGCTTCGTTAAAAATTACGTAACCACTGTGCCGAACATCACTTATTATCAACAACATTATTAGAATACTGAGATTGCAGTAATTCCGGTAGTATTCGAAGATTTCAGGTTGTTTTGATCGTATAACAACTCTATGGGCGCATATATTGCCTCGATCTCTAATTAATGAACAAAGGAAGCTGATAATAAATCCAGTTCGCGCAACGATAAATCTTCAGAGACTCTCGTAATTGTTCGACAATTAATCAAACAAGTTTGGCGTTCGTATGTAAATAGTGAAGCAAAGTTGTGCTTCCCGATGTACCTATACATAGGATAGAACTACATGCATATACAGAGGTATACCTATCTCGTGCCGCTGCTTGTAGTATTATCGATAGTATATGGCTGGCAGTGGTAGGGGTTGCTGGTGCGGTATTACGTTAGTGAGAGTGGATAGAGCTTTCAGAAGATACACGGGCAGCACGCTTATAATTGCTGTCGGTTTCATTCAATACGAAACTCTCGGAGAAGCTTCCCGATAGCTACTACTAATTAAATCCAATTTATCCTGCTCGAATGCGGACCACGTATCCGTGCACCTTTCAAATTCAACTTATGATATATGGTACTGGCATCGGCGTAATTATATATACGAAAACCTTAGACCTACCGCCGCGGGTGGTACAATGAATATTCATTACGTTCCGAAACATCATATTCTGTGTTCTCCACGCTTGTTTCTGTAGTACGAGTGTTCGTATTTAATGGTGTATGTGCATGTAAATGTGCGCGTGCTCGTTGTTATGTTTTATTCGATGCCTCCCATCGACGCATTCACGATATCGCATCAAAGCAAATAATGAAACGGCGCATCGCTAATGAACAATTCTAATAAATTGTGCATTGTCTCTTTGCATCGGTAAATATTGGTTTGAATGTAGTGATAATACCGCCCTAACATACAGACCATGCTCTTCCAAAATGCTGCCATTTAATGGTGTTAATGTATTAATTATTACGACGAGCAAAGCCCCATTCTTAATTACCAAAATGTTCGCTCTGGGCAAATTACATAACAATCAGCTTATTATTCAAGCTGCTATTAAACACTCCCGTGTATATAAAATCGTTTGAAAATTAATTTAACGCTATATCTTGGCGTAAATTGAAGAAAATGGTGTTCTGAAAGATGACGTAAGACATTGGTTATTTTGAAAGCGACCCAACTGGGTTTAACATTCAAAAAACAGGTAACAGAAATATCATATATAGCATATATAGCAACACATCAACAGACAACACGCAAACATTAACTTCACCATGGAAATCGAAGAAGACGGCACCTTACCATTCCTAGATGTCCTAGTGGAGCGCAATGACAGCAGCAAACTAGGCCACAATGTATACCGCAAGAAGACCCACACAGACCGGTACCTGCATGCAACATCTCACCACCATCCTCAACAGAAAAGATCCCTCATCAACACTTTATCAAGAAGAGCGAAAAAAATCAGCGACAAACATCACAGGAATAACGAAATACAACACGTCAAAAACGCCCTGCAGAAAAACGGCTACAGTACAAAAGATATAAGGAAGCCACGAGAGCAGAGAAAAGACGAAGACCAACAACAACCAGCAGGATACGCGTACCTTCCATACATAGCCGGAGTCACCGACAGGCTAAAAAAGACCCTAGGGAAGAAAAACATCGCCACACGTTTCAACACGGTGACCAAAATCGACCAGCTACTCCTTCCAAATAAGTACGTGTTACCAAAACTAAGAGCAAAAGGCATATACGAACTGAAATGCCAATGTGGAAAAAGCTACATCGGTCAAACAGGACGGAGTATTCAGTGCAGAGTAAAAGAGCACGAGAGAGACGCACGCCTTAGGCATATTGAAAAATCTACAGTAGCAGAACACCTGCACCAACAAGGAGACCACCGCATAAGCTACAGCGACGTCAAGGTATTAGCCAGGACCAGCCACTACTACCCGAGGATAATAACGCGCCATAGAAATAATGGAGAACACCAACAACTTCAATCGCGAAGATGGATACAAGATCAGCAACACGTGGAGGTTAGCACTACGAAGTCGTCATACAACGAACGACACGATTCAGCGGAACGGAACGGTTATGGATCAGCAAAGCAGAACGGTTATGGATCAGCAAAGCGGAACAAAAATAGGATATATAACGAGCAGCAAAAGGCAACAACAGCAGTCTTTAGAAATCTTCTGAAGAAGCTGACAGGATAGTCAGCGAAACGTCAAGTTAAATATCAACTACACGACACCACCCGAAAGACATTTCTGCAATATCATATCCTTTAATATAATCTATTATACCTTCATTATCTTGGTACGTAGATTTATTAATAAAAAAGCAGAACAATATATAGAAAAAAGCACGTACTAGATATGCAATTGTTGTAATAATAATAATAATTGTATGTTGTGATGACGTGCGGAATATTGTGGCACAAGGAAAGATATTATGGCTAAAAACTGCTGAGAATCAATAGTGCCGTGAGTAGGTGCCACATCTGCTTGATTACGTTGGACAAGAGAATTAAGCTTACCGATAAACAAATGGGTGATTTTTCTAATGTTAGATTTAAAAAGCTTTGATTTACTTAAATTACGTAAGTCGGACGTTTCTCGAGAAATGGCCAATAGGCCAGTTGCTTCCTATCGTAATTGTCCAGTCTAAAATCCTTCCAAATGATTATGTGTTAATTGTTCCAAATTGTTTTATCTTTACCATAAAAACAGTACAAGTGACAATATTAGCACTTCAGATGTTCTCATTTCCTTGGATGTTAATTGGCTTACTAGAAATTTGTGTCGAACAGCGTTTCTTTCAGTCTGGCTGAATAAATTATGATTTCCTCTGTATTTGGCTTCCCTATTTTGACCGACATGCTTATGTATTACTTTCAATTCGCCTATTTATTGCCAAATAATCTGTTTTCTAATTACATTAACTTTTATGCCAGATAGGTGATATATTTATTTTATGATCAGGTAGTACCTTAACCTGAAATCATTTCTTGCTTTCGACGAATAGTTGCATAGTTCTATTAAATTTTCTTTCGAAATTGAAACCAATAAAGGATAACTTCTTGGATTTTACTGTTATGAGAAACATAAAAAAAATGGATAGAAACAATAACAAAAAAAAACATGCTGGCAAGCGCGTGTATTTCTTAACACTAGATGGCGTCACATTGCTTTTTTTATTATTATACTAAGGAGAAATGAATATAGCGGCACTTACCTACACATTTTCTCCTTCCTTTATAGTGTAATACCGTAAACTATGGGAAATAAAACATTACTTCCACTTAAGAATTGACCATTAAATAATAAATTGAATCAAATAAACAAGCTAAAAAGAAAGTTTGCGATCTCAAGTATACATAGATATCAGTAGTTCTTTGGGAAATTTAAACAAGATATCCTCTTAACCCTTTCACTGCGAAGACCTTTCAGCCACGAGAATATATGATAGCGTGAAAGCGAGAGGGTTAAAGCACAAGAAATTAATGTAATAGTTTATTTGTAAACGTTTTATATTAAGATTTGTTGTTAATTTTGTCTGATGAATGAATTCCTTGCAGCTGGCACGAAACCGGTCCTTATCCTTTGAGATCCGGACCTCAGCTTCTTCTCTACCCTCTTAAGGTTTGATTAATTTCGGTTCTTGCACCTGTATTTTATATGTACATACATTCCTAAATTAAACCCTACCAAATTATTTTCCCCGTCAGAATTCTGCGATGTCAGAGATAGAGGGAGTAGAAGAGATGATAATGGTTTTCGTGAATATTATGCAATAAATTTTAATACTATGTAAAGTGCGGAAGAAACTTTAGTCATACGAAGCAACAAAACATTCAACAGATTTGTGAATTCCCACAAAAAAAAATCATTAGTACACGACCCGTATTGTTTTTGTTGTAGCGAAACTAATCCATGTTGCTTATACTCCTGTAGTACACGGGTATTAATATCATGTGTTGTTGGATAACGTAGGGATATTACCTTAATGCCGTTAACAGCTATGCAAGAACGGAATTGGAATCTATGCATGTATACTAGACAAGTAGTAAAGGGACATTGCAGTAAAAAGTATGAAGGTGACGTAAGGGAATTTGAGTTGGAATAATTTCAAGTTTAATAGTCAAATAATAAGTTTCCTTTTGCAGGATAAGATTTTTAAAAGCATATATTATATAAATGCAATATATTACGTAAAATATCTTCAATACATACTACGAGAGTAACACATTTAGAACAGTAATAGCAATAAAAGATGCTAAAATTGAAACCAGTTACATGGAAAATACGCTCCATTAGATGCAACATGTTCCAAGTCTGAAGTTTTCAGCAAAATAATACTTACAGAAATAATACGCTTTCAAATTCAAGATATTGTATACTCGTGTATTTTATACATGGTATCGATCATGTATTGTACTCGAAGGCAAGATTTTCTACAGGAACAATTTCACGGATAAAGCAAGATATCTTGAACTATCTTAACAAAGTTTTGCTCGTGTAATTTTGGTATGTTGCTAATATGGAGATTAATCTATTATTACTTGGGAATGTATATCACGTGAAATTATGTAGAACACAATCCTATTTTCTAAACTTTCTAGACTTAGTTGTGTAAAGATATATTATTCAATGTAATATGAGTAAAACTTTATAATACAGGATCAGCGTTATTGTTGCATTTAAATTTGCTCTTCTTTTAAGAAGATAAATGTCTTACTGGGTTAACCAAAAAATACGACATGTAAGCTAGAAGGTCTTCAACCAAAGTTTTGCATGTGTACCATTCTGGCTCCAAGCTCGATGAAACCACTTGTTGCCACTTCTCTACTTTTCCTCATCAAAATAGTAACGTCCACAGTATCATTGATATTTCGCAAATGTTCGTTTTAGAGTGTTTACTTCAATTTACAGCATTTGAAAGACTCAAGTTTTTTAACCTCTTACATCAAGTTTTCTCATCATTTCTTCAAACTCGATTTACTCCCGTCTTACCAGGTTATATACCAGGTCATTATTGTAACTATTATATCTAACAGACTGAAATTTTAGTTATTTTTTCTTCAGTTTAATACAAATGCTTCAGACAAATGAAAACATAGAGACTGCTTCATTTAAAATAATAGAAACATCAGCTATTGAAAAATTAATTCTTTTGCGTATTGTCACGGGACGGGAAAGTTATTTTTTTTCTAGTTAAGATTGGGAAGCTGAATGTTACTCAGTTGGTGTCGTAATGAAGAATATACACAGAAACACAAGATATATAACAAGTTAACTTGTTAAATAGTTAATATATAATAACTCCTTTCCCATGCAAAAAATGTGGGGTTTCTCTAGTTGGATATGTACTTGTCCATATGTTATAAAAGTCCAGTCAATAACTTTCCATGTGTAATTTGCAATTCGCCATCGTAAATCATAATTATTAACTTTGACAACTCTTGTTGTTGAAGTGAAAATTAGAACCATCTTTGATTTCTCAAGCGGATCTTGGTTGGGAGTAGAAAAGCAATGGAAGACGTATATGAAAATTTTGATTGCACCACAAGCAGTTAATTTTTTTATTAACAGATACAAGTAATTATTAAAAAACATCGATGTAATAGTGTAAACATTATAAATTGGAGTAGTTTTTAATTTATAACAAGAAATTTGAAGAACGACTATATTTCGGGCCTAACTTGAAAAAGATCGACAAGGATGGACCTATGGAAGCAATTTTGAACAACATTTTTAATGAAAAACTTAGGCATCTTTAATATCAATGTTAATCAATTAATTAATATTAATGAGACACTTCATTTTTTAAAAGAGTCTCGCCCAACGTAGAGCATTAAGATCTTATTACTCTATTTCAATATAATATTTCTTTGATTTAATTATCCACCATAGTCATTACTAGACAGGAAGCTCGTACTCATAGGTGGTCGTTGACGAGTCGGAGACTCTCCTTCACCGAGCCTGGAAGAAACAAGAAAAATGATAGTTGCAATGAAACTATTAAATGGGTAGTAGTAAATTTTCTGCGCACAACTTCAGAAGACTCTTCTTCATTTTTACGGATGTAGTTAACAGATTTTAATAAAGAGGCTCCAGGCTCCAATGAAATGGTCTTTCTAGGTCTACTCCTACTATTGTTGTGTACGTGAAGTTACTTGCATGGATTATCGACCTTTTTATCTTCAACCATTGCACTTTGTTCCCATCAGTAACCATCGTTCTGTTAGTAATAAGAACTTTTGCTAATTTCTTTAAGTCTTTGGTTTTAGGTGGTGTGTATATTCTTTTTCCGGTTCAGTTTTCTTTTTATTGCGAATAGCATGATAGTTTGTGAAGGTTACACCTGGTCTTTTTTGTAATGAAAAAGGACAAAAATTTTCCTACATCGTACTAGTTGAAGTACTACTTATTATGGCAAGATAACTGCTCAAAGCCAAACCCAAAACTAGCTTTGACGAATTCATCATCTTAGACGTACAATGTATTAAAACTAGGTTAAAAACTAAAACACTTTGAATACAATAAACGAAACATAGAACCTGGAAATACAAAATAAATCATGTGAACATCTGGTAAAAGTAACAGACCAGTTGGTCAATTTTACTGCTGTTTGGGACCTAATCATTTGATGTAATGTTGGGTTCATATTAAGACCAGCAACTATTCCGTTAGACATTTGTACCAGACAAAGATAAATAATTTGGTGATGTTTTCGCATTTTTAAAATTTGTTGGACTTGGTCACCTTTCGTTGTATATCCTCGATATATATGAAAGCCAAATATATCCTAATATTCAACATATCACGTTTGCAAAAAGCTGTTATGAAATTTCTTTTGCTCTTTATATTTGAAAATACTTAAAGCTTACAGTTACTTACCCATGATTTTTCATATGCTCCACGTGCTTAATTGTTGTCACATTGAATTGAAGGGGTTTATTTAACTTTAAATAAGATAGGTTACGGTTCAGATTAGAATACACGAAGTTGAGGCGCGAAATATGTGAGCTGCACAAACTGGAAAGAAAAAGAATTCTTTCAACATACAATTTTGTCCTATTGTACGCTGCTATTTTAAATGGTAACGCTTGTAGCAATGATATTCTTCCTTTATATATTATCTACCTCCTACTATTACAGCAACAATGAAAACGACATGCAATAGGTGGAGGCTGCGATTGTATCCGCGTTAACTCACGTACAACCCATGCGTTAAGGTTTATTGTAAGACCAATAAATATCTAGGTTAACAGATTTTCTAGAATATTCTATTCAGAAATACATGCATATCATATTACTTCTCCTTCATACGTGTAAACGCGAGAGACGACCTATTTCAAATATTATTTTCTCCATGTATCTAATTTGCAAATCGTGGGCGGCTTAGAATATTCCACATATTTGTAATCACCTCCTTAACAACGTCTGAATATATTACGACCATACTCATACATTCCATTCGATCGTTACTTCTCGTCCTGCATGCATATGTATGGGCGTTGTGGAAAAATGCTTAAGGCAACGTTCGAGCGGGTAATTTAGTAGAAAATTATGGCAGTTACGCCGCATTGTTTCGCTCCAAGTAGGTTAGCTGTGACGAACTGTTGGATTTTCGTTTTCGAGCGACCGAATCGCCGCAGATATTCAGCTAAGTACCGCCGAGCGCTAGCATCGGAAGTACGTTTTAACGCTGCCTACATACAGCCCCGTATTATTGCTACATGCTGTTTGTTATTGCAGTCTTATTTGCATTGTGTAATTGAATTACATTGCGAGTAATATCCGGATAAGGTCTCGTCCGAAACAAAATTAACGCTATAAAATAATAAGCCGCAATGACGTCGTAAAGGGTAACTGGATGGAAAATAATGTGTTTGTCGTAAGCTTTCTTCTCCATAACACTTACATTAGGCACCATTCCACCTTTATTTCATTTAATTCGCTTTGCCAAGAACAGATTTATATAAAGCGGAACAACTGAACATTCTATACTATTTGCAAATGCGCACTGATTGCAGATGATTGAAGACCGCTGATTACATAAATTACCAACGAGTATTGCGGTCGTTAGGAACTAACACGTGGTTAAAACCATCGGGATGACGATCAAAATTTTATAAAAATAAATTTCATCAATGTTTCAAATAAAAGTAGATAATTGTCCAATCCGTCTAATTCATCAGTCAGAGCTCCTAACCTCTACATTGTCGAATGTTTATATTGACGAGTTTGGCTACTTGGCTACTCGCTTATGATCCGGATGAAAATTATATTTAAAAGTTACATCTTTTTCTAAAACTCTGATTGTATCAATGTATTTACAATTTTGTAAGCAAACAAATAACAAGGTAATGGCTTATTGGGTACTTTCCTAATCCTGGCAAATGATATAATAAAAAACCGAATAGCATTTGATCACGCTGCCATTTGATCGAAGTAGATCGTGTAAATGTCACATCAAATAACTACCTGACAGTTGCCTTTGCTTGTTTTTTGTATACACCGACAAAAGCTTCAGCTTTATCGAATGAAGTGAATAGACTATAAACAAACAGTCAAAAAAGGAGTTGCCATTAAAAACAACTGATATTTTAAATTAAATATGTTCGTTTTTGAACTTTTTGAACGTCCTGTTAATTTGATATTTATTTCTGGTCATGAATCTCTACGTGTACCGTCAATAATCTCGGACCTGATGCGTATAGATAATACCAAATAAAAAGAGATTGGTTGAAATTGTAGTTTAAAAAGATGATGTTTTTCAATGTGAGCCATTTAATTATATTAATTGTCCGCAATGACGTCCCCGAATATTGCAAAAATGTCAAACGAACTTAGTTGATCGCATCAAAATATTCTTTGATTTGAACAAAGCAAACAAACCTGCTAAAAAAATCTCAAAAATTAGTTGGATCAACTGATGTTGCAGTTTAGTATTTGGAACTGGGAAGAAGGTACTTAAAAGTATGCTACTTGTAGGTTATGTTCCCAGGTATTCTAACGTTTATGAACAAAGTTTCGGTTGGTAGTAGTGTATGTAAAGGCAAAAGGCAGAAATAACGAATAATTTAGACAAAACAAACACGAATTACTTGTGTTTTCTCGAGGCAACATAAATTATGGTTCATAACTGTAAACTATCCTTTATTATTATGTAACTAATGCAACACAATATTTTCGATTCTATCATCATCATCTACTTATTGTGTAGAATATTTCTAACCTATTGCTCTTTGTTGTATTTTGCTTTTAAAGAAATGGGTGAAAGTGAAAGAAGTTCGTACTTACCTCTTAATTTGGTTATAAAAAGGAATTATTTGCAAAATAATAAAGAAGAAAAACAGTAGCTAAAAGGATGTGCTTTATATTTTATTATTTCTATATTTATATTTTAATGTTTTTTCTACTTTTAGTATCCTTGAATGAGTTTCTGGTATTTACAGGAACAAATAAATGTCAAATATCGTTGCTCATAAAACTACCCACAATGTTTTTTCTTTTAATCTCTCGAACGATAGTGTTGGGAAATGAAAACAACGATCAAGTTTAAGCGTAGACGCTCCAACACAGTTTTCAGCAATGTACGAAGGTCTTACTTGGACCCTACCTGCAGCTAACTATCTTCGCTGACAGCTCTTCGGTAGGTTTTGACAATGTATATTTCTCACATTTTCGAATTCTTCAATGTACTCTATTTCGGGAATTATTTTCGTCCCCAAACAACCTTATAATTTGCCGCTTGGGCATTTCGCCATTTAAATTGTAAATATTCTTTCGCAGTCTTTAAGACATTTTGCAACAACCTAAAGAAAAGATGACACGTGACGTAAATAATCAATGTAACCACGGTAACGCTTGGCCATAGTACACTCGTTGCAGCTAGTTTTCAGTTTTTATATTTTTCTTCTTGTTTTTGTCTCCGTATTACGGCTTATTGACTTAGTAATAAGTATACCAAGAAATATTGCAGTAGCAACATGGACAGTTTGTGCTATATAGAATCGTTTACATTTATTGTAATAACTAATAAAAAAATAAAAAAAAAGCCATAAATAATAGAAACAGACAAGACAGAAAGAACAAAACAAAAATTAGTAATGTTCACATGCGTCATATACAAAGATGATTTCTATAAAAAGTGAATATACCGCACAGCTTCAGAAGAATCTTTTCCCGTCTGAGTAATGCGCACGTTCACGCAAGTTCAAGCTTGCATGTCTAATGGACCGTCAAACAAACAATTCTCATTTATGGAGCATTTCAAATCTACGTATATAGAACAGAAAAGTTCAAGGTTTTATTAATGCTGAATTGTTTCCAAACGATCATATATTTCCTAAGTTAAACGTTATTTTAAAAAACTACATGGCTATATTCTGATTGCTGGATACTCCTCTTTTGGTACAAAATTGTGTTACAATACATATTTTCCTAAATATCTTGAAGAGTATCAATTCTATTTGAAAGTTTAAGTATAATTGTCGTACAGGCTGTACAATATTTTCCAAAAGTTTACATAATTTAAAATTATAAAGTTGGCAGCAATTTCCAGTATAACCGCAAGTATTAGATCGATGCGGTTCTGGTGAGATACTCTGCACAGGATATCTTAATTAGAACAACAAACGTGTTGCCATTTCCGCTTAGTCCGTTATAGTATAGATCGTAAAGTACGGAACCAGATTAAAAATTGACGATTACTCACTAAAAGTTGATAGATTTTTTGGAATTTATTGCATTGTATATAAAAGATGCCCTTGTCAAATCCATTATTACTAAACAAAGGTGTTTTGGGGTGCTGTGTATTATATTCATTTTATCGTTTGAATTAAACGATGAAATCGCATTTCCGTAGACGTCATCCTTCTTTTTCACTAAAATAATTATCATTTAGAGGTATGATAAGGAGAGCAAAAAAAAATGGGATTAGACAAATTTGGAAGAACTCAGCAAAATCAGTTCAGTACTGTCACCAAATAATGGCTTTATTAAAAACTATGATTTCAACGAGTAACAATGCTAAAGCTGGTTTTCGTTTATTTTAGTTATAACTGATGAAGCGTAACTTGTACGAAAAAGTGTCTGCCACAAATAAAATCGAACAAAAAAAACTGTAAAGCAAAGCGAATATATTCGCGAAAATTCACAACGTCGATAAGTTAAAAAAATCAAAACAAAACGTCAAACAATGAATATTTAATGTCTTGTGGGTGGTATATATTCTATGTTAATAACCGAAATCCGATTTCGCCGGCAAAATCGATAGATTTCCAATTGAATAACAGCTCCATAATCCCCATACCCTGTATTGGGAATTAGAATTCGGTGAATAAAAGATAGGGACGCCTGAAATGTCAGAGCGAAACCGTTAAAAGAGAGTGTCGAAAACTTTTACAAATCGCAAACCCGTTAAATATATTTTTACGGTCGCTCTCGCTATCTCTATCTTTCACTGTTGATTCGTGAGCGTGTGCATGTATGTGTATTTCTCACCGCTAATGCCTTAATTTTTATTCAATATATACATTCGGAATTAATTCCGTTGGTCGAGCGGGACAATAGAACCTAAATCCCATATAAAGCCCGAAATCCGCGGACCAATTACCTTTCGCAATTAAAACCAATTGCCGTCGCCACTGCTGTCGTTCGCTAAAAACCTGCAGATCCAACGGATGGAGCAGCAGAGCTCAATTCCACCAACTCAGGCCATATACTCTTTCGTCTGTACCTCCCTTTCGTGCTCTTAATTTGATGAAGATATGGCCGCAAACTTGAAATTTGCATAGTACGGGACCGCGTTCTTGTTATGCGCTGCGGTTCGTTTTGGTGTAGATGCTCGAGCAGCTCGTGCAGTTTCCCGTCCGAAGTGGGCGAGCAGGTTGGTTTTATTGCACTTGTTAACACATTTTTAATTTTGGCATACCTTAATGACGATCGTCGAGCTCGTGGTAGAGAATTCCTTGGGTAGATGGAACAATTTCAAACAAATTGATAAAAAAGTACCGGAATCAGCGTTTTTAAATGAGTACATTATTAAGTAGACGGGATTACCTCGTACTTAAGTAAATGAAACTGGGAGACTGGAAGCTATTCTTATTCCACTAAAAAGATAACGGTCAAAAAATGTCTTGCTTCTTCAAAATGAAAGCCGTCATCGATAAAAATGTTTGTATTATACAACGCATATTCGATCTCTTTAGCACGAACCATCACAAGAATTGAATAATTGCAATGAAATATAAATCTAACATTAATAGCATTGATCTGAATATTAGCTATGTGGAGTAGAGAAACACTATTGGATCACTCCGCATAGGAATTCTTCTGATACGAAAGGAAAACAATACCAAGGAGTGTTCCAAAGTTGGACCCATGAATATGTTCCTGGCATTAAAAAAGGTTATTGCAAAACAACAATTCTACAGAAACGAAGAAACACATGGCCACCACAAATAGCGCTGCTGATTTAATTAAAATACTTCGTGAAATCTAATGTTACTAACTGATTATCAGTCAAGTTTTAAAATTAATTCGTGGTAAACGAATTTATGAATGTAATGTTAGCTAATTAAAAGAGAGCTTCTGGATTTAAAAAGAGCCTCCGAAACAATCAAGAGGAACTAATTGCTACGAAAACTCAATAACATTGGAGTAGAAAGTGGAGCAATAGAATTGTGAAAGAATTCTTAAAACCGTTGTTGTTTTTTATAGTCAATGGGGTCCTAAAGAATCCCTATTAATTTTTGAATGGCAGAAGCTAGCATTTTTCGAAAAGATAGGTTGGCTTTTATTTTTTATTTGGCGAGATCTGCAGCTCAATAGGATTTCTGGAAGTGATTTTAACTTTCTTCTTTTATAGAACATCCTGCATAACTTATATTTTTAGCAAAGACAATTTGTAGTGCACCATGGCGAATAAGGTGACAATTACTGCCAGGTTAACAATATTAAAATGTGGAAAATTAAGGATATAATAAATAATAAGAATAATAAAGCTTTTAAAATTGAGGTTTGACAGTTCGGCAATTATATGATTATATGGTCCAGAAATGAGCTCACTAGATGAACCTGGTGTCTCAGGAAGCAATTTGAAACTCTTCCCCAGCCAACTTTATATGACGACAATAATAGGCTACTAAAACTTCTGTTGCCGCATATGGTGGTATTTTTTAAGCTAAAGTATGAAGCTTGGCGAATCTGGTATCGTTGAATTTGCCTATCGATTACCTTTCCAAAAACGACCAAAAGTACAGGCTGTTCCGTTTCACTTTCGGTGAGCCTGGGGGTGTAATTCATCTGCCAATAACGGCAAACGTTAGTTCAGAAGAGTGGAAAATTGAGCCATTTTCTCTAAAAACACTAGTTTCTTGTGTTCAGAAGTTAGCATGAGGGGAGGAAAATCCTTTAGGTCCTCATTGTATATTAGAAACATTACCAGTAACTAACTGTAAAACTAACCTTTTCGCAGGCGAAACTTTAACACGCAAAAGCAGATTCTCAGTACTTTCAGACCTAGGTTCTCTAATTGAAATGGAAAAGAAATTTAAATTGGAGAATCTCCATACACATTTCCCATAGGAAAAAGAAAACGCGTTATAATTCACATATGCTTTTTTGTCTGTCCGCATTTACCATCATCAAACCAGCAACAACGCGTCGTCAATTAGTAACACGATGTCATACATCATTTTCTCCATGCACAACACGGCCGGTTCCACTTCGATATTGAATTACAATAATTATCTTACGTTTCTCTGTCAGAAGCCCGCCTGTATGGCGCATACTTATTAGAGTACGACACGGAACGGCATGCGACATGCGAATGATTAAAACGTCTGATACTAGATATTTTATTTGCTTTTGAAGCGAACAGCTGAAATAATATCAAGTATCATACGATTTTGTGATTGTTGTTCTCACGACTTTTTCGTACAAAGCTTTGAAAGGAACACATCAACGACAAAAGGATGGTGATGTGAATAGAGTTCTATATCTGTCAATGGGCTTTTAAGTTTATCTATGTTCTTTGATGTGTATCTGCACAGTATTTATGTGTAGCCTGTAAGAATGCGTCGTGATGTAGTTTTAAATTATTTTACAGTTCGTTAATTTAGAATCGAATCGATTGCAACTAGTAATAATTAGAAAAATTCCTTGTGTTAGAAAACAACTCAAAATTTGAACTCTTTTCTGTAATTTTATTGATACTGCTAAAACAGTAATAGAGGTGTAGAATTTAACATCTAAGTTCCTCTTTTCCTCAAACAACTTACTTCTTATGGGGACTTTTACGCTACATATTCTACTCGTATTTTTTAGCAACCTTAAGCACATTTATCTGAACTAGTTTCCTTGGTTTTCTATTGTCGGGTTGTAAAAATTGAATCTTAAGCATACCAACTTAATTTTGAGGACTAAAAACAATGATTTCATTGTTTTCTTCCGTTCTTTCCGTTTTCCTTCGATCCATGTGCATAAACTCATTAGTTAGTAGTAACAAAAGAATTATTTTCCCCACACATAACGTATTCAAAATTATTTATTTTTTTAATATTTATACTAGAATAGAAATGTTGGCTAATCATACGTAATGTATATCCTCCTATCAGAGGCTTGATAACCGTTGGCCATATAGGACACCAGAAATTGAATATTTGTACTACAAACGCTCCCATAACAGCTTCTTGTATTTATTAATAAAAATAGGATTTGTAGCTGAAGAGTTGGTCTGTTTAAGCATGTTCAGCTGTTAATATTAGTTAAAGAAAGCAATGTAAAAATATATTTAATATATGCAGCCACCGAGAAATAAAGAAAATAGAAAATCCCGCTGGTATCAATAGACTTATTTTACATGGCTTTTGTTTACTTTGTATGTGTATTGCTTCGCTTCACATAATCTTCGCATGTTACATGCGCATATTTTAAATTACGCCATCCTTGAAACAGTTCCATATTTCATATGCAGTTATATTTATGTAGTTACTGGTGGAGATATACAGATAAGTTGGCATACATCTTGCGTTTTATTGGTTCTGTATTTATAGATTTAGAGTTGTTCTTATAAGTTTACGGGATCTTTTCTCGATTCGGACATTGGGGTGTTTCAAGGATCTCCTTTAGGCCCTATACTTTTCTTAATGTACATTGTAATGGGTCATTGTCTTTAAGTACGTGCATTTACACTTCCAATTCATTAAATTTTTACTATTTAATTTCAATGTGCATAAAATTTGAGTAAAATGCAGAATTTGAGTAATTTTCACTAGTTCTACCATTTGATAATTTATGTTATTAAAATTTCATATTGCAAAGAGAAGACCTCATTAATCTTATTTTATGGGGGATACATCTCTAATTGTTGCAATAATGTATGTATGTTTTTTTGTAGAAATGCAGAAAACACTCAACACACACTATTTGGAATCGAACATTCTAAATTTACATTCTCAATCCACGATGTTAGTACCGACCGTTGTTACGTCGTGTATTGTTAGACACCAGGACATATTTTTGGAAAATCCAACTAGAAATTTAATTTAGACCAACTGAAAAGTATTATATCGATTTAAAATTGTTTTAAAAACAATCAGAGAAGTATTTTGAAGAGAACAAAGCAAAACATAAAGTCAAACAAAAAAGAACCGCCAAGATAAAGGATTTGGATTTTAACAGAAAAGGGGAGGAAGCAGGATTTTAAAAAGCAGGCTACGCAACACGTAACTGCCGCGCATATACTGTTCATTCCTTTAGAATATATCAATACCTCTAAGCTTATCCGCAACACAAAAAATAAGTCGTATAGGCTGATGAAATAAACATTCTTGTAAATTGGAACAACGAATAAACAATCAGCAGACATATTTTTGGAAAATCCAACTAGAAATTTTTGAGGCAACCTACACAACACATAGCTACCACGCATATACTGTTCATTCCTTTAGAATATATCGATACCTCTAAACTTATCCGAAACACAAGAAATAAGTCATATATGCTGATGACATAAGCATACTTGTATATTCTATCAATGTAGCTGAACTGCTGTATAAGGTACAAATCATATTTTCTAATGTTTGTGCGTGGATGACACAACAGATTTCTTGGTAACAGAGACAAAACCAAGTTTCTTTATTTTCATAATACGATTAAATTAATTTTGCAAATGATTGTCAATGGTGGTACATGGAATGTTGAAACACCAACAAACATCTTAGGCTTAACAATCAATGAAAATTTGAATTGGTAACAACACAGGTTATTTATGTAAAACGCCCTCGAAAACTTATTTTATCCTGGGACAACTTAAAGTAACTTACTGTAATGCATACTTTGAAAACATTTTATTATGCTAATTTTGTAGCGTGCATGCGTTATTTTGAGCATGTCATCCGGTTGATAGTTTTTAAAATTCAAAAACGGACTGTTAGAATAATTTTTGGTTTGGACTATACACAGTGAAAAAGGAAGTTACTATTGAGTACTGCAAAATGCACTATTTTCAGAAAATATAATTAATTATATCAACCTGAATTTTTTATAATACTTACACAAAAGTTTTTTCTGTATAACAAAATTGGTTGTCGTTTAAACAAAAAAAAAATGTTAGTTGTTAGACATTGTTGTATTGGTTTTACTTTTGGTAGGTGAATCCATGGAAAATACAAGTACTGAAAATACTATAAGTTAGATTATGACCTGATGTTTGGTAAAATACACATGTTACTCTCGTGAAATGGTTGTTATAGCACGTATGAGACTAGATGTTGTAACTTATTCAACAATTTCAATGTCGGCTCCGGTACTAACCCACTGCAGATGTTTATATCTTAACTGTACAAATTTCTCCCAAAATCAATAAAATTGATTGGTTTAAAAGAAAAATATCTAATTAAGGCTTTT
Organism: Marronus borbonicus; assembly: GCA_902655005.2. Classification (NCBI taxonomy): domain Eukaryota; kingdom Metazoa; phylum Arthropoda; class Insecta; order Coleoptera; family Scarabaeidae; genus Marronus; species Marronus borbonicus. The sequence goes on along the minus strand of LR737385.1, from coordinate 10,663,458 downwards.
TTATTCAAAACGTAAGACGGCCATTTTATGTCGAAAAGTTTATTTTCACATGTGAATCATGTAGCTAATAACCTTGCAAAAATAAAAGAATAGCAAAGCAGTTCCGGTTTTCGTCATTTTTGGAAATGCCGTGTAGAATGATGAATCACATCTTATACACTTTTTGTTAAAAAAAATGATTTTTTTTTTCTTTATTCAAAATAACTTGGATACTACATTTTAGTAGTTTTTGAGGGTTGCTCGTCGATAAATGTGAAGGTTCAGGATAAATCTTTGTTCTTCTTATCAGGGTGCATTTAATTTAAATACTATTGTAGCCTATACGATTTCATTTGAAAAAACTTTTTGGCAAACTAAACACTTACTAATTACAATTAGGCAATTAGGCAATGATTTGTTTGTAGAAGAGTAAGTAAATCCATATTTCACATACTCATTACTGTACTGACGGCATATCTTTTCAGATTCAGACATTTTGAAACAGAAATTAATTTCTCAATAAATAAAATTCCAAGCCCATAAAAATAATAAAATATCTCTGGAGGTATCCCTTTTATAGATTCTATATTAACATGCGCTCAATTGTCTCTATCGTTCGTATGCGTACAACAATTTCTCTACTACATTTACATTTGCCTCTGGATCGGCCACCGCTCCTATGGACGGTTCCAGTGCCCACCAGGGGGTGGTATCGCCCCCGTTGGGAATCTATGATGTAAAGAGTCGTGTAAAAACATCTTTAAAAGTAACTTCATCTTTACGGTTAACGATCTATTTATTATAAAAAATTATTATTTGTTTTCAAATACAGGGAATAATTTTCCTGATGCTGTTATATTCATGAATACCATGTACCTACAAATGACTACCTTTCACTCCCCTTCACAAAAAGACTATTTATCGAAGGAGTCCTTATTTTATTAAAAAACAATATCAAACATCGTTTGCTAGAGATAAATTGTTATAGTTTAAAGTAGCTGATAGTTTAGAACGAGATCATTAATTAATAATTCAAAAATTCAACTGCGGATACATTTTGACCTTGTTCCAGACCATCTATTTTCTATTTTTAAATTTGTCATTAAGGTCCCATTGCTATGGGTCGCTTACAGTGCGAACCGTCCATTAAAAGGAATTCCCGTTGAAAAAAAGCAGAAGAGCAACAATAGTTGTATCGTATAACCTCAATTACCTACCGACGTTTCGTTAAATGACCGACCAGCTACACTTTCGGCCATATATTCGATCCACTTCAACTAACTACGGGTAGGCCATTGTTTTAATATCGCGTGCCTGATTCGATACCTACCCGACTATACCTCTTGAATCAATAGCCGACCATTCTCGACGTTGATTAAAAAACAAAATTGAAATTTGCATTCGACGCAGATGCGAACAGACCACCTCATAAATACGATCGCCGCTTGATACCGATGACGTTTCGCTCCCGATACTCCCCGCACCCTCAGGGCCCCGTTCTCATTATTTTAAGCGTTCTTTCCTCCTTTTTTCGTTTATTTAATGTTCCTCGTTTTTCGTTTCCATGTAATTTGTTCAAATTTAATTACACACACAGGCGTACCGCATACATACATATATACGTGTCTGGGGATATAATTAAAAGAGTAGGAGGTACGGTACTTACTTCATTCGTGTGCAGTTCTCTATCACGAATAAGTATGTTTGTTTAAGTGGTCTGCTTTATGTACAGCGCCATATTGCTCGTTCGCTTCTCATGCATACATGCTTGGAAATCGTGTACTGGACGAAGTTACCTTATTGTTATGTAGCCTTTGTTTTATATTGTGTGTTCTCGAGCTGCTCTAATATTAGCTGAAACAAAATTTCAGCAATACACGTCACGATGATATGTTATCTGACCTTAATGTAAGGGTGGTTATTCTGTTTACAACGTTAAGTGTTTAATTGTTCCGTATCAAATTTCCTCTCTGGAAATACATGCTTTATGTACAATCACTTCAAAAACTCTATACCTATAGAATAGCCCCTTTCTGCGTAGGATTATTTTGAAAATCATACCTACAGTTTCCTTTACAAGTTATTTATAATTATTTAGAAGCGAATAAATATTTTGTTTCAAATAAAGGTGATTTCCATTTATCACGTACTAGATTTATCTTTTATCTCAACATTTTATTTTTTATTTGTGTTTCAAGGTCTGAAAAAAAGACAATAATTATCAATTACTAGTATGCCTGGTATTCTTTGTCATTGTCGCAATTTTCAGATGAATTCCGTTTTTTGTCAGTTGTGAATATTTTTCCATCTTTTTTTCCCTCTTCGCCTCCTTTTTTAATGTTCGATTTTTGTAACACTAAACTTTAATTATCACTTATTTGTGATTAATAATTAATAATAAATACATGAATTAATGTCAAAGATGGGTGAAAGTTGATATTTTTGGCAGTATTAAAATGTAAAAGACCAACGGCAACTTGTACATGTTATACAAATGTAAAACTAAAAATTGTAAAAATATAGCATGTTAAACAAACTTTGAATAAAAGGATTATCTTTTCTTCAGACCTTAAAAGAAGTTAAGAATAAAGTTGGAACCCACACGAGGGTACATTAAATATAAACTGGAATTTCTATTTCACTATTGTCGCTTTCATCTTACATTACCCCCGATTTATAAAGAGCGAATTAAATATTTAGTTACGAATTAGCACGCTAATCTTGATTAACTTAATTTGATGACGTTACTAACCACGATTAACCAACTTTAATCGTGAATTAAATTAATTCCTGAAATGTCATAAATATCTATCAATATTTACGTCAAGAGCATAGAAATAGCTGTTATTTACAGGAATTTAACAAAAAATTCATTCAAAATATAGTAGATAATCCTCTAAATATAAACATATTTTGGCGCTGCCGACCGATGTCCAATGACCAATGTTGACCAATGTCATTTTAGTCCCAACTAGTTACTCACGAATTAAACCGAATATCAGTTTCCTAAAGTCCCAGTTTCCAGAAGTTTCTGTTATTTGCAACAATTTTGTTGTTGAGCGAAACTCTTGCTTTTTATTCTAGTAAAACACTTGGACTTATTGAAAATATTGTATTCTTTGTACATCGTGCGTTAATTACGAATACTATATTTCGAATGCGTTTTTAAAAAGTGTATATTCACAAAAATTGGGAAAATTGCCTAGCCTTAAAGTGCAATACAGAAATGAATAAATTCTTGAACAAATACAATAGTAACGATATGTAATTTTATTTTTATATATAATGTAAAATAAACTTTAATTAATGTTCGATTCTTCCGGCGACGAAATTGAGAATATTCCAAGCAGATACTGTGCTTTAAGGGACAGATAAATCCTTTTGAGATATACGATGACAAAGAATTTAGACTAGATTTCGTGTCACCTAGTCGGATCTCATTTGGAGCCTGCAACAAATATCAGAAAACCTATCTCTAATTTAAACGAAATATTGTTAACGATTTGGCAGCAAATGTATTTTAGCAATCAATAGGTGACACGATTGCTGCACGTAAAGAGACTGGTCATTATGAAGATGATTTCATACTACAGCATAGACGTGTTTGTCATCCATTTCTTCTAACGCGTACACTAGTTCTGATAACGGTAGCAGAGCAAGCGTATAACCTTTTTACCGGACATTAAGGGATGTTGTCGAAGGGAGCTTTGCTATTCTTAAAAAGTGATTTATTGCCTTGCTGCTGAATTTGGAACTTAACTACTACCTTAGTAGCTTATGTAGTGTACTACATAACATATTATATAAAGTAATGTTAAATACTTACTTATAATTTGCAAAGCAACCTCATTTTCATTTTCTATAAATTTTTTTGTTTCTTTCTTTATGCTTTAGTATCATTTTTTCGTTTTACACTAATGCCCCTCCTAATACTAATATCAGGCTAGATATGGTTAGATTATTGTGGGTTATTCCAACTGTTGCTTTAAACGTTTCTTCACATGAGGCATAGTTATCCAGGAATTATTATTATAAGAGATTATATTTATTGTGTGTGACATGCAGAAATCGTATGTAAATGCCTATGTACCCTCTATATAACTTTCCTGGCGAAATTATGCGTCGTGTAAAACAGCTTGAATCCATGATATATTCAATCAGAATGAAATTATAATTCGACATCAAGTATTTCGAATTAGAAGATGTAAACTGCAGCAACTGCCCTAACCAAAGTCATAACATTGAATAGCTACAAAAGGAATAAATAAAAAATATTAGTGCACAATTTTCTTTAAAGTCAAATGAAAGTCTTAATAAGTAGAGCATTTATTAAATTAAGAAACTTTTATATTGGAATAGGCAAAAATAGAAATAAAAATACAATTTCATAATAACAAAAAAAAAATTAATTGATTTTGGAAAGTAATTGTTTGTATTAAGAAAGCTTCTGACCAAATTGATTCTGATCGAGTAATTTGTTAGATTCAAAATCTATTTTAACATTTAAATATATTTTTTAATTATTTGTGTTTTTTAATGCAATGATTCAATCTTTCAACGACAAGTAAATAAAGACTTTGTTAGAACAAAATTTGAAAGAATTTTCTCCAATTTTTGTTGCATGTTTATGATAAATTGTGAGTTAAGTAGAGCTAGCTAATTAACCATGTTTTTAAAATCTTGTAGTTTTAATAAAGACCTATTGCTTTCTACAATAGTTAAGCATTGGTCACAAGTTAATTTCTTTTTAGCGCCACGCACCGTAAATCCACTGATATCCCAAGCACTTGAGAGAATGCATTCATCTTTAATTTCTTTTAAACCCTTCACCGTAATATTCCTGACCTCGGTTGTTTTTCAATAAGTCCTCTCTTTCTTTGGTTATTGTTAGAGAATCTGGATGATTCCTAAATTTGTCGCATTGTCGAAATTTCCAGCTTTAACTTCTGTGCTATCCAATAATCCTTATGACTCCAAGTAACAACTTAACGTGACCCTGCGTAATTTATAATGAAGGAACTTTGCTTTTCTACTATATATATTTGATATTTTTTGATTAAAGTAACACAAAATCCTGCTTTTGGAGCTTTTCGGGAAAACTAAAGTAGTTTGCGTATTCGTAGAGTTTCTTGCTTCTTTCTTTTGTATTAAATATTTCGTACGTCTAACCGAAAATAATTTCCATCACTTGCAGTTACATAGGTATGTAGTATATTATATACCGATGCACGTTAATAATTTCTGCGACCAGCATTTAGTAATTGCATTGCAACGTTAAGTACAGTTATCATCGTATTAGGTATAATGCGGCATGGTATTACAATTGATTTCCTATGTTAGGCCATTAATTCTAATACGCTGATACAGTGTGGTACATCAGCTAACCCTATTAAAAGCAGTATCGTTCAGGAAGGTCAAGTAACATTAACAATGTATAAATGTACAGCGTTAGAGGATTTAGTTAGGCGCACAGCTGATAATATGCAATAGTATACTTTAACTAACCTTTTCAGATTTTAGATATTTGTTAACCCAGACCGACGTGAGATGTACAAGTCGAGCAAATTTTGACGCTTTTATCTGGTAACTCGGCAACCATTAGCTACTGAAAGAAATTGATAGTATACCTTGGATTTCTTGCTTTATTATAAATTCATTGGTGAAGAGAGAAATTAGCTATTGTCTTTTGTTTTTGAGGTCTACATAAAACTTCAATTTTGTAAGTTTTCGACAAATGGCTTTATCTCATTTATATATGAAGTTACAGGAATGTAATCTTCACATTCTTGAGTAGAATGCAATACACAACAATGCATTGTTTTAATTAACATTTATTTATTTTTATGTTAACGGAAACTCCTTCATTTAATTTCCTGAATGCATTATATATTCCACATTTTATTTATTAATGATGTATTTATTTAATCAACAAAAATACTTTAACTACTGCATTTTATTAAAAGAATGAAAGAATTTGTTTCGCCGCATACAAACCAGACAATTTGTTAATGTTAAAAAAATTGTTGTTGAATCAACAACCTGCCTTTTCTCAATATAAGAGTGGATTTGTTTGCACAAAGGAGCAACCGTAATGGATCAGATTGCTATTAATTAACCAATTACTTGGTACTATTCTGCATAATAATATTGCCTCAAAGATTCATGTTGGTATAAGTGTCCAAAATATAGCAATAACGCAAGAAGCCGTTTTCACATGTCGTTTAATATAAAGTAGAACCATCTTGCTTGTATTTCATACTTTTCAGTTACGTTTATAGCGCCTCACTTACCAATTTAATCCATTTAAAATATATAACTAATATTATCGTTTGAACTCGGTGTTTTTGCTATACCGATAAGTACCATTGTCAACCGGGGCGAAGGCTTGAAGAGCCCCTTTTCCCAAACAATTAGTCGGAAATAAATAATTCAAATTCATTTGCAAATTTCCTGGCGTAAGAGTTAATTGCTTTATTTTCACCCAACGTCACGGACGCGACGAGTGGTGACGTGCCGTTGCATATAATGCGCGCCTCTAAGTTTGTGATTGTTTCGTTAGGCTTGTAATCTTCCTTAATACGTTGGAGTACATTACTTTGCTGCTATTAGACGTAATAATTATAAGTCCTATTTTTTTAGATAGATTTACGGTATAATCAAACAGAGACTGTTAGAAAAGCATACTTAATTAACATAACCTGTACACAATCTGCATTTGAATTATATTTAGCCTTGATAGTACAAATTAAATATAATGACTTTTTGTTTACTTTACAAGACTTTGCAAGCTTAATTTTCCCGATCTAGCATAGTTTTAATTTCGTCTTTCGAGGAATTATTAACGTAACAGAATAAAAATAATATTGTTAATTCAGTCAAAGATTTAACAGTGGCCGCTGTGCAACATGCTGCGCCAAACGTTGTAATTTGCGCTCTTGTTATTGTGGTGTTACTGATTTCTTAAAGAGAGGAAATAGAAGAGATGCTATGCACAATTTACCAACGAATTAAAATACAGAGTATTCAAGAAGCAATTCTTCAAGATGTACACTGCCGTTCAGTGAAGTTCGGTCATAAAATAAAAATCTATTATATCACACTGTATACAATTATTAATACATAAAATTAGAAAAATATTAAGCATACACTCTTTTCTAAGGGATTAAAGCCATAAATTATTATGTAAAGTAGAAATATTGCGGCAACCACAATAAAGTCCCTTTTATTATCATTCCAAGAATTTCTCGGAAGCACCGATCTTTTGAAACGGATCGTTTGGGGATTATTAACGAACAATACATTTACGAAATATACCGCAGTATCATTCTTGTTTATTTATCACAGGCGTAAAGATATAAATTTGCTTCATTTTACTGTTAAACGTGTGTTGGTGTGCATCTGTCGTTTTTGCGTGAAAGTTTTAAGAAAATTTACTTCAAAATGGCACGTGGCAAGCCTACCAGTGTAGAAAAACGTTCACGCATTATTACGCTGTTTGAAGAAGGATATTCGGGGCGACAAATTGCTAAAAAAATAAATATGAGAAGTTCAACAGTAAATGACATCATAAAGCGATATCGGACAACTGGAACTATAGAAAATCGTGTTCGTCCTGGAGCATCTAGGAAAACAACAAAAGCTAAAGATTTGAGAATTGTACTATTAAGCAAACGCAATAGAAAGTTAACAGCGCCACAAATAGCAGACGAAGTCAATCAACAAGCGGGCCTTCATGAACGCATTGCCATTCGAAAACCCTTATTACGTCGGGGCAACAGAGCAAAACGGCTACCGCGGGCCTGTTCTCATCTAGATTGGTCGTTAGATGATTGGAAACACGTGCTTTGGAGTGACGAGTCAAAGTTTGAGGTTTTTGGGCAAAATCGACGAGTTTATGTCCGAAGATCTAAAACCGAAAAGTGATCCCGAACTGCATTGTGCCTACAGTGAAGCATGGGCGTAGTTCTGTATTAGTGTGAGGATGTTTCTCCTTTGCTGGGACGGGAGATTTATGCAGAGTGCAGGGTGTAATGAGGAAGGAAAATTATTTTGCAATACTCCAGAGTCATGCAGTGCCATCAGGATTGCGTATAATAGGCCGTAACTTTACATTCATGCATGACAGCGACCCAAAACACACTGCGTTAGTGTGTAAGAACTATCTAAAGGAGCAAGAAGAACAGCACACCCTGAAAGTAATGACATGGCCCCCACAAAGCCCAGATTTGAACCCTATAGAGTTGTTGTGGGATGAACTGGACAGGAGGATCCGAAAAATATGCCCAACTTCACAAGAACATTTACGGAATATTCTGCAACATGAATGGATTAATATTCCACAATCCGTTTTAACAAAACTTATCGAAAGAATGCCTAGAATAGTTCGAGCGGTGATTAACAGCAAAGGAGGTTTTTTCGATGAAAAAAAAAATAATGTTTAGTATGTTACATTAGCCCAGAATAACTTTTTATTTATTTATTTTTGTCTTTTTTACGTGTAAATTGCATTTTGTTTGTTTCTGTAACCTTTTCATGTTTTCTACCAATCGACCGAACTTCTCTGAACGGCAGTGTATGTCACCCAAATCTTTAACGAAAAGATTAGTGAAATTATTATCGAGTGGAGAACATACTGACAGCTGCCTATTAGCGCTCATCATTTCATTCATCTTAATGTTCCAAAAACATAAAAATATACAGGCTGTTCCATTTAAAATAAAAAAGATGGCCACTTTTGACGACACCATAAATATAATGTAACGGCTAATAACTTGAAAAATTTGTTCATGGAAGGTAGCTTTTATTGGTCAGGAGTTGAAATGGGCAGAGTACTTGACGTCACTCTACAGTTTAAGGACGAAATAACATAATTTCAATTTCCAATTACTGTTTGTAAATCACTATACTTTTGGTAAAGATTAGAAATATAACCTGCTTTAAAGCGCACAGGCTACAGGAAAATTTTAGTCGTATGCTACACGGATAGAGAGGTACTATCTCTCACTGAACGCAACGCATACATTCATACATAGGTGTACGGAGCGTCTAGCAAACACAAACATACATACACACCTCTCGTATCGCACGATAGTTGTCTTGTACGTATAATTACAGCATAGACGTCAATTATACGCTTGATTTATACACGAGCTATCCATTGTGGCGTCGGTGTACGGCAATTACAAGAATGACGAACTCAGCGAGTCGCTTGTTCCAATACTGATTTCGAACTCTCCCGGAGCCCCGTCGCGCTGTTTCCGCTACCCTCTGCCGCTCGTTAGTACGATCCTGTCGTCACGATAAGGTAACCAAGAAATTCACATCAAGGAAGACGGCATATATGTATTTGCGATAAGGATGTTTATCGTATTTATCGACTAGTCTTTGCTAACACTGAAGGAGAAAATGTGGGCTAAATTGACGAAAATAATGAGAAAGCACGATTGGATAGTATCGTGCGAAGTACCGTATGCTTCATGTAGTTCTCAACTCAAGTTGAAGCATTTGACTTGCTGAAACCACCTATTATCGTGTTTTAAATATTAAATGGTATGGATTTGTCACACTTAAGACGTTAAACGCTGTGTGAGAGATAAAAATATATGGTGCCAGAGAAATTCGTTTGGCAATGAACATGCTGCATTACTTAAACGAATCATCTTGTATGTTTTGTTCTTCTTCTTTTTCTTCTTTTTTTCGCATAAGTCTTTATACTGGGGGGTATATATTGGGCGTCAGAGTGGAGTTCGCTCTCCTTTATCAAACCTTTCCATCCTTTCCTGTCTTTAGTTAATCTTCAAATTTCTTCTATATTCTTTCGTCTTTTTCTTCCTATCTCAATTATTCCTCCCTCCCATATATGTCTTGGTCTGCCTTTTTTTCGTTTTCCTACCTTTGCCTTCATGATTTTTTTTGGTAGTCTATTTTCTAGTAATCCTTGTACCAGGGGTGTCGGTAATTCTTTTCCGGTTTTTTCGCTAAAGAAAACACGTTAC
>LR737385.1:10614818-10648484 GCA_902655005.2 Marronus borbonicus | reverse complement strand
TCTGCCGGAAAAACCGGAAAGGAATTACCGACACACCTGGTATGTGGCCATACCATTCTAATTAACTATTTTCGATTTTTTATGTTATCGATTTCCTTTTCAAATTTTCCTCTGATTACTTCGTTGTTTATGCGGTCCAGTTTTATATTTCCTTCGACTTTCCTTTGGTATCTCATCCCTGCAGCTACTAATTTCGGCATACATCTGCTTATATATGTTTTCAAAAATCGATTCTTAAAAGCTAGTTTGTTTAGTGAAATTGTAAAGTTCGTCAATGGGCTTGTAGATATCAAGACTAATATGCAAAACTGTTCTTTGAGGCGGCACATGCTTCAATTATTTGTTTTTTTTTTGGTTGTATATGTTTTATGTAGAATACTTTAGTAGGAATAGGAACTCGAAAACCAAAATAAGAAAAATATACCATTAGGCGAACAGTTAGTGGTTTTCAATTTCGTGGTTCCAACAATTTTAAATTTTATCAAGAACTCAAACTCTTAGGCATTGCAATGTTGCAACATTTCACTGCAACATTTTACCATAACACTTTACTTGTACTCGATGCAAATTTCTATCGTTTCCACGAATAATGCAGAACTGGTTCGATAATGTTAATGCTAATACTAAGATAATGTTTATTACAGATATAAGAAGCACGTTATATTGTAAGGAGCATTTTCAGACATTCCCAGCTTCGATGCATCTTCAAATCCTTCATGAGTAGTAAACCGAACATTCAGAATTTAATGAAACTTGAGCGGTTTGTAGATCTTATAGGACTATGTAAAATACCGGCTTTCTGCTGAAAGAATTGTTTTGTAGTGGTAAAATCTGTATTTGTAAATCAGTGCTTTTCATTAATTTTCTACTGGGTGTTCATAAAAATTCTTGAAAGGACTATTTAAATGCTCTAAACTAAAGGCAATTAACACTTAAACGACATGATGCATTTTGCACCCCATACTCGTTCCATTTTGTTTTTTCCGACTGAACCCATTTTTGTTTAGCGTCTTCTATAGAAGCAGATGCTGTAGTTTTCAATTAATCATCATTAGTTCCATACGGGCGACTTACAAACTTAGTTATTTATCTTGAAACTGTTCTGTGAGCCCTTTTGAAATGTAGCATCCGTTTATGAGAAGCTCTAAAATAACCTAACTGCACCTCTACGTTTGCCTCTCTAGCTCCATCGCCTTAAGTCCAAATCATGGCTAATTAAATTCACATCGGAACTAGCTGCAAACTTATGAGATATACACCCTCAAATTATCGCCAACTTATCTTATTTTACACCAACTTTTTGTAATGACTTCTGCCATCTATATATTATTTTTTCATGAATCCTGCAGGGTAATTCAAAGCATCAGTTGAAATCTCAGTCACATGAATGCATAGTTGGTGGCGTGATGCAAATTGTATAATTTAGAATACATAATTGACCAGTATTAAATGAATGTCAAAAATATTCTCAACAATTGGCTGATTTGTTGTAGAAATGTAGGTGATTGTGCGATGCGGTTATTTTATGGTAGCAATTAAAGCGCTAAAGCAAAAATGCAAAGTCCGTTTCGAGTGGTATGCCCAAGTGAATATGTAAAAGACCGGGAACACCGGGCGGAGTCATGTGTGTTAGACCTTAATTGCATCAGGTTTACTGTATTTAGCACTTCAGAAATACTAAATGCTTACGTGTGTCGATAATTTTTATAAACATTTAATAGGAAATAATAAGATGCACCCGATGTCCAAAACTGTTCTTCACTAGCAACGGCAATCGGTATTTTACATAGTCCCATAAGGTCTACAAATCCCCCAAGCTTCATTAAATTCTGAATTCCGGGTTGGGTACTTCTCCTCGTGAATAATGCGTCTATTCTCTTTAGTTAGTTCAACATATGTATGTACATATGTATTCTCAAGTAGTTACCTTTCTCCCTCATACGACTACGTATATGGCATTGCTTTAGTTGTATTTTATTTTTTGCTGTGTGTGGAAACTCAAACTTCTTCAAACATTTTTTGGAAATCCTGGAATTACAAAGATGCACGTCGATACCTGTGTGCAATATGAGGAACGAGTTAAATTGTAGTGAGTGCAACAGATAAAGATAGAAGGTACGCTTGTGTTGACGTAAATCAAAATACTTTTTCGATAGCTACAACAGATACTGTAGTAGCCGATCCATTAGCAATATATCTTATTTAATGGCCTACATGCAAGTCAGTGCTTCACTTGTTCAAATCAGTTGAAATTACAAGAAAGAAAATTTTGAGTTTACACCGTCGCTTATCAAATCAAATACATTTAATTCAATTTTCTACGGAACAATGGAATAATACTAGGTTTGCGATGCATGTATCTGCTCTGTTCCCTTAAATAAAAGCGTTAGAGCATTCAACGTGTAACATAAATAACTCTAAATCGATTGAAATAGCCTCTGGTTAATTATTTCTTATTTACGCCGCAGAGTCCCTTTCCTTGATGCTGTTTAATTCTAGCACACAACAAACTGTCGGATCCTTATGCTTATTTATGACCGAGGTACACCTTTTACGAGTGAATGTACAAGGTCACATGATCCAATAGGACTGCAGGATCGGACGCCACAAGTAAGACAATCCAATAAATAACTACACTGACAATATACATCCCTTTAAATCAATCCGAAATTGACTATAAAAACGAACCTGTAAATAAACTACTACACATTCGGAACATACTGTCACCCGGATCGTAAATAAAGGGAATACGTGATACCATCAGTTAATTACGGAGAGAGAATCTCTATTTCAAGCGCATGCATAAGGATAGATGCAAGTGCAGTCATAGGAAAGCGTTTTATTGCTTTTATGTACATATCCACTGGCTGCACTATATTTTAGAAGAGGAAGTACTTTCAATGCAATATAAAACTAAAATATAATTTTTCTTAATTAAAGGTAACTAGTTCAAGTTTCGCCAAATTGATTTCTTTGTATGCGCGTATATAGAAATATAAATAGAATCTCATATTTCAGTAGTTGACGATCTGCATATATCTTCAGATACCTACGTGTATCTGTTGTGCTGTACTTACTCTGGTGTGCGTGTGATATATAGAGTTTCATCCGCCGCTATATGCAAAGCTAGAGCTTGCAAATACATTTATCACAATATCTACATAGTCCCAGCCTCTATTTCCAACGAAAATCTCGAAATTCAATTACTTCTTATTCAAATACATGCATTTCGTAATACCCTCTCCACGTATACGTAATCGAAAAACGTTTCGCAATCTATTTCTATAATCTAGCGGCTTGCATTCGCAGCAAAACAACAAGTTTATAGCTTTACATTGCATAATTGTGAATGGAGCCGACAATTTGTAGCAGCGGTATTGTAGGAAATAAATAACATTTCTTATAGATCTTACACTACGAAGGTATATCCTCCAAATAATCGGCGCATTAATTTCAGAAAATCCCTAAGTGATTATGAACTGAAATGGTTGGCAAAGCCACCCAGCTCAACTGAAATTGAAGTGATTAGACGTTGGGAAGAGGAACGCATATTTTTTGCGTTTAGTGATTGTCGTCAAACCTGCACTATTTTGCAGCTTTTTGTAGCAAACTGCGGCAAGTTGTCACGTGACGAATAGACGATTTTAGTAATGACAACAAAAGACCGCAAGAGAACGAAATATACACAGCTACCACAACGTAATTAGCCAACAAAATAACTTACTATGATTTCAACTTGTTCAACATCTTAGCAACTGCACCGAAACTGAATATTTGTCAATGAAACCGTATTAGCTAACTACAGCGTCAAAGTGATTGTATCTAAAAATGAGTTTATCCTTCTCGGACAAGCTTGCGTAAACAAAACTGTCTGTTAATCTTGTTTTTATCGACATATCAGATTTCAAATTTAAACTGCGTGCGATTGTGAAGAAAACTTCAAGAAGGTTTACGGACATAGGACATTTCAAAGAAAGAAGGGAATTGCTTAAAGATTATGATCGCGCTGGAAACCGGGAAATGTCAACTACTGGAGTAAATGTGGTGGTAATTGAAGAAATTTTAAGTCAATATTTCACGTGGGTCCGTTCAAATAATTATGAATGATAGATTAGAATTTAACGAGATTTAAGATAATACCATTAGCAATTGTTTCCGCATGCATCGTACAATCCTGATTTGGCCCAATCGAACTTTTTTTGCGTTAAAAGATAAAGAAAAATTCAAAAGGTGTTCACAACATGTCAATCTTCTGAAGCATGCCGTACGATGGTGATTCGAGTCACAACCTTTAGGATATTACTAGGATGGATTACCTGTGTTAAGACAATGCAGTTGTTTTACATTTAGTAAATCCATTTTTCGACATAATCTCCATGTTGCTCTATACATTTAGTCCACCGCTGTTCCAACTTTTTTAAGCAATCTAAATAATTGGATTCGTCGAACGCAAAATAAACCTGTTTCAGCAATGCCCCCTTGGTTTAACCACCGTGAATCGCTTTTCCCTAAGCCATTTCTTCAAGTATAGAAAAAGAAAGAAGTCATGGAGACCAAAATCTTCCGAACATTATGGGTGGGGCATCAAATCATATCGTAACTGGACTAGATTTACTGTCGCAATAGCCAATGAGTGGGTCAGGCCGTTATCATGATAACAGGGAATTTTTTTTTCTTTGCTAGCTGGCCCCTATTTCTGTTTAGTTTAGTGTCAAATCGATCCAATAAATCAGCATAGCAGTGCACCGTGATTGTGCTTCTCTTTTCCAAATATTCAATTCAAATTATGACTTGCGAATTCCATAAAATCATCGGCATAACTTTTCCGGCTGATGGAATCGTCTTTTCTTTCTTTGGTGCATGTTCGCCAGAAAAGAACCCATTTTGCCGACTGACCCTTGGTTTCTGGCGTGTAGTGATGTACTCATATCACATCTACGGTTACATAACGCAACAGAAACTCACTTGCGTTGCATTTAAACAGTCGTAAGTGATAATGTGACAAACGCAAGGCAAACTATATAAGGTTTCGTTTTTTTCTTTTTTTGTGTAATTTCGAAAGCAGCTATTGCAATAATAAAGTAGATTATATATACATATATATATATATTTGTTACTTAATCTTACTATAACAAAAAAATGGTGGGAGAGTGTGCATACATTGTTCAAAATTTTAGCGATCACAAAACTGGACGTGGACAGCTTTCCACACTTTTAATTTATTTTCCGTAAACATTACATTACTATACTCCATTATTTTACAGGTCATTATTTTAAAATTTGTACAATATCTAATTATGATTCGTACCGAGTAAAGGCGTAACAACTAATTATTATTAAGTACTTCTTATACCATCCTCATATATCTACATACGGATCCGATCCTGTTGCGCCGCCGAAAGTTACAACTCTACTAATTAGGTAGTTTTGAGGTATAACCTAGTTTATATTGCTGGATTTCTACCAATTACGGTAAGGCATAAATAAAGGTCTGACAACTAGTAATTTGGTATATGACTGCTCTTCCTTCTGTTATTGTCACTATAATAAATGTTGCCTAATGATTACACTAAAAGTATTGGAGCCATAAAATAGAACATAATTCTACTTACGCCTCATTTACTGACAACGTAAATTTCGTCAGTCATGCAACAATTGAATAAACGCGCTCAATTATTATTATGACAGGTGCATACCTCTGTATTCTCTTTTAATTTTCTTAAGTGAACAAGCGGCAACACACTCATAAACGAACCAGTTAAAGGTAAGGTGTTCATTTCATTCTTTTTTTTTAATATCCTGATGTGTCGGTTGTGATGAAGTACTTCATTGAGTACTGAATTGTACCTTTATTGATGGACCTAGAATACCTCGAGCTTTTGTTGCGCCATAAATTAAAAATATAGCACCAAGCTAGAAACCTAATGGTTGACGAATGCAACTGTAGGAACAGAAAACTTTTCTCTATTAATGTTATTTCGGCGACTTCTAGCGGTAAACGGAATATTTCGAAAGCGTTTTATATCTGAAATTCATACGTAAAATTTTCCGCGTTCGCCGGATGTAGTAACAATAAAAATCGACTTAGAGCGCTTATTCTGGGCACGAAATATTGCTTTTATACATCTTGCACCACTCCATACGACAGGTTTGCTCTTTTTGTGTGTCAATTCATATTTTCCGTGTTGCTTCATACTCTATTCTTTGTATCAGAACCAATAGAAGCGTAACTTGGAAACAAGTTTGTGTACATATATCAATAGAATGTTCTTTGTTTACCGTACAGCTACGCGTTTCCTTCGGGTAGATATTTTTACGAACGATAAAATTTTAGTGCAATATATGCACATATATCCATATTTACATCCACGTTTCGAATAATATAAACGGTAGTCCAAGCATTACTTGGTTAAGTTATCAACTTAAACACATCGTAGAATCTAATTTGAAACCGGTTAACCACTCATTTTTAAATTAAAGAAACCAACTGTTTATACAATTGCGACCATAAAAATGGCGCAGTAATAAGTGAAGTAAAGCTCTTGTACTCGTAGCATCGTTTCGTTAATAGGAATTGAATGTCTGATGCTGGTGGTGATGTTGCTGCATATCATTACCATAATACTAGCCGAAATACTAACCCCAAGTTTTAAACAAATATCAAAGGAGTTTGTTACCCATTCACTATCGATTACTTACTTAAGCACCTTTTTATAGTATAGTGCCTATTTCCACAGTACATTGACTGAAATAACTTTAATTCTTCTAAGCCTGTTTGTCTCGAAATCACTTGATAACGTTTTTTAATAAGTCCTTGCGAAAACAATGAAACAAACATTTTTTTGTTACAAATCGTTTTATTATTTTTCAAAATAGTCGCCATTATGATTTACACAATTTTACATGCGTTGCTACCAGTTCTCAAAACATGTTTCCACTTTGAAGCTGATATCTCTAAAACATGGTTTTTGGAGGCTTCAGCAGCTTCCGGATGTGAAAAAATGGCTATTCACGGACTTTTTGTTTGAACAAAAAGAAGTTATCAGGCGATAAATCAAGTGAATACGAGCAATGAGAATAATCTGATGTTTGTGTCAAAGCTGATTTTTTTCCTGATTTTATCCATGACTTCTTGCAAGCAAATTTGTGTATACCACTTCCTTTATCGAATTTTTTGAGCAGTTCCTTGTGTTAATTGACACGACCCTTTTTTGTGTTTGATTCAAATGTGCAGAATCCATCGATAACAGATCGTTTTCACAGCTAAAGGTTTATGTAAGATGGAATGTATTGCAGTTTTCGATATGCCCAAAAATACGTTCTACCTCACGGTAAGTCACATAGCGACCCTTTTCAGTCATGTTACTCACAACATCGATGTTTTTGATCGAACATAATAACAACAATCGATTTTGATCGAAATTCATCCCTGACAGAAGCACAACCACGGCGAAATTCTGCTGACAAACTAAATTTCTTTCCTGGTGGTTCATCATTACCAAAAGCTGAATGAAGCGATACTGAAATCGTAAAATCCATTTAACGAAAACCAACAAATTCGCTTGTAAAAACTTAATACGTTACCCTCGTAATCTATCACAATACTTTAAAAAATGTGACAACAGTTTGCAGTACCACCCACAGCCACTCGTAGCATGCTTAGGATTGTAAGGTACAATGTGAGCTTTCGTTAAAAAGATTGGATGTGCTCATTTCCATATTTGATTGATCTAAGCAAACTACTTTCGCCCATTGTAGAAATGTCTTTCGGGTGATGTCGTGTAGTTGATATTTAACTTGACGTTTCGCTGACTATCCTGTCAGCTTCTTCAGAAGATTTCTAAAGACATCAACTACACGACATCACCCGAAAGACATTTCTACAATGGATTACGGTCGTGAAAGCCTACACTCAACTACTTTCGCCCAGTCCGTTACAATCTATTTTATGTAATTTGTTGAACAACAATAACCAAATATCATATGCGCCGTAACATCCAAGTATATAGTGTACTGCCGAAACAATTCCATTAAAGCAACAATGCCTACCTGGTTAGTAAGCTTAAATAAAATCAAAAGAAAGCTCAGTTGAGTGGCGAAGATATTATGCTATGTTAGTGGCCAAGAAGCTTAAACAACGCTATAAGCGGTTCGCCCATTACGTAATCTTTAGCTTTCTTCCGTTCTATGCAGCAAGATACATGAGCCACCGATTCTTTAACTGACCATGATAATGCAGCGCGCAGGATTGCATGAAAAGATGAAGATATAAGAAACAAAACTTATTTTATGCAGTAGATCGCTTTCGTTGAAACGCAAGTCTGGCATGGATCATTATCGGGTATTACACAATTCTCAGAGGTTGCTCCAGGGGAATTGTAACTTTACGAATAAGCAGAAACTGAAGGATGAAATTTGCCTATCGCCATATACCAAGAACACTTACATTCTTTTAAATGTAATTTATCGTCTGTTAGGTTGATTGTGCATTTGCTATTATTAAACAATTCCCAGCAATATATACAACAGAAAAAGCATATCTGATAGAAGCTGATTTCTGAAAATAGCCGGGCATCTTCATCCTGAGATGAGCCTCACAACAAACTTACATTTATTGGGAAACGTCTGAGTACATATAAACGACAGATATTGGTTCTAATTGTTGTATTTAGTTTACTTATTTCTGCAAAATTAGGCATCCTAATAGTCAGTTTCCATACTCCATTGTGTACCTGTAGTGTAATAATTGTTTTTTCTTTAATTAATTGTAGATATTAGTGGCCCTATACTAAATGAAGTTTTCCTTTTTGTACTTTCAAGTAGGTCTTGTTGCTGAGTGACCTACAGATCAGTGCATTGCTGCGAAGAGTACCTACTGCTTGTTTATGCATATTCTAAACATCGCCCGTCAAAATCAGAGTGCCGTACACTACTGTTGTTGCGGTCTGAATTATTATAAAGTATCTTTAATTAACTAATCCTATGTTGTAACCATAGCATATATTTCTGGCAGGATCAACGACAAGGCTATTCAAGCACAAGAAACACCAGCGTAGGACAAGACGGGCGACACAGCTTCCTCTGCGAACGTTCCTGAATTTGACATTTACATAGACAGTTGAAACTGTTCCCACTTTATTTTTTGTTCTGCACTTGCCGGAACGAGATATTTTATGTGCATGCGACGACCAAATTCAGCCCGCAATAAAAATAAATCTTGGCTCTCGGCAAGACCGTGGGGCCATTACGACCGGGCTATACGGTGTGTATGATATATTTGTCGAAGGAATCTTCACGCTGTATAAAGAGATGGGGCTATATTAAAAGGTGGCCGTGTAACGACTGAATTATTTATAAATTCCCATAGAATCGTATAGGTACATAAATTTTGGTTTAGTTTGTAGTGATAGGAATTAGTTTTGTAGATTTATCGTAACTGCGATAGGTTATACATGGTTCCTACTAGATAGCTAATTTGCAGTAAGAGGATATAAAAGCGGTCAACACGCCATAAGAACATTTTACGTCGTAGCTTTTCTACTTTAAAATGAAATATTCAAATGTACTTTTGCTATTTGCTACTACGGTTATGTTCAGTTTATTATCCACTGTATGTGTGTCGACTTTCTGATCGGTGTTAATTTTTTGTTGTCTTCGCCAGTCGCCTTTTTATTCTATTCAGTATTTTTGATAGAAAATTTGTTATCCACGCATTTGTCGTTTCAATAAACTCCACGTTTCACTGCTGTACATCAATGTTGGTTTTACAATTTTAATTGCTACTTCAATTTTATCTTTTTTCTTTGCCTTCTGATAATATAATATTTATCATATTAGATTTTTTTTTTTCAAATCTTTTACCTATTAATATATCCTTCATTGCATACTATTGTAGATCCTGGACGTTTAAATCTTTTAAGTTGGTATAGTTCACCCACAACTATATTTTCTAGGGGTTTTTTTATTTCCCCCTGTATATGGCTTTCCCTATTATCACTTTCTATATTGTCGGTGTTTGTATATCTTTGATTCATCGTATAGCACGCATTAATATTTCTCTCTTTCTTTAAATTAAAAGTTTTTCACTAGCTTGCCTCATTAAAAATATAAATCACATAATCATTCATTCAAAGCTATTTGAGTTTTTTAATCACAAATCAGTACAATTCAACGTCTCGGCAGTGTATCTACTGTCGTCTTCAGGATAGTCCCTGCCAAATTCATTATTTGAGCGAGTATGTCAATCTGAGTTTATTAACAATCAACAGCTGACGAATGTGAACTACATTTTTTTATTACGTTGTAGCATATTTCCTATGACGCGATGGCCTTGTGGTTACCGTGGGTCTTCAGGTTTTCCCTTATTTTTGGGTTGTCAAACACTTGTCAACCAAACGTACTTATACTCTTATTTGACGTTGCAGCAGTACACGCGGTCTCTTTTAGATTTTTGTTGCTGTGCTCTGTGCTATATACTTCCTTTATAAGGAAAATTACATTATTCCATTGAATGTTCTCGTCCTCATTCCAAGCATATTATGCCAATGGTGTACCCTTTTTTTACTAGTTTCCTACGTCCTTTGTTTCTCATCTATTGGTTTCTCTGATAAATGGTCGTTTGCATTCACGAAGTGGTAGGTATATGGAGCTCGCTGGTTTTCGTTGTCTGCCTTGGTCGTTGCCAGAATCAATCTGATGGTGTTCATCGTCCTTATGGCAAACTGTTGCTAGTAAAGTGTTTGAGTGAGGGCTAAAGCAACATTCAACTCCAAAATATGCCTTGCTGGAATTATATAGTTTGTAACATGCAAATTTCTAAGAAACCCGAAGCGACCATACACTTTTAAAAATACAAATAAATTATTACTCAATCCTTGAAGATAACTATATCGTTTGAAAAAAACTGGAATGTTCCTATACGCAGGAAATAGGAAATTAATTTGAGGAGGGTGTTGTATCTATTATTTTTAACTTTAATTTAAGTATAGAGTACTCCATTAAAAAAAAAAAAAACAAAAACAAAAATCCTCGTGCATGTAATTGTCCTAAAATGTCCTATTTCAACTCTTATGTAAGTAAGGTAACGAATTAAACTTTTAAGTTAGCGATTTCTGGACTCTTGCCATTTAATTTAATGAACAATCTTCGCGAGGCACGGCCCAAAGGTCGCAGACTGGTCGATCGTTCTTCACCTTCCGTCAAGTGTTGAAGTAAGGCAAACAAAATTAAGAGGAACATCACTATCGGAAAATGACGCGCCATCTTTTTGCAATTATTTTCGATGAAGGTGAAAGTTGTGCGGTAAATATTGGAAGAATGTTTTAATAAACTCGAAGGTTCTAGACCCCGGTGTAGGTTATACACGCAATCTATGCAGATCGGAAATTAGTTCCGACTTTAGATTTTGATGCGCACGAAAAATGTTATATCTTAGAGGACATAACGCGCGTTGAGGAATGAATATCGATCTAACATAAGTATTAATGCGTTGAACAGATACACAAGTAATACACGAGCGACATTAATTGTTTCTCTTTGTATTTCGTCATTCTTGGCCGAAATAAATTATTACAAAACATTTTCGTATTGAGGTCAATTATCGACTATTCTAATGTTCATGCTGTAACTATTTCATGAACTTCCGAACTTAATTATATTCATGTGTATGGCTAATATTTTTCTGCTTTATTTAATAATAAATGTTAGGTAATTACCCAAGGTGAACGCTGAGCTTTAGGTCGTCCAATAGGTGTATAATTTTCATATCGTAGGTTTGCATTAAACTAAAACAACGAGTACGTGCTGTAGGAAACTAGTAACTGGATTAGATTCTAGTTCATTCATGTTGAGAATGCAGTAGATAGCGCCCCTGTCGGTGATAGTTAAAACTATCGATAGTATTCGGTACTTACTATCAATAGCGCCAATTATGGAATTATGGAAGGAAATAATTTATTTTGTTTTGTCATTATGTTGAAAAGATCATTTAAATGCCCTCCTCGATTTCTGCATTCTGGTGTCCCAATTTGCGACTACTCTTTCGCATTCGTGTGGTAATGGTGCATTGACAGTTCCCTTTAAGGCCGGGAATTGTTTCTGACTTATTTTTATAAACCAGAAATTTTTACATTACGCCATAAGAATAAGTACGTGATCTTGATAACCAGTTCACATTCTTCAAAATAATGGGTCAATGCATTCTTTAAAATAATGCATCCAGTAAACTGCTGTTACAGTAAAACAACTGTCTGAACGAGATGCGTGGCACGTCATTGTTTATGTCAATATATCTCTCAGTACAGGCCAAGGATATTCTTGTACCGCCCAGAATTAGCAGTAGCACGATTTTCACCATCGTGTTAAAAAAAATAGTGTCCGATCATGCTTTGAGCCCAAACATTGCACCACACGATGACCTTCTGAAGATAAGGAGGTGCTCCGTGAATCCCTCGAGGATTTTCATCACTCTAAATCCTACAGTTATGAATGAAATGAGCTTGCGTTATGAATCTGATGATGAATGAAGAAGGATTGGCTTTCTGCTCAAGACCCCAGTTCGCGAAACTTTAACGTAAACGGGCTCAGATCTTGAATGATTTGAAATTTTCATGCAAGATTCTCCACGTAGTCGCCTGAAAATGACGTGGAATAGAGGGGTTCGGATAATCTCTTAAAGTGACTTACAGTAGCAATATTGACCTTCGATGAGGCACCTCGATGATGTATTGACTTATCTGCACCTGAGCCAGTTTGACGCGATGTACTAAACTTATTTTTTATCAATATTTGGCATTTACATTCCACAGCAATTTTGGTTTTGGCATTAATGTTCTGTCGCGCTAATTGAAAAACCATTTACTTGTAATCAACATAGGAACTAATTAAAAAAAGACTTGGCCATCACATCATATTGTACCTATGCGCAAGTAAATTAGTGCGCCAATGAAAGCTCTCTCGCCACTACACCAACTTATAAACAGCGCCAAACCTTTGTAATAAACAATAAGTTCCCATACTTTGTGGTGTACCTTGAGTACTTGCGGTTATTATAAAGCTTGACAGTAGCGTTTCTTCCTTCTTACGATATTTAATTACCTTGGTAATGCATTTCATGTCGTCGCCGCAAAATTGCGAGCGTACATAGCTTCCATAGTTTGTGTGCAGTCAGTCGCAATTGCATACGGCTCCCTAGCAAACCCTTCTAGTTTCCCATTAATTATTCGACCGTTTTAAAATCTTATCAGTTATTACGAGTGAACATGAAATGCATCTTAGTGAACATGCACAGCACCTTCCTATACACTGGATTTTGCTTCATAAATTACTTTTTGAATGTGTATTGTGGCGTTACACATCCGTTTATTTTTCCTTTTATGCTCCTTTGAATCACGAACGTTAAAATAATGATCCTAAAATATATTTTGTGCTTCGTAGCAAACTCCGGTCTAGTAGAAATTGTGTAAAGCTGATGACAATAAAAAAACTAACTATAAGCATTTAAGAGAAAATACCTGAATAATATACAAATACATAAGATTCCAGAACAGCATCATTCGGTTATTCGATCCCATTCCGTACATTATCGCGCTGTTCGAGTCAGAGTCCAAATTTCTTATGATCCAAACCAGGTATCCCGTTAAAAACTCTAAAAATTCAAGGTTTCCCGATAGGAAACTACAAAGAAAATAAAATATTTTGATATTCTCCTACCTTTTATATTTTTTGCGGGCTTTCCTGGATTTGCAGGTATTTTAACATTAATTCGTCGGTTTTAACACAAATTGGAGGCACACCAATCGGTACCTACTCGTACGAAATGTATACATTCAAACACATAAACAAGCAATACGTGTTTGCACTTGTCTGCACGCGAGTCGACCATCAACTGCGGAAATAATTGATCACGAGCGATTTAAAATATCGTTGGACCAGCGAAATAGTGATTTTTGGATTTGTATTTGTGATTGACCGGATCCAGAGAATAAAATCACAACAAATAATTCATCTCATTTACTAATACAATCTCCATTCAACTGTAAACACTTAACCAAACATTCAGGTAATCCCGAAATAAGGTCAACGCTATACTTTTCGGTGATAGTGGTCCAGGCTTGTAAAACTGACCGAATCAAATCTTCTTTATTTCGTGGTGCTGCTCGTTCTACTTCAATTTTCATTAGTCCCCATCTGTTTTCGATGGGACTAAAATCTGGGGAAGCTGCTGGCCATGAAATTGTTGCCAGGTTTTGCTCTAGCATTCAAGCTTTAGTGTAGGCAGAAGTATGGCGTCTTGAATTATCCTGTTGAAAACGCCACCCTTCGGAATATAAAGCACGAGCCGTTTCAAGAAGAAAGCCATTAAGAATTTCGAAATTTGAAATTTGAACGGTAACATTTTCTCTTGATAGGATTTTTAAATGATTTGCACCAAGCTGAAAACAACTTTCGCAAGATATAAAAACATCACTAAAATTATCGTCTCTAAATTGTTGGCAAAAATCTATTCTTCGTTGCTTTTGTAGAGGTGTCATTGCAGGGTTTTTTTTTTGTTTCCTTGATAAGTAACCTTGTCTCCTCAGTGAAATGCGGACAGTTTCTGGACACACTCTTATTTGACGTTGATTTCCAAATCTGTTAGCCAGTTTTCGAAACTCAAGGCGCGGGTTTTGTCGTCCTAAAGTCACTAAAGCGTTGAGATTGTTTCCGCTAATCTTGCGCTGTCTTCCAGAAACTGGTCCATGGCTCATATCTCTCCTATTTTTTTATCCTCTTTATTGTCTCATATAGTGCACTTTTTTCGAGATCAATCAATTGCACTAATTTTTTAACGTTTTGAACACCTTTTCTATACAAATATTCCATCAACTTTCTTCTTTCTACTTGCGACATTATTTCTCAAATATTAAGCCTGTTGATAATCAACAACATTTGACTGCTGGTGTTGTTATATGATTTTTGCCATGGCCTACAGTCGGCACAACCTACTTGATGCATTACTTTTGTCTTATGACAAAAGAACTATATTAAAATAAAAAAAAAAAAAATAAATTCCGGATACTTTCTAAGTAATGCAATAGTAAATAGGTGTGTTTACTTTGAAAAATATTTTAATCGCCCTGGCAACCTTGATTGCACGGGGAACAGATATAAATTTTATTGTTTGAAGTGAAAATTTGTATAAAGTTGTTCCTTTTTCGAATATAAAACAAGGAATAGGTTTTATATTCAATGTATTGTAATAATACCTTATTAATGGACGAAATGAGTAGTTGTAATTATTACGAGTAGCAAGCGTTTTAAGAAAATTTTACCACAAAGACTAATTATTATATTCTGCGTAACGGGGACGGTATTTACGAGAAAAAGTACTTTTATTAAATAAATAAGTCTAAGCGAATTAAGAAATACTTTTCTGTGTGTAAACATATGTCCAACTGTCGGTGTACCCACTTAGAGATATATAATTTTTCTGAGAGAGATGTCGTGACAGATGCGTTCAATCATTACTATTTTGTAATCGGTATCCAGCTATGTAAATTAGTTTCTTGCTTCTTATTTAATTATTTTGTCCATGCAGTAACGAGCCAGCTGGGGGATGTAAGCTTTTACACCTCGTCAGAACCTCAGCAGCTTTTATTGTGTAAATTGTGTATGTGAAGCCTTCCATGGCTTTGCCCCAACATGCGAATGGGGACTAGAAAGATCTGAGTCTAGTAGAAGTAGAACATTATGCAGTATACACCGAGAATCTAGCCTAAACATGGGCATATTCAACTAATTAAATTTATTTTTGTTTAATAGCAGCTCTTACTTTATTCCTACTTATTTCTTCATATTCTGCTCAACAAAAATTGAAGCTGTTTTGCTTCAATTTTTGTTGAGCCCCTGACACTTATATCTATGTTTAAGCTATTCTGAAAATTTCCTTTATTTTATTTATAGTAGGTGTAACTGATATAGATTCTTACCATAACGTTAGAAAACTGTACTCTTCACTAAATCATAACAAAATAAAATGCTTTTAAGGTTGCAGAAAATATTTTTGCGTATAAGTCAATATCTTCCGATGGAGACTGCTGTGCCAACCCATGTAAATCTCCTTGCACAGGAAGAAACATTTACTTTTGCTTAATATAAATATGACTTTAAAATAAATATTTCCGAAGAAATATATTTATCTGTTTCAGGAAGGTCCTTTTAGACAACAACAAACACAGCGTGTTTTGTTTTGTTGCATATTTGAACATAGAACATCCTATTTTATATCAACATAGCTTTCTCTAAGGTTACCGTCTATAGCTGGTGTGTGAACGGTAAGAAAATTTTGAAATTTATATCTATGCCTTTGGTCCAAAGAAATGTTGTTTAAAAGATCAACCATTGTGTTCTGCAGAAAGTTTAGATGAGCACTGTTTGTTTATCAGTTTGGTAATCTGTCGCCGAAAATACTCATCCCAATGCTCTTTGATTTTCATCGGCCTGTATGCAGATGCATATTGTTGAAATTAAAGACTGCATTTCGTGTGAATTCGGCTTCATCGATAAAAGAATATTGGCAACTTGATGATCAAATAGATTTAGGGTCTGGTCATTGTAGGAGCTACTAGCGAAGGATCCTCCAAATAAGGGGGGGCATTGATTCCTAACTCGAGTCGTATCTTCCGCCAGGTCATCTCCGAATTCTCTCTCTTCTGCCTCAGTGGCGAGCACCGACCTTGGTCTCTCAGAATCATAGAACGGTTTCCCAATTGAGTCGGTATCACGAAGTCTTTGGTGCAGTCTTACAAAAACACGAACTGAAGTGAACTGGCAACTGGGATGAAGGTTAACATAAAGACTTTAGGCTTCTCTGGCATTCCCTTTAGCATGGCCATTCATGAAACACATGTTGGGTAATTCAATGTTAAAGTAAGCAGGTATAGTAAAAGTCCATCAAATTGCATTAGCCAGCTATAAGCTGTATGTTTGACAGAGCCTATGTGAACTACGATAAGAAAATGCAAGTTTTTGCGAACGGGAGAACAGATAAACGACTCCTTAAGGTTTGTGACATTCTTTTAGCACCCTTTGTAGTTAATATACAAGCTGTTTCTGAATAAGTCAATATGCAAACGCAGAATTACTGATACATAAGCTGCAAAACTATTTAATTTTATTTATTTACAACATTAAAATAAAACATTTCATGTTCTCCTTAAATTATTACCATACCATACCCATTTAATATCAATTTTATTAATGGTTTCTTCATTATCCATTTGATAAGTATTTCTGATTGTGCTAATGGTGGAGTCAAGAGTCTTATTTCTTAGAATTTGCAATGCAGAGCGAAAATGCTTTAGTGTGGCCACTTTTAGCTGATCGTTTAGTCTTAAAACAGAGGCACTATCATCTGTCGACGGCGAGCAGCCGACACTCGGCTGCGGGGCGACCGCTTCCGTTTTAAGCTGATGCTTAAGTAAGGCTAAAACACACGGACTACATTGTCTTTGTTAAGCAGTCGCGGATCCTCCACCGAATTAAATTATATGGGTGTCGCGCTTGAGAATCGCCGCCTATAACACATCACACACAAGGACTTCGCGTGGCCTACAGACGGTGGCCTGTGGGCTCTATGCCACATTACTCGTTCGCTTATTCATAACTTGGCCGTATCCTAAGGTTGTTTTGAATAGTTGCAGTAACCAAATGTTCTGAAACTGTGGATTCAAGACGCCTGAAACAATGCTCAACCGCAAAATGCATGCAATTGATAGTAGAATAATATACTTCATAATAGAAACGAAATTTATTAGATAAGTACCTTATTTCATGTTTTCATCTATTACACTTGACAATTTGAATTAATTCTACGTTGTCAAGAGAGAATCCATTAACGTAACGTCCCCTTTGCATGTTTTGCATTTTCTAACCGTTAATTTGAAATGATAAATATAATATCAGATATTGAGCACTGTAATGTTTTAGTCATGCTAACTTAAAGAATATCTAAATAAATGTAACAAGAAAGTTGAATACACTGGTGTTATTTCATTAACCTGCACAAACAGCAGAAATTCAAGATGAATCGAACAGAGTTAGTATTTTGTCTACTATTTTTTTTCACGCTTTGTAACATCCGTTCGTTCGTTCCTAATTTCCGTTTAAGTACGCGCGTAACATGAAAACCGTGGATAAGACAACGCAATCCCTCGGGTAGTTGAACATAACAGTCAGAAACGAGCAACTTTTGCATTCGCAATACGCATTACTCGGATGCTATCAGATTTACCGGCAAAGCAAATACCTAATTTCCTTAATGTAATTTCGTCTTCTGTTCGTAGTTACGTGTATTCGACTCACGCCCCTTTTTTGCTTTAGTTACTTTCATTCGCAGGAACGCGCATAGAAAGTAAAACGTAAACAATGTACCAATAGGTAAAGGTAGGAATGTTCACAACCTACACCTTTTGAAAGGAAAATGGGTTTAGATCTTTATTTGGAAATTGCTAACGAAGGAGCGTATCCTAAAGATAATTACTAGCATTATAAAATTAAATTACGAATTCTCTGCCAACTCAATTTGTTTTATGAAGCTAAAGGTTCTCATTTGCGTATCCGCTTTTTCATTGTGCTTTTATGGAAACAGGTTGTATTTCCTGTAGGACTTGAGTGTTTGGTATAAATTCATCGAATAATCGATGGCACATGAAGATAAAAATGGGATATTTATCTTCATTTTCACGTAATTGAATTGGTTTTATTTATTGGTTCCTTGAATGTATTTATTTTGTTTATATTACTTTTTATTTCACTCCTGTACACTGATTGCGTATTTTTTTGACATTTCATATTTAAAAATTCGACAAGTGCGTGACTCAGGGAAAAGTATTGATTTTTTCTTGATGATATCTGGTGCGCGCTGTAATTGGGGTATCCTATTCGGGAAAAAGCATGTCGTCACGACATAGCGTTGGAGTACGAAAAACTCTTCTTCCAGTTACCAAGGCGATAAGACGTGTGACTAGCATCTAAGTATCGGCAGTCAGCTATATCAAAAAATGTGTAAAAAATCCCCATTGTCTCCTGAAGGGTGATATTTTTGGCGTTCCATTGTGGCCAGAAGAGCCACGGATGAAGAATATAGAGAAATAAATGGTGTTTCACCAATGTTATAACGTACAAAGGTACGCTAGGTGCCCCAGGAAGTAAGGGCGTTAACCACAGCCTAATTAGTGACTTAGGTAGAAAATAGTAATTGTTTAAAGTGAAGTTGGTCACCATGGTCAGGAGAGCCACAAGGCAGGATCATTACTACCACCAAGAGGGCGAGACGTTATCGGTTTCCCGCCACCGAACCGCATCCATTATTCAATAAGTCGCACATATTTTCTTTTGTTTACTTTTATATTCATATTTGTATAAAATTTGTTCCTATATTATATATTTGTTATATATCTGCCCACTTGATGGTTTGTAGATTCTATTTGTGGTCGGATGTATTGCAGACCTTGGCTTCATCTCGATTTGCAAATAAAATCTTCAACCGCCAAACTGCACTTACGTCCCCTGTGACATTTTCTACTACCGACTACGCAAATTATTGCCCCGATTGGAGGGACGAAAGTGCGATTCCCCTTGCTTAACCGAAGAATTCCTCTTTATCGATTTTTTCCACCGCATCAAACCCTATGAAAATGGACCCTGTGTGGTTAGCAACAATAGACGGTGGACGAATTTGACATTAATAACTATATATTAGTTACCAAAAAGAAGAAACATAGCAAGCTAAGAAATAAACCTCTCAGCTGAAGCTATTGCGTACTCTTTATTTTACCTGGCATGTTTAATATATTTAATCCAATTTAAATAATTATCATCTGTAACCGACGGAACGATGTCGGCGGTTAGTCGTAAACAAAATTGCGTGCCTTAAGTTTGTATTTAACGTCACTAGAGGTCGGGCCGTTTCAGACACTATCAACCTTAATTACGAAATAAAATTCCCCTTAATTGATCAAGTTTCGTATTGTAATCGATAGCTCGTAAGTTGGGGTAGCGATGAAACTCGAGGGCTTTTCAAAAAGGACGGTATGCGTGCCTGTGACCAGTTAAGGGACAGTATCGACTACATATATACGTGCACACATATCTAGATGGCGTGTCTGCGCCAAGAACTTTTCGAAGTTATTCGAATATGTGAGTTTGGTAAGCGAAGAGGTTATGGATTGTTTCGCAATTATGCAAACGGTTTTAAATACAGAATACCGTAGAGTTGAGAAATACGAATTCAGTAATTTTTTTAACTTTTTACGCAACTATTTTGCGGTATAACTTTACGTCGGTGAAAATATTCTACACTCGAGATTTTTTTAAATGTTATGTCTGGAAATTAAATGTGTAGATATGATAGATGACACCAATTAGTTTTGATATGATTAGTCAAGCCCCTAGTAGTATGATATGAGCCAGTTTTTTTATGCGCAGACGTGGTATGTACAGTGGGTACAAATATTAATTAATAATAAAATTAATACTTGTGCGCTCTGCTTTTTTGTAAGTTTGTAAGAGTGCAATGCAAAACGACAAAGAACGGTTAAAAAATACAGTACTTTCTAAATATCAAATCAGTAATGTCAGAGGTCTGAAAAACATGAATTAATTTCTATTGTGGCAGAATAGAAAGATAACAAACGCGCAAGCATTGTAAAAGAAATGAAGACATAAAAATAGTACTTTAGGTTAAGTACCTTTCCGTAAAACTTCCGTAAGTGTATGCGCAGCAACGATATTTCTTTTTATTTTACCTTCCTTCTATCACTCGATTTACATGATTCCACAAATAATAGAGTTTTGGATACGCTAGGATATAGAACGAAAACTCATAGCGTGTCTGAAGAACAGACAGAATTAGAAATTCACTTCTACATCACATCAGTGTCGATTCTATTCCTTCTATAGCATTTACTAGAGTGAGAAATAACTATTCTGCGTGCAGCCAAAGTCGAAAAATACGAATTTGAGCGCGAAGTGTGCATGAAATACTTAAAACACACACGGCGCGGCGCGATCCAATCGATCGAAGCTCGGCAACAGGAGAACCATTCCTGTCCGTGCTTAAATCAAAATACGATATGAATTGGTAAAATTAAAACAAAGCGCGGTAAATCGTAATTTGTTAGAGCTTCACAGCAAGTCGCTAATTTGATCTAGTTTGCGTTTCTATTAAATTAGCACGAACCAAATTCGAATTGAAGAAAAGTACACAGTTACAAGCAATCTTTCTCCTAGAACATTGTGCTATTGAATTAATTTTGCGCAACGGGTTTGATGTGCTTGATAATTATTGTGAATGGATTAAACATTTCGCTCTTCCGAGTAAAATCTAATATTATCTATACATATCTAATTAAGAATGCTAAAATTTGCGTAGTACCGGGCAGTGGGAAACCTCTCGTATGCCATAGAACTAATAATTGAGACATCGTGTGTAATATTTAAATTTAACGGATCGAAATACTGCCTTATAGCAACATACAAATCACTTTTGGATTGTTACGATGCATCTGTAAATAATTTAACTCTGATGTTAGACAAAGCTATAGAAGTAGGTGACTGCATTGTTCTGTGCGGCGACTTCAATATTAATTATGCAAGTAATTCTATTAACAGGAATACTCTTGTTTATTTAGTTAAATCTTATTATCTGGAGTTCACTACAGGTACGCCTACTCGCATTTTCACAAATCGAAGTGGTAGAACCCTAGCCATTTTCATGTGCTTTGTACTCATAGTATCGAGATGTTTACTCTACAAAATCAAATATCATAGAAAAAATTGCAAAAGTTGGGTAACAAATGATATCGTACTCTGCCCTAAGAGATTTGTTCTGGAATGCGAAAAGACTAGACAGCAGTGAACTGTAATGTAAAGAAGAAACACTTATAGGTAATGCGAAAAAGGTGCACAATTCAACTACAGCCAATAAACAAGTCTAAAGTACTGGGTGGCAGTTAACAAGGAGATGGATAGAAATAAATACGATACAGCCTAATTGAGAGACAAATAGTGTTTGGTTGACACTTCAGCACCAATGCTGAAATGGTTAGTGATTCTTGCTGTGATAATGTTTTACAACTCAGCATGGCTTCCGGGCCAATCATTCAACCGCTACCGCTAGCTATAACCTTTTTGACAAAATGTACGAACTCACGGAAAAGGAACAGTATTGCTCATTGGTTCGATTTCTTTCATTGGATGGGAAAACATGTGCAGAAATCAAAGGGGAAGTTGGACGGAGTTTATGAAGATCATGCACCTTCGATGACTACTACGTGATACTGGTTTAGTAACTTCAAAGCAATGTTTTGACCTGTTTAAGCGCAACGTGAATGAGTCTCTCCGGCGTCATGCGACCGCAGATGAGACATGGATACATCGCTACACGCTCGCCAGGAACCAATGATTAGTAGGCAAAATAAGGTTTCCCTGGCGAACCTGCACCAAAGATGGCAAAGACAATTCCATCATTATTATTTATGAATTATTACAGTTATGGCAACGATTAGCGAGGCATAATTTTAATCGATTATTTGGCGAAGGAAAGAGCAATCATGGAACAGTACTATGCTAATTAATTGAACCGTTTCGGCGCTGACCTAATCGATGACGCCCCAGCCCACTCATCGCCAACTACTCCAGTAGTATTCGCCAGATTTGGCCCCATGTAACTTCTTTTTCTTTCCAAACTTGAAAAATGGCTTTCCCGGTAAGCGGTTCATGTCACATAATTACTGAAGATTACCGACATTACCGAAACAGCGCTGTTTTTCGCAATTCGACAAATCCTGTTATTTGAATGGCTTAAAAAAGCTGGAACATCGTTAAACTGAATTTATAGAGTTACAAGAGTTACATAGATCATCTCGAGAAAGAAATTTGCTAAATGCCTTGTCTTTCTTAACACAGGTATTTATCTTATGTACTTGTATACTTGTGTTTTTAGGTGAAGAGTATATTGTAAAGCTGATAATTATTGACTTTCATGGGTGTAATGAAAAATTGTATTTTTCTAGGCATCTCTGACTCTAGATTTAAATAATAGCATAAAATTTTAATTTGGTTCCGGTGATCGAAACCTACGACTTTCGTTTGCCGAGCGAATTCTCTTGATGATCCATGTATTTAAAAAGATCTATTGCTATAGGTTCTAAGGTGTAATTGTTAGCGCGTCTGTTCGGCAGAAGGAGTCCCAGGTTCCAATTCTACTGGAATCAAAATAAGAATTGTATTTGATTAATTAAATTTAATTACGTTGGACAAATCGGGAAGCAGATAGAACTACCGCTTAAAGCTGTAAAGCTGTTAGTTTATTCTTTATAGTAAATTAGCCGGTAGTAAAACAAAATTATACAAAAATTAATAGATATCACAGTTAAACCGTAACCACTCTTATGGTGCTAAATGAAATTCATCACGACTTAATAAACTTTATGGAGATATAAATATTACCTATACTACAAAACAAACATTTTTTAATTAACAAGCTCACTTAAATATTGACTTAATGCCTGCTATACAGGTCTGTGTTTAATATTTCATACTTTTGATAACCGCACGAACGGACTCCCTTTTATATGATAAATATATGTATTTTATGGAGGTCGGAGTGGGAAAGCGGAGTATTAGAAGTTTTAATTGAAATAGAACAAAGGAGCCCGGGATCGTTTTATGCAAATGTCGAATAAAGACTGAATAATTAAATCCTCATCCGTTCCCATGGAGTTGGAATGGTGTTATATCGGTAGTACTACGTTTCGCATATTTTCAATGACGATGAACAAGACAAAAATTTAATGCCGTCGTGATATTAAAATATTTGACTCAAATATGTTTTATGCAACAAGCTCTGACTGAAATTAACAATTAAAAAACAAAATACCTTTTATTTATGCACTATTTCCTTCTTATTTTTTGTAAAAGTTTTGTTCAAAACTTGTTCAAAATTATAACACGTGCCCCAAGTTTCCTTCGTTATTTATAATAAAGACAGATACTACATAAATGACTGGTGTAGACAAAAGTACGTAATTATATAAAATCAATTGTATATTATTTCAAAACAAAAAAGTTTCACAACAAAATATGACCACCTGAGCGAAAATGGATCGATTTCTTTTATAACCTATTTAATAGCCCCTATAATAGCTTGGTTGTGCTCGTTTGGCAACTCTATAGGTATGCTTACAAAGCAGTTGCGTTGAACATTGAAAATTAAATTTTTGTGATATTACAATAAAAGAAGTGGAACGATGGAAAAAGTAAGAAATAGTGCGAGTTATCAATTCTAACGTAGCTCTAAATATTTTAATTAACAAATTGTTTCATGATTATTTTACCGCAGTGTTAGATAGAAATATTGCATAAAATACTTTCAAAGAGTGAATTTATTTGTAAACACATAAATTTTTCTCTAATACCTCCCATCACACTTAACTATCCCAGACCGAAGCCCCAATATGCAAAATTTGCATCATGAATCATCACCAACCGATCAGTCAACGTGCAGGACGATCATCCTTAGCAAACGCTGCTTATTTATTTTTTTATTATAGAAAGATCACAAGTACAAATACAAAGAACGAATAGCTAAAAATCAAACACTGCTACGTCCTTTGTCTTTACTTGTGGTAATACATATCCAGGCAACTCAGGAAAGGGAGGGCGGGGAACCATTAAGTTTAAGCTTGTTAGTGGTAGCTGCCGAGAATTAACATTAGTCAAGTAAGCTTGGGACAAAACAAATATTACAGCAAACCAATTACCATTGAACAACCATTGAACTATCGTTCACATTATTCGTTGCTTAATGCAATAAAAAATTAGAGATATCCAATTTGGTACTAATAAAAATAAACATGGAGGAAAACTAATTAAATGTGATTTTCCAGCAGGAGCATTCTTATATACATTTAGCGGGATGCTTGTCAAAAGTTGAAGAACAATGCGACCTGTACTTAGTTATTAGTAAAAGTACCTGAGTTAAGTCGTCTGTTTGCCAAAGAACTTGTTATATAAGTATGTTCAAAAGTAGGCAAATGTGTAATGTTATTTTCGATTATTGATGATTAATGTATACCTAAAGGTTATCTACTTAGTGCTTTGAAACTACTCTCATTAGGACGAAATATATTGTCACGTCTAAACATCAACTTGGTAATTCTAGTTTGGATAGAATGACCTTTTGTAAAAAGTATTCTGAAGCACAGACCCAAATTTAAGTGTTGGTCAATGCTCCAAGATACTTACGGTGAATCACATGAGATAGACGCCGGGCGCAATTGCCGTTATTCTTGGTGAATACAAACTCACTCGTCCGACACTAGATTTACCGAAAGCGAATATTGTGCCTGCTGTGACTAAATATGCGTTAGTTTCGTTTTCTCGAGATTTACAACTAGTTTCCTATCGTCAAACCTTAGCTGAAAGGCTTGAAGTTCATTCGTCTGCCGCTAATTTGCTACATTTGTGTATGGAGTAAATTCGTCTGCGTGTTAGAGACAATCACAGCTGTCGAAACATAAACCAGTATCTCCGACAAGACCATTAGTATAATTAAGAGTACGCGAAGCAGCACTATCAGTTTTAATTATTTTTCTTTTGCATATTCACATCAGTCCAACATGGATTTTTTACACATAAAAAAATAATTACTTAGATCAACATTATTAGGATCATTTCAAGTATAAAGTAAGTTCATATATGAGCAAAGATATCATAAGATTGAAGAAGAAGAATACGCTATTCTTACAATTTAAGCATTAGATATTGTTGCCAGAAGTATAACGCGTTCTTAAATATAAAGATTTTAAAACAAACTTACAACATCTTGTATTTGAGGCGAGAATATCGAAAATTCCAAAACAAATATGGTGCCCCTAAGAGAGGTTTGTGATACCATTGAATCCAATAAAAATATAATCTTAAGTGGAATTTATTTATGCATATGTTTTGGGATAAATGTGTAGTATATAGTAAAATTACTTATATACCAGCCATTAAGCACTTTATGAAATACAGTTGGTAACGTTGAAACAAGAATAAGTAATAACTTTTTCTGCACATCCCCACAAAGCAAGAAGTACAAAAGCTTCCGTATTGAATCACGTCATTTTTTAAATTCTTGTCGCTAATAAAAATAATAACGACTCACTCTTCCAATCAAACAATTTAGTTAGACTGATTCAATCAGCACGTTCAAACACGCCGATTAATTATGCAAAAAATAACACAGAGATCGCGGTATTACAATTGGAATCGTATATTTGAAATTAGATTATAGCTTGGAATATATAATTCAAATAAGTAAATGGTGCTCTTATATTCATTTTTCTTGTTTTAAGGGATACGTGTTGTTGTAATAAAACTATCGTAACTTTGAGTTGAATATATTCAATACTTCCTCTAACGGTATTAGATTACTTCAGATAAGTATTTCATATAATTGAATCGAGTAGCATTGTTTCCGTTTAAGGATATATCTTAAGTATAAGTTAATTTTAAATGAAATATGTTGATGCCGTCTTTTCAGTATGTTGAGCAACTCTGTGTGATGTCAATTATCAAAAGATTTGGGGAAATCTACAAGTCATATCGACGCCTCGTGGGGCTGAAAATTATGCAGGTTACCACGAAGCTAATTGTTTTTAGTTTAATTAACGAGACGTTTGAAACGTATCATTATGCCGAGGGAAGAATAGCTATCGGCCGGTAATTAGTACTCTCCTTATGAGACCCCTTCTTGTCAGCTGCGAATCTTCCGGTAGTGCAGACCTTTCAAAGAATAAGTGGTAGAGACGTACTATCGAATAGCAAATGAGGTCTTATATACATATGTATATCCTTCATCTTTACCCTATTATACCCTCCAAAAACATTGCGACGACAATGGGGTATAATATTCAGGGGCGGCATGTTTTGCCAGTTTTTGTTAAATGACGGTTAGATAATGCTTTGTCATAGCCAATACAAGCGGTAATTTGTACATTGAATATTCCAGCAAGTATCGTGTAATAAATTCCATCATGATTAATAATAGCAGGAGTTAAAAAATTCTAGTAGTAGTATTTTAAGGGTTAGGCTTTTATGATATAGTGTATCCGTCTCTGGTTTGTAATGGGACCGCGAACTTTTCCTAGGCGTCCTTCACAATGAAAAATATAAAATCGTATTTACAAGAAACTTTTATACATCCACAAAATGTCCTTTCTTTGTGCAAAAAGAACGACCAACTTCGGTATACAATTGACTTTCCAATATTCACGTGGGTTTATTTCCGTTGCATTTTTAATGCGGACATTTTGCGCTTGTACCCTTCGTTTTCTTCGTTCTTTTCCTTACGGATATCCGGTGTCCGTTCCTTTATTCAGGAGCGTTATCAAAGGATAGGGTGCTATGAAAAAGTCGAAGTAGTTTATATACCTATACCGCGTGTATATGTATAGGTAAGGTATATAAGCCTTACATAGAGGTTTGAGCTTTGTTTGTCTCTTCTATCCTTATGTACATGTACACATAGGCAGACACACACCCCAAAAGGTAGGTAAATGATACATACACGCCAGGACGTAAATTCAAACGGGGAACGTAAATCACAACGTGGCTGTGCTGGCGGTTACGCCCACCGAACTGAACCACGAGGAAGAACAATTTATTGCGATATCGATATTCAAATACTCAACCCGCAACTCGTTACTATCGCAAAGGTAAATAAATTCATTCACCCTTTCGTTTATCGTGCATGCGTTATTTCGCTGTTCGTTTCTGACCAGAGACGCGGAGAAAATTTCCAATGAAAAATATGTAACGTCGCTGCCAGGAAAGGTACCTCTGTACGGGCATATACGTACATGAATAGATACGTGGAAGAATGGCGCATAAATTCAAAAATTAATCAGATAATTTGCTTGCCCTCGTTGCTGGATATTGAAATATTCCCGTTCGCCTTCAGTGATAAGTCCAATGAGTGAAACGAAGCGAAATGAGAAATGTAGATACTATATTAATGGCGTTTGCACACAAAATTTCACTGTTGTTTATAGGTGAAATTTGTTATAACGTATCTTGGTTTCATTTTGACTTTGAATTTTCATGGTTGGAATTTTTAAAATCGTTTAATTTAACAGCCTCCATGTGAGAAAGTCATATAAATCTTCTTTTAGAAGCATGTGATATAATAGCACATGCTCAAATAATTATTTATGAAAAGATCGGAAATACGCATCGCTAGATACCTAGAACGTGTAGCTTCAATTGTATAAATAATTGAATGTTCCTGGATCTTTGATTCGTGTCAAGATGATGCAGAGGATTCTTGGATAGCGAACCGTCTCTTTCACAAGCCAGCAACATATATACGCGTTTTCTCTGGTACAACGCGATTTTATAATCCGATCTATTACTACAAAAAATACTTAAACTAAAAACAAAATAGAATAACCCAAGAAAGAGTAAATATTTGTTTTCTTTCATGAGTCGCTACTTGTTCTGTCGATCCTTTCATAAATATAACAGCCATGGTATTCTACTTTTTATTGGTTCCAATCCAGATACGCAGACGTTATTGAAGGATTACAAGTAGAGTGCAACAAATCGATAGCCTAGCTGTAGCGTCACTGCGCTGGGTTAATCGAAATAAACGTGCGCGTTATTTAGAAGAAAAAACAATAAGAGGATTTATGAAAACGCAAACATAATATAGTAAACAACTTACCGAATATGCTTAGATGGCTGAAAAGAAATCCGAAAGTGAGGCCTTCAACACCTGTATCATAGCGTACGTTTCTACAGTGGTCTCTTTGAGACTCGTCCGTTGCGGCATGTATATCTGTTTTGTACGCAGAAAAAGATCGATCTAGCGATGTAATATTTGCGTACTGAAAGTGGTCTTTGAATTCATATGAATTTTCCGCAAAAATCGAAATTTTTCATGCTTTCCGATCAATTTCGACACTTATCAACTTCGCACTGCGATATGTATTACACATAGCACACAGCATAGAAGGCCGAAAAGTGCCGACATGTAACGAAACCGCTCTCTATCCCCCAACCACTGGACGGCAAGTGAAAATGTTGCTCTCTAATTATAAGAGAGAAACCCCTTGATCTTCGATAAGTAGCACTCAAATAATGGAAAATTTATGAATTTCCGAAATAGTACTCGATCATAACTACTTGTTGCCTAGTTGTTGAAAATATTTTCCATATTACAATCTCGATTAGGAACGGTCATTTAGCTTCGTTATTTTAGTACCTAGCGTCTGCAAACTGCTCGTTGGCGTTAACAGGTCAACCTGCTACTTTTATTTGTGGTTAACAGTTTAAAACAGCAACTACTTTTTGTACCAATTTTCCTTACATAGCAATGAGCATTAAACTGATATACTGTTTCTCGATTTCTACAACTTGGCATTAAGAACTCTCAATTAATCTCACTGCTGTTCCCGAATTAATTAAATTACTTGTGTAGTGTGGAATATACTCTAAGTTTATATTATGTCGCTCTTGTATACGAAGTCATCTGAAATGAAGTTATATTATTATTTGAAAGATAAGGCATATAATGAAATAGAGCAACAAAACTCAGTAGTGTAGTTTCCTAGTCAAATTATTTCTTTACAACTAGTTTCACAACATTAGTACTGTGGATCAATAAAGTTCCAATTCTGATGGCAGTTCTAGAACGATATTTCACTGGGCACAATCACGTCCAATTTAAACATCAACGTTAAACACAACCGGCCTCGCTTAGAATTAGTACTTTTCTCGTCTCCGGTAATGGAGATATAACGGCCGCGTGTGGTTGAGATAACGACCGTCGTTACCGGACATAGAAGCGCAGCATTTAGGCAATTCTATTCCAACTCCCACCAAGATATAGTTGCGAATATCTTCTCTCCCAGTAACCATATAGAGCAACTAACAACTATCTCTCGCAACTACTTGGCAAGTTTAAAAACACTAACTAAACACATCCATTTCCGTACATTCTCGTTAATTATCCCATTTCCGTGGAGTTTCAGGAAATCGTTTTAATTAATTTTTTACGAGTGTTCTGAGTTCCTCTCACAAGTCGTTGTTACGCACTGGCATGTTCATGTTTGCTTTAGATTGGAGGAATTAAGTGGAGTCCGGGAACGAATGTCTGCTCTTCACCGATTCCGGTTCCTATTATCTTTTTTTCGGCTATACAGTTGGGAAGCCAACACCGATAAAAATTCTGTTTTCGCGGAATAAATAGATTGCAACAGATGTGTTTTTATGTCCAAATTTTGCGGTGTTTTGCTGGATCGTCCTCACTTACAAACGAAAATGTACTTTTTTTTGTGTTTACGAGTGCTATAATATTCTCTAACTTCTATTTTTTACAGCAGCTATTTATTTTAATGGTCGAAAAGGGATACCTTTGATAATAATGCTGTCAAGTTGGATTTTATAAGGGAAATATAAGGACATAAATTATTTCGATTGAAGATGAGCTCATCAATAAATTTTTCGTTACTGTTTAGTGAAGAATAAAAATGAATGTTTGTGATATATGAATCCCTTTATTGAAACTAGAAGCCCCATTTTGCAGAAAGCGTGCTCTATTTCCGCTTTCATATTGCTATGAAAACAAAGAACATTAATTTAATACCTACTAGCTACTATACAGTTAATTGATTTCAATCTCTTTAGGCTTTCGCTTTGCTCACAAGGTCCCTTATAAATTATATCGTCAAAGCGATCTTAATTCTAATAGTGAGCATCATATGCACAGCGAAATGTAGAATTTTTTATTGTTATATATAGAACTAATATCTAAGAGTCCAAAACACTAAAATAATGGCGATATGTACTCAATTAAGCCCAAATAATGGTATTATATATATTGTATATACATAACATACCGTAGCCAATAACCATTCTTCTGCTTATAAGGTAATATTGGTACAAAAATTGAGGAAATTTAAAGAAGCAAGTTATTACACATTATGCAAAACCTGTTATTGACAAATGCAAGTAATAGTAATGGTTAAACCAGCGGTTCTCAAGTCCCTTTGTTCCTGGAGCCCCTTGAATGACATTCTCATCATGCGCTTCCAATGCAATAGGCACAAACATACCTAAAATAAAGTTGGTGTATAAAAATGACCTATCCAACCATATCGGCCCTCTGGCAAATGACATACGTAAAGCGCAAGTATGTGTATGTAAGCAATGTGTTTATCAAATTCTAAATTTCTGTAGTTGGTATCAATCGTTATAAACGCAAGATCTGCAAAGCACTCACTTTAATATAAATTCGCAGTTGTCAAAATTTGTTTTAGCTGCTTCCTTTAAAACATAATTCATGTGATCTACAAATTGTTGAAAATAAGGATCTCCAAAGTCCGCTTTGTTCCCTCGCAGTTCGCAAAAAGTTTTCGATGCAATCTTGATTTAGTGTCATAGTGTAGAGAGTATGTTTACCAAGATACTCCCAAGAATAAATACAAACTCACGAAATACTGAAACAAGGACGTAAATAGAAGCCACTAGTTATGTTTTTGTCCCGAACATCACTAATTCACTTACCATATGCGCCTAAAAATTTGTAGGCAAGACTTTCCTATCTGGATAATCTGTAGCTTGGATGTCAAATGAAAATCAGAAAGTCTAAGTTTGGCCTTTTCCGGAAACATTGGAAGATTAGAAGAGAACCTTAGCATTCTGAACACACTTTGAGAACTGCCTGCTTAAAATTGCTAAAGGTGGATGAATGGATCGGAATGCAGATATTGTTCCGTCCAAAGCCTACATGTGTTCATCTCTTACGGCACTAGATCCGACCTTCTGTACTTGACCGAAAAAATATTTGGAAACAGAAAAGACATTCATGGCCCAGATCTTCGAAATCATCTGAAAATAGTTCTTTATTTTGGTTTTCTTGTGAACAAATGAATACTAGGATGAAACAAATCAGTATGAAGATATAAGTACCCCACAGTCTCTTTTCTATTATCACCGTGATATTGTGAAAGATATAAAAGGCAAATATGCAAAGTATTATTGAATACAATGTAAACGCTTTAAAATTAAATCACGATTTACTTTGTTAAATATACACTTCAGATTCTGCAAGTAATTTAGTTAAAA
Source organism: Marronus borbonicus (assembly GCA_902655005.2). Lineage (NCBI taxonomy): Eukaryota > Metazoa > Arthropoda > Insecta > Coleoptera > Scarabaeidae > Marronus > Marronus borbonicus. The sequence goes on along the minus strand of LR737385.1, from coordinate 10,616,330 downwards.
ATTCATTCAGTATAATCTAAAACGATTGCAGAATTGTGCAAACAGTAATTGCTCTCAATAAAGTAAAATTCCACGTTAAAGCTAAATTAAACATGAACACAAATTATTTCAACCGTGCGGTTTTTAAACGATGTGTAATGCAGGCATGCATTTTCATTTGAAATTACGTAAGGCAAGTTGTAAGCAACACCGCGAATACATGGCGTACGGTTAGTTAATTTTCGCTTAAACTAAAATGAAAATCTAATCTAGATCCAAATTTATAAATTTACGTGTTCCATATTTAGGTACAAAGAGTTTAATATAAAAGCCCAAGGATTAGGGTAAAAGTAAATTAGTTCATTGTGCAGCAACGTGTAATTTTCCGACGTCGCCTTACGAGTAGTATTAACCGTAAGTCTTCTTTTTTCCTTTTATGTAGCGATAGCTTCTTTCGCTTTACCAAAAATTGTTATTCCGTACTTTGGCATAATTTCTGGAAATATCTTAGTCTAATGAGTCGCTTAATACGTTAGAAATTTAAAGACTAAACTGCATATAAGGATAAAGGTGCAATTGCAAGGTAGAATTAAGTGTGCGCTGCTTCAAATATTTACATTATAGCAGGCGTACCCTCGACTTACGCTTTTATTTTAAAGTTAGCGTAAACTTAATATCGAAGGAAGTTTCATATTTACCCTGGCGAGACGGTGTTTACTTACTGAAACAAAGGTATCGAATAAAACACACACTTCCCGTTTCAACTCTCGCTAAACGTTACGCTACTAGTTAAATGTTGTGCTTCTAAATGAGGAGAAACTCAATCTAAGTGTAAAATTTACTGAATGCTACATCAGACAAATCTTAAAAAGAAAACAAATAAGAGTCCGGATTTTTCTGTGGAAGTTACAGAACAATATAACGTTGTCAGCGTTTCTATTTGAAAAGCAATAGAAGCATTGATATTTGTAAATATTAGACATGTAAATTAATACTAGTTATATGAGATTGCTTGAGTTTTGAGACACTGAAAGGATTACAAGCAATTTAATAGACAGAAAAATGTGTGTACATCGTTATATTGTAGCATACAATAGAATTCAATACTATTGGTAAGTGTCGCAAATCATACTTCGGCATTATTAAATACTTTTTGGTGGAGCGGATTTCTAATTATTTTGTATTGGACTAATGTAACTGAAGGTTGCTGTTTGGGACTACTTGTTCGAGTACACAATTGCACCTTTCTAAAACCTGTAAAATATCGTATTCTTGCATACTAATCTTCGAATCACGGACTCATCGAAGTTCGTTAAGCAGGAGTAAAAGATTATATTTCCTGCTTGCTCACTTCACTCATTCCACATCTGTTCACTCAAATGCGCAATTTGGTTTTTGGCCATAAATAGTCTCGAGCTTAACGTAAAGGTTTCATCTTACAATTAGTGTGGGTAGTATGGTTTTACTTGGGGTAGAAAGATATATATTTAGACATTAGCGACAAACGTGTATATAAGACACGATTATTCCAAT
>LR737385.1:10592385-10614418 GCA_902655005.2 Marronus borbonicus | reverse complement strand
TATATCAGCATAGCTCGCGCCTACCAACAGGAATATGTGCCCAAGTATCCAATATTTTTGCGATTCGTATATAACATTAAGGAATATGATCTTAACCGCCTTCTATTTTTAGTTATTACGTACTGGAACTCCCTTTCTCTTTCAATATCCACAAAGTCTGCAATTCTCTGTCAAAAATGAATATATAATGAATGAATAAATTTGGCATTTCATTATTAGTTTCATGATTGAAAGATGTTGCAGTTACATGTACTCCAATTACGCTCATATCTTTTATTCATTATAATCATTTCTATTGCGTTCTCCTGATTCGAAGAACAATGCAGCTAGTCGCCCGCTTCGGCATATCTTATTAAAGTATTTGATCGATTGCTCAGTACCTCTCAAAGTGAGGTACGTATGTATAAAAAATACATTTATGGAAAGCAGTAATTAAATTTGCAACGTATATCTTCGTGTATAATTGTTGCAAACGCACATAATGTGAGTGAAGGAATTTTGTTACCGTAAATGTGTATGCAACGTTTATATGTATGTTTGCGTTATTTGAGACACCACCAAACCCCGTCGCAGTCTGATATAGCCGAAAACGGCCAGGTAAACGTTCTTGTGCTAGAATACGTTATGTTCCGTGCTACTGCCTCCTATAGAAGCGACTATAACAGGAACCACAAATCGTGCGGGCTATAAGCGTTGCAATACGTATAGACTTAGTATTTTATTACGCCTTTTCTCCATCGACTCCTACAACGACATGCACATTTGTACTATGCTTTTTCTTCCTCTGGCAATTCTTTATTTAGCGCTCGTCCTCGTGGATTATCTGCCTAGCGTTCGCCTTATCTCAGGATTTCCAATATAAGAGCTTAGGAAAATTCCGCCGAAGTTTCGATTATTTAATTTGATAGCATTTTAAATGGTTTTATAGTCCGCGCTGAATCGTTTAATACAGGTTTTTGTACTGAATACGTACCTAATATTTTAAATGAAAAACGAATGGAATATATTAAATTTACAAAATAAAACAATAGAATAATGAGTTTACAAAATAAAATACATGCAAATGTAATGGATTTATTACTTTAAAATAGTACTAAATTAAGGGGCCTTAACAATTTCGGAAACTATACACGTCCACGTTATTTTGAGTATTTTATTATTATTCTTCACAAAAATAAAATAAACCATTAAAGCAAATAATTTCTGTTGTTGTAGACTTCGCTGTTGTACGAAGAATCATTCTTCGTACAGCAGCGACGCAACATGCAGCAGCCCAGAAGAAGCTCCAATTGAGAGCGAAACGTCGGCATTCTCATGCAATTACGATGCGGTTTCAACCCGGAAACCCAAATTCTTTAAAACAACTAACTTCTGTTATGCGTGTCTGAACTATATTTATTCATTGAGACGCCTTCTGTAAGGAAAAAATAATTTTCGTTGGGGATTATTTATTTACTGTTACTTGACAAAATATTGATTTATTCCGACAGACGAACGCAGAAGAGAGGAAAAGAAGGCGTTCGTAACCAGTTTTCTTTTGGACGTTTCCAAGCTTCGACTCTGTAACGGAGAATCGCATATGACACGACACGCCCGGACTCGAAGCTCACGTCACCAAAGAATGGTCAAAAACAAATCCGTTTTAGTATCTTTCCTTAAAAAGTTTAGACTATACAAGTAATCTTTCCCGGATAGAAAATAAAAAGGAAAGCCGGAACGGGCGAAACTTTTACAAGATAAACTCAATTTGGATTAAAGTGTTATACACTACGGCAATACTTTCGAGGATGATGTCTTTGATAAAAAAAGGGGACGTTTCGGATGTCATAAATATTGATACGGTTTTCGATGTTCAACTGCGGAGAAAATTGAAGAAAGAAGTTCAATTAAACTAAACTCGATTTGAAATAGTTTATGCGATAAAAGAAGAAATGCTTTTCGTTCTAAAAAGCAGAAGTACAAGGAATTTGATAGCAAAGAATCCGAAACCAAGTCGGAGCCGATGTACTTCTTTTTTTAAATGGCATACGGAGTCAATTCCCGTGTGCCCGCTGTAATTGATAAATACCTGGCTTATTGTTAGTGGAATACCAGGCCAGGATTGCGGACTATTATCTAGGTTTGAGGCTCAGTACTGATTCTTGCTTTTATAACGTATCCTATTAACTTGTTTCGCAGTTAAAAAAGATAATCTAGTTTACTTTCTAATAAGAAGTACGACATATTGGTATGCAGATTCTATTCTGCAAATTAGTATTTCTATAAATATTTACCATGATTAGGGACAGAGAAAGACTTGCTTGCTGTAGTGTATCTTACTTCGATCAAATGTACAGCAAGGATAACGAAACATTAAAGTATTTTTATACCATTGTATGTCGGTGTGTATGTTACTTTGAATGTATTGCATTAAGCGTTTCAGTATAGAAAATGCAGTTTTAAATTTTAGTTCATACACATTGGTATTATTTTGTACATCACAAGTTTGTTAGTCCATGAACTAGGCTGCGGAGAAGTTCCTGTCATCACTAGCGATAACAACTGCAACCCGATGAACTTAATGTTTTGGTATAGATACTTTGGTATAATCTATGAAGTAACCAAATTTCTTACCACGCGAACATTTTTATCCTTTCGCCGAAGGTATTCCCGCACCCACGGTTTTAATAAAGTGCTGGATATTGAATTCACATCCAAATAGCTGAATCCCAGCATGGAGGCTCGTATTAGACTTCTACTTGATCTCCATGGAAAGATTAAATTATACCCCTATTTTGTCCCAGTTTTTCTTTCAGCGCAAACAAACCTCTCGATATCCATTTGATTGACAAAGACTTGACCCATTACCCAGGAACACCTGGGCCGACCTTGGGTAAAAACTGCGTCTAGATAACGAACAAACACCGAATTATTTTCTTTGTTTTTTTTTTTGTAACAGATTATGCTACAAAATACATGGTTGCTTACAGTATTTGTAGTAAAAATTTTCAAATATATTGCTGTTTGATACATGTTTTCAGCATGAGGTATATAGTTATTTGGTTCCTTTGTTACTTCCGCTTCCAAAAGGTCTAGCAATATGTTTATGAAATAAAAAAACCTCTTTCTATTCGGGAACTGGAAACTATTAGAGGGTGTCTGATGTGGATAGTGCTAGCAAGTACTCTCACCAACGAGAAGAATACGAATGATAATCTCCTTGTGGGGCAACAAAGTATAGTAGATGTTGCTGGAACATTAAAATACATTCGAAAAGTAAATTTTATAGTAGAAAATCATCCATTCAAGATGTACTTTAATCAAATACATGCAAAAACGGAAAGGCCAAAAAATAAAATAAAACATTTGGTTCCCTGTTAGCTGAAAATACATATCTATAATTCTTATTGGTTTCATATGTTGGGACAAAATAATAAAATTTGCTGCATTTCTATCTCAGAAGATTTCTCTTTCAATCTGGGAGAATTATTTCCTGAAACACGTAAGTCACAACATCCTTTGGGCGCAAGAACTAAATTGCAAAGTGTTATTGCCTGTAGCTCCTAATCGATCACAATTCCAACTATTTTTTGAAAACTTCCTCTTTGGCTGTATTCTTAAGAGAAAAGGAGATTTTTCCCTTGACAGGCACAGTAAGAGACAGTTGTCTGCAGATGATATGATAAAAAGGCAATGCAAGTGCTAAACAACAGCTCTGTTGTGACGGAGGCAACTAACAATACATCTTGTTAGACGAAAACTACCTTTCGTAGATTTCGTAACTTCATCTCACCTTGTATATTTGCTTGCATGTTAATTGTGTAACATATATAATAACATACAAAAAAAAATCCAATGTTGCCATAAATTACTAAGACTGGAACCAAGTTTTTCAGTTAAATAGATTTTCCTGTTTAATGCTTTTAAATAAAATAAACATCAAAACAGAAGAAGAACAAACGAAAATGTCATACAGTCTGAGCAATCTGGAGGTGAGCGTTATTAATATAATTTTGGTTGTTTATTATGTGTCACAAAACAACAAGCAACCAAATAATTCTTTAGTACAAGTCCACATAGATGAAGGTAAGGGATAATGTTAGAAATTCAACCTTTTACATATGTTTTGAGATTTATATTAAGCATCTCTGTATAAGTTATTAATGTTGTTTTCAATGGTAATGAATTGTTTTTGTTTCCAATAATTATTATATTTTTGCTAATACACTACTAATAAACATTCTTCCGTATTCTAAATCTTAATCGATTCAGTAAAAATATTTGATTTGCAGAAAATTAATTAAATGTAGACACAAAGACTAGTACTTTGTATTTACTTCACAAGAAACGTGTTTTTTTTTCATTTTGTCGGACTGGTAGTGTTATTGTCCCATATCTGAGACCAAGCGAGATCGTAAGACATTTAAGGCGGTTCGTATGTGTCGAGATTATAAATCCTTGTCCGGGGCTAGTAGTTTTCCTCTCATCTATAGTTGACGCACGTCCACTAACTTAGTGAAACTTTTTTCGCAGTTTATCCTGCCCACTGGCTGTATGGTTAAATGTTGCTCACATAAAAAGATTAAAGTCGAAACACCAAATGATAAACAGTTTCGGACTTCTGCTCAGTTATGAGCCGACACCGATAATCTTATTTGCTCCGTTCATTTAATGAAGTACATTAATAGAATATTGCGGCAATACGAGACGGACATAACGCGAGTACCTTATTGTATTCATCAATGTTATCATAAAGCTACTGCATGCATGAATTATAATTTGACTTGTAATTTCATAATATTACGACGAAATAAGTTTCTTAGAAAAGCTACGTATATGTAATAATTTAGAACAGGTTTTAGATTAGACAGGTAGAGAAAACCTATTGAATTCTGAAACTTACGTGTACTACAGTAACTATTCAGTAAATGCATTAAAGTGTGGGTGCATCATAGAGTCCCAGTACGCGAATATCGCACAGCTTTCACGTACCATTATTTATGGCAACCTTTTAACATAACATAATAATACGTCCGTGTTCATTAAAACTTTATGATATAAATTCATTATAATTTATATTGGCTGCAGCAAATTTGGTAAAAAATTTCTAATAAATGGGGAAATTCAATAATGCAGAATATGTTACATATTGGTCATTATTATCGGATAATATAATTGGATTTATATTTCATTTCACCGAAAACATATAAATAGGGACAGTTTGAAACGGTCATTCCCTCAAAATAGCCTAATTATACTGAACGTATCTATTTATCCCTCTACATCAGCAAATAATTATTATTATGGAGGTCGGGCAATTGAGTTTGTCACGCCGTTAAAGTAATAAGTCAACAATTTTGGGCACATATTGATGTACGCGACGGATCGGAATGTTATAATTTCGATTTATACGGATGAGACATGTAGATATCTTCTTTCTACATCTGCTATGATTTCGTGAGTATCAACTTGATTTCTATTTTGGTAGTTTCAATAAGAACTTGTTTGTTAAATGCACTCAACACTCCATATGGTTTAAAACAACAGTATATAATTCGTTGAACCTTTTGAAATGGATCAACTTTAAAATGAATGTTCAACCAACCTACATTAGAATGTTGGTAGAAAGCAAAAAAAAATGCATGTGTAGATTCAAAAATGTACATGTGCGCATAAGGAAATTGGTATTCTTGAAAACAAAAAGTAAAGTAAAGACAAATACCGATTGCGCATTGTGTTAATTAAAGAAGGATGTCTTTATGGAACTGTATTCGCATCTGTTGTGTAAAGCGAATTTTGTCGTTGATCTCAAAATAATATATTTAGGAGTACGATCAACACAAATATTTGTTTGATTCAACAAAACTAATTGAACCAAAGCTACTGTTTTCGAATACAACACATCGAGCTTTTGCATAGAGCCAAAAAGTTTTAATTGCTTTAGCGTTGCTTCGCTCGTCTGTTATTTACATATAACTCATTTTATGTAAATCATTCCAAAGTGCAGAATTGTAATATTCTTCTAGGATTTGCCGTCTAGCTTTGGAATGAACTGCCATTTATAAGTCCGTGCAACCTTGAAATGTAGATACGTGATGACTCATTAATTAACTTTATTTTATTTGGGAAAATTTTATTAATACCAAATGGAATCGTTCCCTTTGTGTGTAGTTAATGAAGTTGCGTGAAGTTCTGAAATTTATAAACTAAGAAAATATACAGCCAAGAAGAATTATGTTTTCATTAGCTCAAAATTGTCCTTGACTGGAGAGATACACTTACCGAATAAAACCGTTTTAATAAAGAGAGAAGAGAGAAGACGGGGCTAGGATGTATAAGCTGCTGCCACGTCATATTATGCCAAAGCCAGTGCTACGTATTTCTATGTGCAGTACGTACGGGTATGTACGTGAAACATCTGCGATTTGTTAAAATACCTTTTATCAGTTCCGTTCTGTTACTCAGCAAATTATCGTGGGAGAGGAGTGCCAATGACGATCAAGAATTTTTGCTGTTTAGTTTATATGAACCGAAAACAAAGTGGATAAACGATGTTAACATAGGAACAATTTAACCAAATTTTGTCATTAGTAAAGATTGATATTGAATGAAAATAGCATTGTCGCGCATACTCGGATATTGCATATGCATATTTCCTTGTGTCTTCTAATAATCCTTTAACGAATGCCATGTTGAATAACTTTGAATTTATAATGCACAATAGATATCAGCACCTGTTGCAAGAATACAAGTGAAGACACTTCCAAGCTCACTACGCATGTTTGTACTCAGTGGTAGAAAGCAAACAGTTTGGGAGGTCGCTAAAGTAGCGAGCATAGCAAACGCAACATTCGTTCTTTACACAGCCAGATAAATTGAAAATAAAGAAAGCTATTTTTCACAAATGTAGCGAACGCAGCTACATAGTTCGCCATAGTCGCCGTTACGTGAGCGTACCTCCACCCGCGTGAATGAAAATCACCACCCACGCATCAATCCTTGCCATTCTGCAAAGTGGTACTTTTAACATTGCAACAGTATGCGTTGATTATGTAATATGCAATAATATAGGTAGATAACCTTCAAAACTCTAATGGCCAGGAAATTACTCTATTTCTGAGAGAAGTCGTTTAGATTAGGTCTTAGTATTCTTACAGTTCTTGAAGAGCAAGTTAATTTGAACACATAGAGAAATCGTATACACCACCTTTTTCAAATTATATACGAATCGAAGCTCCACAAACCTTTTTTTAAAAGCATGAGAAATAATGGCACACGCTCAAATATTCATTGATAATTATTTAGAAGAAATTCGGAATTAGTATCACGTAATCGTATATCGTGTAGCTTCGGTTACATAAATGATTACCGTAAATTTGGGTATCTTCGATTCGCATTTAATTTGAAAAAGATTGTACGTAGATTTAGTGCAGATTTCTCAGTTACATGTAATTTTAATTTATAGAAATATAATTTTTCCTTTTAAATTCTTTTATATGCATAGTTCAAGCTTATTTCGTAATAATTTACAATTTCTTAAACAAAATTGAGTTGAACCTAAAATAACTGTCACTATTAACTAAATATCCCTTCATTAATTTTATTCCTTAGCGTCGTGCCCTTTTGCCACTCCAAACTTTAAAAGCGGATTGTTAAAAAATAATCATCTTAAGGCAAAAAGTGAAAAGGAATTTAAATTTTCACATTAAAAACGATTTTCGTTGGAAAGAAGTCGTGCATAAACAGCCATTATATGAAAAACAATTTTGATAAATTACAACGATGGCGCAACATCTGACCGGGTAGCGTGATTTACAGGCTACTAAAGTTCGGTTGTGAAAAACGCCGGCGCAATATAAGATCTTGATATAAAATTTTTCATTACGACGAGAGTGGAAAAGTGGGTCCCTTTAGCTCTAGGAAGAAAGACGACGTCGTCCATTATAAGCCCGTCATTCGGTAACAGTTTCCCACTGGAAGCTGGCACCATAAAAGCGTTGCACAATACCGCACACATAAGCGCTTCTACTGTATTACATTTGTCCGGTTCGAGAGCATAACTGGCACTTTTTTTATAGTTGTTACAATATTTACTGTCTGCAAATGCTCTTGCAAGTTGTGTATTTACTTCATTATTATTGTTTCAAAACATTAAACGTGCTTATCGTGCCAAAATTATTTTCTACCGCTATACATATTATACAGTGTTAATAGTTAAAGTTAGTATATCTGGTAAAAACTCAATTTATAATTGAGTGATAAATTGTACGACCTCCTGGGGCTTTAATGACTGCCTCTATATGTTGAGGCATTGTTCCCACCATTTCTTCGCTACACGTTGATCGAACGTTTTCTCACACTTCTTTTATTTTGGTTGTAAGTAGTGTTTGTGGCCCTTTAATTTAGTTTTCACAAATGTTCGAATGGATTCAGGTCCGGAAGTTGTGCAGGTTAATCTAGAAGATGGAATTCATTTTAGTGTAACCAATCTTTAGCTTGTCGGTCTATGATATGGGGCGTTATCTTGTCGGATATGATACGCTTGGCGGCCATAGCATGTGAACATTTCCCCTACGTCTTGCAATGACATGCATCCTCGTATCAGTATTTTGCCAGTTCTGTGCTTAAGAGTAGAAGGGCGCAATTCTTATGAAAGTCCTCGTTGACTCTGCGAGGTAGTTCCAGTGGTCGCAAAAAGCTTAAAAAAGAACTATGGATATTACTCTATTTATCAAGAGCAATGTTTATCCTTTAGAATTAGCATTCAGTTTGGAAACAATATCTTTAATAATTACCTGTATATTCGTTTCGTCGGACAACCACACCCTTTTTATAAATTTAAAGTTGGTATTTAGAATTTAATTTTTTTGAATATTTAGATATTGGAGCGTTGCTACAAAATTGCGAATATAGTAGATATCAACTACTTAGCATTTTTAAAACTTTGCTGTTATGCTCTTATTATACAAAGATCTAATTATTTTATTTCAAATTGGTTTATAAAGTGATTGCACAACGCTACACTACAAAGAGTTCGTTTTATTCTTTTGAAAGTATCTGTACATTATATTGCACAGAAGTAGCCACGCAAACTGCTTTATTTGGCATATTATTGACATCTAGAAGGACATTTTGCGGCTACACTAGAGTGTATCAGATATTTTATCTTAGCTAGGAATTTTATGGAACGCTTTTTCTCTTAAATTACCTACGCTTGCTATCATTTCATATTTACAGCATTTATTCCAAAATATGTCTTTATTTGCTTTCACTATAAATGCAAGGGTAAGGCAACTAACATTAAGTGCTGTTAATAAGACGGCACAATGCGCCATTATGCGTAGCGGCAGAATTTAGGATCAGTAAAGTAATTCAACCCATACATTAGTAGAACTTTTTTTCCAGATTTACCAAGTACCAACTTTTAATATTCATAAATGTCAATTAAAACATTTTTTGAGCATCTTCTTTTTACAGGACAGAGTAATGGTTTCCTTTAAAAGAGAAATGTATAACAAGCCGTAAGTTTTAAGATTATAGTAGCAACCACATCAAAGCTGATATTTTGCCGCCGTATTTTACAGGCTTATTGACTTATTTTGTCTACTCCGACGCGACTATAGATAGCAACGCTAGAAAAATGTAGAAACGTTAATTTACTTTACAACCGAAAGGTGCAACTATAGTTAGAATTTTCTTGAGATATGCGTCTCGAGGGGTCTTTCTAAAGGTGAGCGACCATCAATTTGAAACGTAATTTAACTATTGGTAAATTCCTGTATCGGACATGCTGTCAACATATAAACTTACTCTTCTGTAAGTAAAACATTTCCGCCATCTAACTTATTCATATTTTCGGTAAAAGAAAGTATAAACTTTGGGCGATGATGTTAAACTTCTTGTAAGTACACGTACATGGAAAAAATTCTTTGTGTGCGCTAGCCCAGCTACCAATGAAAAGTAGTTGATAAGTCGGCCAACTTGCTGTTAACCTATTTATATTAACCGAAAACTTTTCCATAAAAGATGATGGCGTACTGTATACTTCGGCAAAGTTTACATTTCGCCGCCAACAGAGGAAGTAGAACGTGCATTGCTAAAGCGAAAGGGGAAGTAATTATGTAGTGCCTGTTAGGCGTCTAGATGATAAGTTACAGCGTCGAAATGATAATGATGTCGTTAAAGTAAAAGTCGCAAAGTTTCATTGCCCGCAGTAGTTTTTTCGAGAACCATCATAGTTTTTGCGGATAGAACTGTTGGAAAACATTGGAGTAGAAAAACAGTGATTTATAATTGTGCTTTTAATTGGATTTGTATAAAATCTTTGCGCATGGCGACTTTGTTATAAGAAAGTTTTCGTAATTAAGGAGAATATAGCAGCATCCAAAGTAACACTTTTTTTTTAATAGTATCAAAGATTCTTGAAAAACAACACGAAAGGATTCTGCGATACGAGCAGTAGCATAACACTGGAATGGTATGTATTTGTATAGAATAAGAGGAGCAATACATAGAGTTCTTATCTACAGGAAAGAGCAAATAACTTTCTATCAGAATACCAAGACGGGTCCTGCTAAAATCCCTAACACTCAACTAAGCATATTCTGAAATGTATGGAAAACGTACCACATAACTTTAACTTCAAGAGCCACATCATCGAGTTGATAAAATTTAGCTGCTTACTGCAATCTAAGCAATTAGAGGAATGGCAGATATATGTACTTCTGACGCGGTACCAATTAAACCATGTACCTAATATACTGTAGTGCACTTACCGGAAACCCAGGAGATATTCTTGAAATAAGAGCAAGCTTTAATTTCGTTTATGCAATATATGATGCAAACAGTTATCCTAAGAACAGAACGCAATTACCTTAGCACCTTCTTACATATCGGCAGAAGGCGAGGGAGAAGTACAATCAACTGAGTGCGTTCCACACAGACGGTAGTCGTAACGAACATCTTTGCGTAGAATAAATAGGGATGTCGGTGTTGGGCGAAACATTATGTAATAACATTCTAAGAACTATTGATATCTTATATTCTTCAGTTATTTAGCAAATTCCCAATTTAGGATGCTAAGGCATTGTATTGTTGCCCCGTATACATACCTACATTTTATGTTGTGGATACTTCTGTTTCCGAGCGTACAGATTGCTGTCTTAATTTATTAGACATTGTATCGCAACGGAAAGCAGTATTAAGCTGTACTATTGAGCTAAAATATTTTCAAGACTGCTGGTTATAGCGGAAATAATTGTCAACTTCGTTATTTTGACTAAAATTTCTATTCTATAAGCTTTCTATTTTCAACCATATTTGAATTTGTTAAAAATTTTTCACAGATCGATCGTCGAGAGTGCCCGCAGACTTCTATAACCGCGAAAGCGTTTAACTTGGAGCAGGATTAGAAACGGCCAATTTTTCGTAAACATTATAAGTGTGTGCGACAATTACGATTAAACCTTTAAATGAAAAAAGTGGCAAAACTTTTTTTAATGCAATTATCCATTTTTCTCTTCCTTATCAAATTACTCTTACAAGTAAAACAAAACAAAGTGTCATATTCGTTTAAAATTGATACTTTTAAGAAATGTAGCTTATGTCATTTTTTTCTAAATGTCATCCGACTTAGAAGATATCCAAGTTAGTTATGAACGCGGAATAATCCAGCGTTGATGAAAAATGTGTATGTCACTTATTTAAACACTTTCGTAGATATCTTAGATGACTAGAAATAGCAACATAGTTGTTTTATTGAACAAACTTTAAAACCGAACTAGGAATTCAAAAATGTAATAATATACAGTATTCTATTTAAAATAACAAAGTTGCCAGCTATTTCCGGTATAATCGGAAGTATTAGATAATTTTTTTAAACAGTGTGGCAAACATCCACTATCAGTCGCATTTGTGCATACAAACATATACGCATTAAGTCTAATTTATTTAAAAGCCTATATAGAGAAGCTATAGTCATTTTCATGTAGTTAACCTATTGTTCGCTTTGTATGCAATATACATATATGTTGCCTTAGTGTATGTACGACACCTGTACGTGTGCGACCCTTCACACACAGATACACATACACTACGTAAAGATAGATAACTTCTATTCGTTGTGCTGAGAAACAATGAGTTACGATGCATTGTGCGAATAAATAATGAATGGCATATAATCGAAGTAATAAGTTCACTTTAATACTTGGATCGATTTTAGTACAGTTTAATAACTAGCCAACACACCATCTAAGATATACGATTGTATACCAAACAGCCAGTATCTCCCAAAGAGTTTTCAAAAATTAGGAAACTTAAAAAGTAGCCAAGGACTGGTATGCCATACCAAGCGAAATGTCATAAAATCACTCTGAGAAAAATAGAATTATTACTCCAACTTATTTCACATAGTTAACGTTTTGGAATCATGATTTTGTTGATGCAGCATTTAAATAGCGAGTTGAAGAAAATGGAACACGTTTATCCGACGTAAGAATTTGGTCCGAAAAGTAGCAGTTCAAACGAGATTTGTTAACAGACACCTCTCAACAAGGAATACCTCTCTTTAAAGGATAGTTTCTAATTCCCCATACCTGCGACATACTGAACACGTCTAGAAAGCAGGATAAAACAGTTTTGTTTTGGGCAAATATGAAAGGTAAAACTGAAAGACTTTTAGTAATTGGAAAACACAAGAATCCTCGATGTTTTAAAGGTCCCATGTAAAAAAAATCACCGGTGAAGTAGTATTATAAAAAAAAACTTTGGATGATTAGGGAAATTATGACCAAAAAATGCTTGATAAATAATAATAAATAATTTTGCTTTTAGTATTTATTATAATTTATTATTTCATCTACTTCCCTGTTCTTGTTAACCCTCTCTATAAAAAAACACTTCCCTACAACGGACAGTAGTCTCTACCTCACAGTTGTTTGCTGTAGAGAGGTTTCACTGTAATATAAATGCAACTAATGGTAGTGCTCCATGCCATATGAAATGTCAAACGAATAATCGGCATTGAAATTCTGTTATGCTCTTTATACATAATATCTGAAAGTACCTATGCAACACTCTCCACGTTCTTCACTCCTTCATTTATAAATACAGGTTCGAGATATGGCGTAATATTTTTCTTGGGAGCATACACGTTATAAATATATATTGATCTAAATCTACCCAACATTGGCAGTTCCATTTCAAATTCGATAACACCATCATCGGTAGCAAGTCGTTCGTTCGACAGGGGCATACTCGTAAAGGATATACAATTCTAAAGTAGTCAGTGAATTATTGAGTAAATTTTTATTGCAGCGCTATGAATTTTTGCGTACCTTTAGGAATGATGTAATGCGCCATAAAGCATCTACCGTGATCAGATTTTATGGTCGGCTGCATTTGTAACATTTTAAACATCTGCAGGATTTTGCTTGGTTAAAATATGAACATTTTATATTAGGAGTAAAATGGATAAATTACCTGGAAATACTCCAAGGAGTTGTATCGGGACAGTATTGGATAGTTGTTCAGAAAACCGCACACAAAGTTTTTCCTTCGAAGGATGTAAGCCCACAATCATTTTTAATATGGTGTGACGAAAAGGAACTCCAACTTTCTATCTCAAAACGCACAGTAGTATTTTTATCAGACGCAGAACACTTGAGGTGGTATACGTCAATTTGGCAAACAAAAGTCAATAAATGTCAGAAAACAATTAAGACTTACTAATAAGGTGTCTTTTGGAACGAATCCTCGCTGCTAGACTGATCTATAGAGCTACGGTAAGAGCTGTACCTGATTGTGGATGAATCTTTTACGGATCTGCATGTGAAACACTAGTATGCAAGCTGAATGTAGTTATAGCAGCGCTGTGCGCATATGTTTAGATGCCATGAAATCCACTCCCATAGAGGCGTTATACTCCGCGGCTAAGGAACCATCTTTATTGTTTGGGCGAAATTGTCTGTCTTACAATGTAGAGGAAACGAGAATACCAATATATTAAACAAAATTGCTAGGCTAAACTAGCACAACTTGTTGGCCTTATTAAGTGTTTAGTGAACTCAAAACCAAGTGCACGCCAAATTGCACGAGAAAATAACGTCAGCCATAAAACTGTTTTGAAATGGCCAAAATGAAGACTTCATTCCTATTAAATGATGTTTGACCAGAAACTAACAGGTAAGTAATCGAGATCGTACAATACGGTTCTGTAAACATAAGCTGGACAGAAACAAAGTAGCTCCCGATTCTCTTCTTTTTTTTGACCAAGCAACTTTCACTTTGAACGAGGAAGAATCCTCGTTCAAAGTGAATTCATATTGAATGCGTGCGAGGCATACGCAATATCTTCAAGAGGTAAACATCTGAGCAAGTATTATGATTAACCAGATAATTGGTCCAATACATCACCAGATTTTACGCCAAGAAAACTAATCTGCAGTTTTGTTGTAGGTTAGTTTATTACCAACAAGTAAATGGAGAACATTTCGAATATTTAATGCTTGAAACCGTAACATTGGCCTAAATAATATTTCAAAAAATATTTCAATAATCTCGTAGCTTTAATGCACGTAATTAAGTTATCAACAAGATACCAAGTGTTATAGGTCTTTGAAATCTGCTCATCATGGAAATCTCAAAAATATACAGACTCTTCTGCTCACCTGCCTTATTGCATTTACAAAACTATTTTTTTTTGTAAAATATACATATTTCAATCTCTTCTAACTTAATTTTTACCTTAGATGTAATTAGCTATGTAAACCACGATGCTACACGTGCACCGATGACGTAAGATTCCAACCAGTAATTGCCTATTAATATGGAATAATCCCACAACCACATAGTGTTATATTGAAATATTTTATACATACTATAATATTAGTTCTGGAACATGTTATTACGAAGATAGAATTCAGACGACAGACGTTAAATACCAATTACTAGATTTGTAAATTTGTCTGAGGGAATTTACAATAACCCGTTCCCAACAAACCCTTCGGCTCCATTTCGAAACCCTACACAACACCGCTCGATGTGGGAGCTTCATCCAATAACATTATTTCGGCTCGTATTAATAATTCAAGTTAGAATTTCCATTGACCCGTTGTTGTTGACGGAGGCGAAAAGCGCAGTACAAATTACGTTAAAATAAGGTATCGATTTCATGCAACCGACGCGGCGGCCAAACTTGAGACGACAAGGCAGGAAATGTAGCAATGTGTCAACACGTGGCATTCAGACAAGATAGACATGAAAGGAACAAGAAGAGGGCGACGTAAAAAATTCAGAGAGTGACTCTCGTGCAATGCCAACCGACCGAAACCGTATCTTTTCTAGCTGCGAGGAGGAGCTTGTGTGGTAGAAATTTTGTAATTTTAGCACCCTTCATGCCTAGGCTCGGTATCTGAGGGCTTCCGCTTTCTGTCACAAATTGAGAGAAAAGGAAAAATTCGATTGGCAAAAACAAATTGACGAAGAAAAACCAAGGAATGACAAAAATGTACAGATTCTATCCTTTAGAATTGTAGAAATGCCAATAAGCTTTGCACTTTTCTACGATTTTATGATATAAGATAGTTCTACTTATGAATTAGCAAAATAACTACTATGTAGTTAGAATATAGATATAGAATATGATTACATGTAACTCCATTTTAACTATATTGCGAAGAAATTGATTGAGCCAATCAAAAATTGATCGACTGAACAAACTTCGTTTGTTAAATATAGTCAATGTTTTGAATTGGATTAATTTTAAAATAAATAAAACTTACATTAGAACGTTCATAAACGGGAAAGGTGTGCATAAATAATAAGTATTCTTGAAGACTGAAAGTAAAATAGATAGGAACGCTAATTGTGCAAATGTAGTCTTAAGGAAAGAATGATATCTTTATTAAAAGCTATTTGCGTCTGTTGTGTGAAGCACGTTTTGCGGTTGATCTAAAAGTAATATGTTTTGAAGAACAGACAACGTAAAATTTTTTCTTTTTTATGTTTCGCCAATAAATTTATTGCCTTCTTCAGAGCATATAATTGGTTACGTAATAATAAAAACCAAATTAAACTTTGTCAGAGAACATCTGCAATTAGGATCATTTTAGGTTGTTTTTTTTTTTTAAGAAGGCAATAAATAGAATTCCCTTCATAAAAATTATTATATAACGGCTAGGAAGAATATATATATATTAATGTGACATTGTTGAATTTCAATCACTTGGTTTTCATCAATTTCTTGTGATATATGGCCATAAAGGATCAATGTGAATAAGGATAACTTTTGACAAGGCAGTGTCTACGAATGTACGCCTACATAGGTTTGAAATATAGATGTTACACACATTCTTTACTATACATGTAGCGGTACTTTCTCTGCTTTACATAATGCGCACTCATGCTTATGTTTGCATTTTTAATGTTTGCTCCACGCAGTTATTCATTCAAAACCAAAGGTCGGTACACCTACATGATTTCACTTAAGACCGTCTTCCATTAATATCTTGCCTTCACCTACCATCATCATCACCATTTTCATACGCTTGCTACGTCTGCTTTTCTATGTACGCGTTTTAACCCATACATTCTTTTTGATGTTCGTCTAGCAGCTAAACTTACATGTGCCTTCTATTGTAGGATATTTCACCAATTGCCAAAATATCACTTTACTAACGGACGAAGGTATGTGTGAGCATTTGTGAATGAAATTTCCAACTTTCTGGCGTTCTCGTTTTATTAACATCATATTGCACAGCATGCGCTGTAGATAATTTACCTTTTGAGAAAATATATCGCCGGTTCATGGTATTTTAATGCTTCATTGTTATTTAGGAAACACGATTCACAAACCAAACTGTCGATATATTTTTTTATGAGAAAGCACAAATCACGATTACATTCACTGTTCAGGTGTTTACCCTCGCACCATATTTTAGGTAATTTTTATTTTAGATTTCGGGCTAGTACTAGGTGGCAACGTCGGAGGCTGAAGCGATGCAAGGGCATCCAATAGTGCCGATTCGGCGCGACCAATGTTCAATGTCAGTGGGTATTATTCAACACCCACTAATGCATATATGTATGTACACCTGCTACAAGCGGGAGCCTGTTTTGTTTGGGTATTGATCGAGTTTTTAGTGGTAGAAAGGGCGCGTGTAGGGACGACATGATAGGTATTAGGAATGTGGAATCTGAAAACTTGTCACCGTGAGTGACAAGTGTGGCACATGCGTCGCGATTTTAATGGAATTATTGAGAAGGAAAAAAATCTGAAATTGGCAACTTTGTGAGAGAAACCTGTCAACCAGAGTATTATAAGGCACATAAAGTGCAACCGCGAAATTCGAGCAACTGATTGAAATATACAAAAGGATATATTTAAAATGTACATTGGGTTTATTTGCATTTTCCATTAATGCAGATATGCTTACTTTAGTTTACTTTATATTCAAGAGAAGTCTAGAAAGTTTACTGGTAATTTTAGGATGTGGAAATTAGTCAACAACCCTATTAATAATGGAGTTATTCCTACTGACAACATTAAAACGCATATATAGATGCCATAGAATTAAATATGTGATCCATGTGGGTTAACTGAGACAGGTTGTTGCTCTATTTAGGCCATATTTTTGGGTTTGCTTTTCTATTACCTAGTGTTGGTCAAATAGCCTTATCTTTAAGCAAGAAATGGTTATACATACCGTGTAGACATTTGCTTTATAGTTAATTCATCATATCCGAACCAATGTTAACACTAATAAACTATGACTTCTAGACATCTAGACTCAATAAAATTGGTAACAAATAACTAAATAACTTTCTAGGCACAAAGACGAATACTTTTTAGAAATCAATGAAAGGCCCCACTCAATCTTTAGTTCGAATAATCTTTCCTTTTGATGGCTGAGTGAAGTTATTCATTTACCTACATCATTCAAATTAACATGCTTTACCAATGTGGTTGGTCAAAATATAAAAGAACTAAGGTGTTACAGCATTATTGGATAATGGTTGAGATAGTTTTGTTACTTACTTATTCCATGCTCTTCTACCTTGCAGTGTAGAGATGGTAGAAGTGACCTTCATTCTTCTTAATATATCTTGCGCCTTCATTTCGGCTTCTCTCCAGCTGACTCTTCCGTCCCAAACAGTTTTCTAATCCAGCCATTCCATGTTCTGCCAGGTCTTCACCGCTTACGCTTTCTATCACTGCATGTCGTCCAAGACTGTTTAACCATTCTCTAATCGTTCATTCTCTTCGCACCTCATCCGCATCGTAGTATTTCATCTCGCACGCCTGCTTTTTTACTTCTGTCTCTTTTACGTGTAGTCCACGTTTCACACCCATAAGTGATATTGGTACACATGCGCTGCTAAATATCTACCTGCTTTTGTTTCCTGGAAGACTGATAAAAGTTTTATTCAAAAAATGGTACACTCTGACTACACTTGCCTTCCGTGTGCGTTCAAACTAGATGCTAAATATTTGAAGTTTTCTGTATCTAATTGTAATTTTCTAGAGGCAACTGCCAATACTTCTGTTTTTCCAATACCGTTATTACCAGGCCATCGGCATAGATCATTACTTTTTTGCATTTCGGTCTGCATTCTCGAGCGAGTTTCATTTGTTTTATGCGGAATTCTTTAGATATATGGTTATTAGTTCTAGCGACATTCCTAGTATACCTTTAAACGCCTTTAGTTGCTCGAAGAAGTTTTGTCCAAATATCTCATTCCACTATGTACCAGATTTTCTCACGTGGGATCGCATCAAAGATTTTCCTTAAGTCAATGAAACTCTGAAACATTTTGACGTTATATTGTAATGTTTTTTCAGACCGTAACATCAGGTCCGTAGTGTTTCTGCTTGGTCTCAATAATGTTGTCGATGAACCAAAAGCAGTGTTTTCGCATAATTGGTTCTAAAAAGCACTAATGAATCACTGGAAATTCTAATTATTAATATCGTCCGCAAATAAAATATACAACGAGTTTATTAGCATTCTGATTCTCGATAGAGAGATTGCTAAAGTAAAGATTAAATAAAATCAGAAAGGCGAAGGGTATGAATGTTGGAATGCATGCATGTTCTGTTAATGTGGTAATTGCTTAATCACGCTGATTTTTTCTACTGCCTGGCTGTGACTTGGTAATTATGTAAATTTAGTTTATTGTTGCTCTATTTTATATGATCCTTAGTTATTAAAGTAGTTCTTGTACCATTCATCATATGAGCTATTTCTTTCATAATGCTAGTAGCGGTGGCCTGTAGAAAACAGGGAATCTGAATATAAAAACTATGCTGCTGGGTTTTTTATGATTGCTGTACCTTAGCTCATTCCACAAAAGATCTATGGATGATAGGTCTGGACAAAAAACGTGTAAATTGATGTAAGGAAATGCTAAAAAAATTCGACAGATGAATTACAAAATTCGTATACAACATCGTAGCAGGTGACAAAACTTTTAATTAATAAAGGAGTAAACTATTCCACATTACTATTACTACGTTATAAAAAAATGCACGTTTGCTTTCAAACTTTGTGTCGGTAATGTATATGTGAGAAGAAGAAAAATAACAGCTACAGGAACTTCTGGTCGAAGAATGTTAAAAAAAGAGTACTATCAGAAGCTTGATTTGATTTATTTTCAGCTAGCAGCCTTCCTTATGCATTTTTTATGGCGCTGCGTATATATTCGAAGGTTTACTACTCTCCCTTTAATGATGTCAGGAGTAATTAATTATATAGAAGCATTCAAATGAAAAGGGGACGTTGTTTTTCTACTTCTATCAGTTTCTCCGTCAGTCATCCCACATAATTCATTTACTGACAACTTTCCACTTTCTTGTCCCTACGTCTCCTTCCGCTTCTTCTTCGTTTCGTCCCACGTTTATGATGTCGACGACGAAGTTCAACCCGTCTTCAGTGTTTTTGTACATCACTCAATTAAAAAGCTTCATTTAAATTATATTAAACGCTTTTTGCATAACATCAATCCGCTTTCGGAGGACGGACGAGGGACCATCATCCCAAGACGAGACGTCATTCTAGTTTACATTTCGCTCGCAACATCTTCGTAGCAGCTTGGCAGACTAATGGTTTTTTCATGGAAACACCGTCGTCTTGCCCTAATTTCAGCGCGACAGATGTAGAAAACTGCTGAAAATTGTTTTACACAAATTAGTGCAGTCGAAGCAAAGTAATATAAAATTCAAAAGTAATCTTGCCGGAAATTGTCGCTGTAGTACCAGCACTCATATCTCTCCAGCTCCCCCGTTGAATAAAGTAGTCAGTTAAAGCGAGCAGGAAAAAGTTTAGAAGGAATGGGTTAAGCGGTTTCCTAATAAAATAGTAATTCGGTTAGTAACTTTGGAATGACTTTCGCGAATTCGTGAATAATTTCGATTTAATTATTTCACCAAGTTTTTCCAATAAACTGTGATGTTTCGAGCGGTGAAATTTTGACGTTCCCTTAAAAAGTCTTTTTCAGTGATTATTCTCACATTTAATCTAGTTTGAATATTTTTATTGCCACGAAGTCTAAAACAAAATTCTTTCCGGTTTTACATATTTATCAATTCAGGACTGAAACAATAATTGCGCGAAATCTTGTCCGTTTTCACTTTGAGGCGTACAATGAACAGCTTACATTTTGCTTAGAAAGTTGAAGCAGCTAGCAAAGTTGAATTGGAGAACTCGTAGATTATGCATTTATTCATTAAATCCTTATTAACATATTATTCGATTATAGGCCATGTCAACTAGAAAGTGGCAAAGATGGGAATGCATATGAATAAATTAAATTGCTTAAGCTTCTCTCATATTATATATTATCATATATTCTCTCATACAGATACTTATCATAGTCCTTCTTTGCGTGAAATTACTGTATATAGCGACTTTTGTTTTTCATGTGGCGTTGAATTTTACTTTTCGCATATTTTGGTGGCTACAATATAGACCAACTACCATTTATCAGCTCTTCAACAATAAACAACAGTGACGTAGCAACCGTAATCCTGCAACATATTATTTTTTTTTATTTCTAAGCTGAGGTGTTTCTCTATTTCTGATTTTCGTTAACATTGCTTTTTTCGCAGACCTAGCACCCTTTTGAGTGAACCCTTTGCGTAGATCTCGTTTATATTCTGATCTAATTTTTAAAACCCTAACGTTATCTTATTTTATCAAAAAATTTGCCGCCCGATATAATATAATCCTCTAGAAAGATGTCAACCTATTGTAAAGTGGCCAGTTTCTCTCCAACTACCACAAGATCTATTCCTTGATCAAGACCTATTCCGCCCGAAACGATCACAGACCCGCAACCAAATCGTTCTTCTTCTTTTACTATGGCGGCAGAGTAGCGTTCTTGTAGGCCTCAGTATACACGTACATACTTCGTATACGGCCTCCATAACGTGTTGAACAAGTCGGACGAACGAATTTGTGAAGAGTATTACCCTCCAATGTTGAAGTTGCTATGAAGCATGTTTGCGAACGAAATTTAAACGACAACTTATGTGGTCCGAAGTTAAAACAAGTTTTCTCACGGGTCTTCTTGGTTCCAGGTTTGCTTCTCTCAATCTCTTTCTAATTACTGGCAATCCATGAGCCGTTCTAACTTCGATTCGAAAATCTTTTGCTTTGGATGTGGAAGAATGCAAGAAGGTTAGAACTAAAATTCGGTCCTGTATTGTAGTTCTCCTCTTTCCTCGATTTAGGATACGATGGTTGACAGAAAGGCTAAGGCTAAAATTTTTGGCAACTTCTTGAATATTAGCGTCTAATTCATATCGATGTAACTGGCGTCCAGCTTGGCACTTTATGATGAACTGGTGACATTCATTATTATTTTTTACCAAAAGCATTTTTTATTTGCGTTTTGATTATCTGATTCACTTTATTTCTTGTAGTTTGTATTCTCAAAAATGATATGAAAAAATTGTTTTATTTCTACAACTTTATTCGAATAAAATGCTGGTTTCTAAGATAAGCTTTATAAGATATCTTTACTATTACAACTTAAAAAGTTATTGAGATGTAAAGAA
>LR737385.1:10349456-10587385 GCA_902655005.2 Marronus borbonicus | reverse complement strand
TGAAGTCGTCGTGCAACAGCGCCGGACATATTCAGTGTATTTGCCTAGCTATATAATTATTTGAAAAGTCTGCAACTGGCAATCAATATCGAACAAATTGCGAGAAGGAAAGGCAGAACGACCGTCTTCAAATATATGCTAAGAACGTGAAATGTATGAAAAGAAGAAACAAACTCGCGTATAAGTATGTAGGTTTTCAGCTCCGGTTTGGTGAGCGATAAATTATCATTAAAATGGCTTATTCGTGGCAAGGGATTAGCATTTTGATTACACTAAGAACCATAACATCTTTCTAACTTAAAATTGCAATAATACCGTTTACAGGACAATATAGGTGTAACAAACATTGCATAATAACGAAACAAAATACAATTATACAGTGTGTCCACGGATTTGGTGCAAACTTATACAACAGTGACCGTTGATACCAATTTTATGTTTTAGTTTTTTTTTATACATATTTTTAGATATGGAATAATTTAATAATATTCCGGTTAAAATAAATTCTTTATTATAAACAAAAGGCTTTATGAAATATTTTCTAATGTATATAAATTCGAATATTATAAGAAACAACAAATAATTTATTCAACGTAACCTCCACCTACTTCCACACACTTTTCGACCCGGTACCTAAATTCTCTGTAAACGTTCCTAAATGTTCTTATATCAATCCCACTAATTACTGTTCGTATTTTATCTTTTAATGCTCCCAAATTCTCATCAAAATTATTATTTTCGTACTCTCTTTGTTTATCGTGTCTCCAAAAATAAAAATCCATCGGCGTTAAATCGGGCGAGCGGGGTGGCCAATGAATAGGTCCAAAACGACCGATCCATCTTTCAGGAAAGTGGTCGTCAAGCCAGTTTCTAATTAAATTAGTTGAATGCGCAGGGCATCCGTCCTGCTGAAAGTAAACTGCATATCTGTTAATATCCTCTAACGATGGTAAAACAAAATTTTGTAATATATCGAAATAATTATGTTGATTTAAATTGTTTTCGAAAAAAAAAGGGCCAATAATTTTACTGTTTCATCAAATTTCTTAACAAGCTTTTTCAAAGAATTAATAGCGATATTAATGCCGGGGAATTTAACGTTAAATTTG
Organism: Marronus borbonicus; assembly: GCA_902655005.2. NCBI lineage: Eukaryota > Metazoa > Arthropoda > Insecta > Coleoptera > Scarabaeidae > Marronus > Marronus borbonicus. The sequence continues at coordinate 10,586,276 of LR737385.1, read as the reverse complement.
TTGATCGCTGTTCGATATGAAATATCACCAATTCCATAACACTTAATCAAATAAATTCTTTGTTGCAATGTTAGCATAATTGTAATCTTCGTGATTGCAAATGTCGTGTTACTTATATTTGAAACAGACGAATAATTAAATGTCAACAGAATTTCAAAACAATACGATTATCAACAATAATTTGAACTTAGTTAAATTTTCGAAGGTAAGTAAACACGTTTTCAACATTTATATGCATACAGAAGGTAATCAGTACATTTTGATATGTTTTCTAATGGTTTTAAGGCAAGCAAAAACTTTCGTAAAGAATAACTTTTTTTCATAAAATGTAGAATAAAAAAGTTTTTCTCCTTGTGCACCAAATCCGTGGACAACAGTGTATTGTGTATATCATAGCAGCAACTCTCCGGTGAAAGATCACTAAATATATTCTCAGCATTACTGATCATGTGATAGGTTGATGACAATAACAGGAGATTGGTCCTCGGTATCGGCATAGTAAAATATGAGACATAACGGGGTACTATTGAAGGTGCGCTAAATCCTATACAGGAGACCAGCTCTATACAGTTGATCCTATCCACCATCCGCCATAATAATCACGACTGAATGAAAATGAACGAAATCTACGTAACTCGAGAAGGGTATTGTGGGAAGTATGCCAAAACGGATATTCGCCCTTAACTTTAAAAAACAAAAATTTACAAAAAATAGAGACACTCTAATTTATAGAATACAAATGAATGTAAATTAAGAAAACCCAGCATTTTAGAGGCTGATGAACAAATTTGATCAATATATGTATTAAACGATAAAAAAGACTGGTGCTGATGGAAATATCATGATTTTATCAGTGGAGGTATATGGGCTTGTTTTTCTCGTGAAGCATATAACATTACATGTACTAAAATGGAACGGATCTTGACCACTGAATAGGTATATTGTTGTTTGCCTGAATGCTTTCAGTATACTGTTAGCAGTAAATTAGTTTAACATCGTCCGCATAAGCAAGGACATGGCAAGGCAAAGATATTAGCATCATTGCACCGAAATTGGATCCTTGTGAGATGCCGCTGCTAGAAACAAATTCAGACGAATTAAATCCATTGTAAGACACATAAATAGTAGAAGATTTGAATAAGGAAGAGAAACTGGGTGCTAAATCAAATGAGCCTAACTTATATAGAATTAATTCGCGACTGAAAGTATTGAATGCATGCGAGAAGTCGATAAAGATAACGTCAACTTGCCCGCAATCGTCCAAATTTTCGTTCATAAGTTGTATGAAACAGGCTAGGAGTGCAATCCTCATTCGTTCGTGAGCGTATACGTTTAACCGTCGAGAACGAGCGACATTCCAAATTTACAATGAATAAAATTTCCTGTTACCGTTGAGCAATGCAAGATGCTTAAAGCCAGCTGGTGTACAACATACATTTTATTAATTCATGTACTTTGGAAACATTTAAATCGTTTTTTACTGAGATACTACAAATAGTACGGCTTCCCAGGAGTAATAGTAGATTGTACCTATACTACAATATTACCCCCTAAAATCGACGACGAATATCTTATATGTAAATAGAAAATAATATCATTCCATAGATGTTCAGTTGGTAATATATATATAAATATTTTATTTATTAATTATAATATTATGGTATATTAAATTTGTTAGGTGTGCGATAGTCTACTGCATATCGAAATATGACTTGCTCCTCGCGTTGGATTTAATACACTCCCCTACGCGGTAAGATGTTTTACGGGTTTTAAAGGTTACAACATTTCTTTGCGAAACTAGCAAGATATCTAATTAAGTTTTTAAGGTAAAATAAACTTAAAAATATCTCCTCCAGTAATATATGAACTAAATAATAAATTATTACTCCAATGTTTAAACAATTTCTGCGGCAAAAATTTAGACGCTCTGTTGCAAATGTAAAACAAAAATCAATAAATGAGTGATCAGTAATGCGTAGATCCCCATTGTTCTTAATCACTTCCAATAGTTGTTATTAATAGATTTATATAAATTTAACACATAGTTTTGAGGGATATTCTCCCATTCAGTCACTATTGAAGTTTTCAGTTCCGGTACCATGAAATATTGACGGCCTCCACCATAAACGCGACGTGCTAATTCACACCACATGTCTTCAATAACGTTTAAGTCTGGTGGCCGTGCCGGCCACTGTAAAGTTATAACCTTCTCTTTAAACCATTCAGTAACGGTTTTTGCTTTATGAATTGGCGCGTTATCTTGCTGAAAAACAAAATTGCGCCCGGCCCAATTGTTTTCCAAAACGTAGAAGATTGTCACGCAATAAGTCTTTATACGTCACAGATGTCATTTTGTTTGTGCAAAACACTTTTATCGCGAAATCCAATCGCTGCCCATATCATCACAGATCCACCCTCTAATTGTCTAGTCATTTTCACTTTTGGTTCCTTTCTCAGATCATGATAATAATGCAAGTACCTATCCGGTCCGTCCAAATTAAAACGTTTCTCATCGGAAAATATAACTTTTTCATGCAAAAAAACAAATGTTTAGATATGTCTTCGATCTATGGGCATTACACATACTCCACTGAAGTAATCATTGATCATTTTCTTGGCTATTCCAGTTCTCTCAGCATGTAAATAAATTTCCAAAAATTCATGGCACAGATGCAAAACTTTTTTCAAGTTAAATATTGCTTTCATTAGGTAATAGACCCATTAAATAAATTGTTATTTCACATTTTGAATTGTACAGAAACTATATCTGTCACGGGACTTCTTCGACGATAAATTTGGCAATACTTAAGATAACTAAGGTCGATCTACTCTCTATGCGATGTGCGTACAAATTCATAGCGAAAAAATTTGGTTGAATTGTACAATAGTTTTATTTAATTCTTAGGCAATTGATATTTCTTATTGTTGGCGCATAATAAGTTTGCACGACACTCTCCAGGCCAATGATCTTGTGTATTCAGGAAGCATGTGGTCGCTTTGAAAGTTGGAACACTTGCTATTGTAGTTATTTCTGTAAATGATCCAACAACCAATAAGTCAACAAAAATCAAGTAAAGTAAAAGCCAAGAACAGGATTAAGTCGCCCTCCATATCGAGAAACGAAAATCTCTTAATTTTCAGACGAGGAGGGAAGAAAAAAAGAAAACCCAACATTAAGCAACATTTGCTGATGATTTATTTTGGAACATTAGACGCTCAATTCCATTTCTTTTTTTACTAAACCTTCAAATTATTGAATCGTATACGAAGCAGATTATTGTATTGGAAAATTGTTTAAGTAGCAGATAGGTCCGAAACCTTTCCTATCTTATTACAAGCTCTGGGAGGTAAATTCAGAGAAGCATCGACGAATGATGCGAGTAAAAAACCTGAAATATCATTTTTTTCTCCCTTCTGTGGATGAATCCTAGAGAACCCTCGTTAATCTTGTTTTACCGCTGTACCTTACTAAATCCATTCCTTTATCTTACTTTTATCTCTTCAATATCTCATTATCAATATATAGTATATTTGATAGGTGTCGTATATTTTGGCTCTTCCAACAGCCGAAATTCCTTCTGTCTAAGTGTAGATTCTCCTCAATATCTCTTCTTCGCCCTCGGTGTACTTCTCCTTCGGCAAACTCATAAAAGTTCAAACATTAGGTCGAATGAAAAACGAAAGAAATAATCGGAAATAAAACGAGGAAACTAGTTGAAGTATAAACGGGTATGATGCGGAAAAAATAAAAGAAAAACGAACCCGCAAGATGAAAATTTAATTTAATGGCGTTCCGAGAAATTTGAATTATACTGTTAAAAATTAAACTTTGAAAAGTTTTAATAGCATTATCTATCTAACCAAATACCGCACTTTTCACAATAAATGTCAGCAGCGACGGCTTGTCCTTTCTCACTGTCTAACCGAGTTGTTTTTCAGCTTTTTTATGTTCACCTTGTCGTCGCAGTTTCGCCATTATTTTGACACATTTTCCCGTTAAATTTATTTGCCTCACTGAATAAAATTATGGGAGATAACACGTACAGAAACTTTTCGTCTAGGTTTGAATAATTAAATAATAAGAAAAAAACATGTAAAGATATACGCTGTATACAGGGCGATTCGAAAACAGTTTGAAAAAAGCTAACAGTAGATTCTACTCGTCAAAATAAGGAGTAAATCCTTAATAAACTTATGTCCGAAAACTTTGAGTTAAGGATACGCAAAAAAATCGAAATAATCGCGCTCCCTTTTTGGAAATTGTGTGACGATACTTTATCTCAGTGGATAAGGTTTGTTGGTGTCATCCCTTGCTCTCGTTTGAGGCGATATGGGTACAGCAGTTGTTCTTGCAAACATCTCCATCCATTTGATTCGGAAATACCTACTGCATGTGAAGCTGCACGTACTCTACTTCGATAGGGTCCAGTACAATTCCTTCAGTACTTATCGATCATACATTGTACACCACCAGTGTCACCGCTAACTTTTAACCTACCAGTATCACATAATATCCGTTTAAAAAAGTGTAAAAGTGGGGCGGAAAGGATGACGACGATTGGGGTAATTTAATACGCGTAGTCGGCCAGCAGTCTTTAACACTGTCTCATACTTGCCCATACATTAAATGCATTTCAGTAAGATATTAATTCGGAAAACCCATGTCTTGAATTCTAAAACGAGACAATAACTAGCTTTTTTCTTTAATCGAACATCTTTGGGGACATATTTATTCAAGCTTTCTGCTTTACTCTGACGAGTAGAATCCATTGTTAACTTTTTTCAAAATCAACAGAAAATGTAACGTTTAGTATTGAGAGCCTTGAAAGATCGACATATTAATACAAATGGATACAGAATTTACAGTTTAGACTCCTACATTGTATTTGTTACACCAAACGTATTTAATGAGTGGATTGCTTTAAATTATTGCATACGATGCATCATGCATTTCCAGCTTTACATATAATTTACATAGAGGTATTGTGTGAAATTCTAAAAACACCGAATAATCGTGCTACCTTGGTTTCTATAAGAATTTAATCTTTCTGTTCATTACGTTTATGTTCTTCCAGATTTAGTTTTTTATTTATGAAGTGTAGAAATGGCAATAGTTTATGGTTATTATAAAACTAAAACTATTTAACATACTCGTTTAAATATGTAGTGTTCATGTTTTAGCTATTGTTTCAAATGGCAAGATTTTCAAATTCTTAATGCTTCATCACTTGATAGTTGCATTTTGCGTCTGCCATTTCTAAAATTAAACCAGCGGATACATTTAAAAATAAATGGAGATCGGTAATAAAAGAAATATAGCATAAACCTTCCCCGTACATCACAACAAACTGCATATATTTACTTATTAATCACACGCTTGAAGTCTACTAACTAATTGCTTGCTCCGACTTTACTCGCCATACCGTACTGAGTTGCTTTAACGTCTTTCAATTCTCGCCTTTCATCTTTTAGCTCATTTTATCATAACATTTTTAATAATTTAGTTACTTACATATTTGCCACATACCTGCCAACATAATCAAGTGAATAGGATTACACCCATAGATATTAAAATCTGAACTCGCCTCTCAGCTTTATCGCGTTTAATATCAGTCGAAAATTTCATTTTATATGACAGTTTATCCCTTTTTTATTAAGGTCCCTAACTTTACTGCCATATAATGTATTTATGATTTTTTTTTTCTCGCAGAACACGTAGCAAATCCCGTAGATCAACAGAATATATTAATAACGGCGAAAAAGAAACTTACCATCGTAAATCTGCATAATCCAGTCTGAGCCCCTTTTGTTTCCTTCCGCAAATTTTGCCGTCATCTCGTTTGTGATTTCGCTCAAAGCTCCGTGTTCGTTGGCTTGAGATGACATCTCGTATACCCAGGCGGGAGAACTCACGTATAAATAAAGACGTGTGTGTGTGCATACGTACATGTTTGCGTGCTTCTTAGACGCACAATAAAATAACAATTCCGAATACATCAAACAAGCTTGGGAATTTCGCATTCGTTACAAAGCTCGAAGACTTGTAGTTCATTGATTTTTCTTGTAAACCGTGAAAGCTAAGAAATGTTGTTTAAAATATTTGTATATGGCTCTACAATCCTTACACAAAAGCTAGAATTAATATCTTACACTTTGTTTAATTAACGCATAAATATTTCCTGGAGGCTGCATGCAAAATTCAATTATTACATGTACAAATTTACACGGTTTGGGAGAAGGCTAGATAAAGAACGTGTCGTAATCCGCATTAGTTATTTCATTAGTATTATTACTATTTTTGACAACAAAACCCAGTAAAAATTACGCTGCATATTTGTTTATTCTTTTCGGTATAAAATGGAATTAGTGTAATATAGTAAACTGGAAACCGTGGAAAAATGTTATTTGCGCGCACAACATAACAATATTTAGTACTCGGTGTTAATGCCGGTATAATACGTTAATCCACTAGTTGAACTCGTTCTGCAATATTTTAGATTACATACATGCATATATTCCACATTGTGTTTGCTAGTATTAGCTCTAAAACAAAAATTATAATTAAAAAAAGTTAATGTTATTTTTATTAACTAAATATAAGCCCGTAGGATCCATTTTGTTTTATGTATTACCGTAGTTTCATATATTGGTCTTTACAAACAGGCCTAGTTGAACATGGCTTCAATAATTTTAATGCGAAACCAGTTTGGAGCCGTGAAGAATTCTATTGTCGACTTCAAAATCGTGCTTTGTGCGAACTAAATGACTGAAAATTTCCTATGTAAAATAACAGATGATGATCATTTTAATTCTTTCGATGACATAAAATAATTGATCCAGAAGCGCTCAGTTTTCTCTACCACAGCTTGCATAAAAAATATAACATATATCCTATAACAGATATGTTAATTAGGAGGTAGTTGAGGACATGGTTAATTATACAAATATGATGAATGAGAAGAGTAGAAACCAGAGGACGTCGTTTCAAAGCAAATAGAAAGGAAATAATGACATTTATATGGTGCTCCATCAATCTATAATTTATCTAAATTTCGTATGAACTGGACAAAAAAAAACTACAATAATTGCCAATATCTGACGAAGTAGATATTTAATTTTGAAAGTAAATTTAGAATAAAAACGTTCCATAAAGACATCGAGTAATAGAAAAATCAGATCACTGGATAAATTCTGGATAACGTGACCGTTGTCGAAAGTGTTAAGTGGTTGTCGTCCAAATTTGAGTTCAGCAAATGTTTCCTTTGATACTTTTTCATGAATCTGTTGACGTGAAGCAGTATGTCCGTTGGGTTGATTGTGTTGCTCAAGTAGTTTGCTTTTGGATTATTGTATGTATGAAGAGAAAGATGCTTACGGTTGCTTGCAAAATTTCGTCTTGTGAAGTGTGTATCATTGTTGATCCAAAGAATCATATTTGATACAACCTCAGGTCACTCCTAAGCTCCACTAAAAAGAGTTCTTTTATATCTTTTCGATACTGCATGGCTTATGTAGCATAACCGTAAAAGTTGTTTTTACAAGCAACATTTGATTTTTTTATATTAAATCCAAAGGTGCTAATTCTTTACGCACTTCATATAATGTTTATTATGTTATTAAATAAAAGAATGATATGTATGAATGAACTTTCTCGTACCTCATGTTCAGATTTTTGAGCCTGTATAAGTCAACAATAAGTATAGCATTTAAACCTTTAATCATTGAAATTGTATACTTACCACTCATCTTATCAATCTAGTCTCATTTTAACAGCCATTGATTAATAATAATGAGAACGAGATGAAAAATGTTCCATATGTACGATACCTATGATAGTACAAAATAATAGAAATAACTCAGACAGAAATCGTTTAATGAAAGCCTAGTTCGTATAAAATTACTAAATGCGACGGTAAAACGGCTTTGTTCTTTTTTTAACCTCTACATTAAACCATGCATTAGAATTAAATACCGATAGTAACGATGATAACCTGTCTATCATTTAGAAAAAAATTAATAATCAATATGGGTAAATTTAGGTTTGCTATTTATAGTTGCTTAGAAAATTGTATCAAATCACATGCACCCGAACAATTACATGACGTTTTAAATACCAAATTTAACATTGCCTATTAGAACCAATAAATTATGGCCTTAAAAAGTTGCTTGTTTGTTATTTTATTCCCAATTATTAGCACCCTGCTACTAATAGTTTAACTAATAAAAGAATTTTGAACAGACTCAAGAAGGTATTCTTTAAGAATTACAAAAAATTGAAACTGTCCAAAAATGTTGTAAATTGGCAAATTGAAAATTTGAAAAATTGGTTATAATTTCTAATTTTCAGAAGAATGTGTCAAATTTGATGGTTATTCATTACCTATATTGACCAGTAAGAAATTTTGTCCGCTCTGTCTTATCGGAGTTAGTGTAAAAAAAAGACAACCTGTATATGTGCATAAACATGCTTGTAGTTTTTTTGTCATAATCTTCCTTATGCACGATTATCACAGAAGTCCTTGTGGCTATGTATGCGTAATTTATTTTTAGCCTCGAGCGCTTGCATTTTATAAAATCACCACGTTGGTTTGTATTATAAAAACAATAGCCGCCAGAAATATGAGGACATCATATCGTACTTATGCGAGCCTGCAATACAATAGCGACACGCACAGATGTAGAAAAAGAGATTCCTGATATGCCTACCAACACCCGGGAGCACAACATCGGTTTGATAATGCGTCTGGCCCTAGCTGTACCTCGCTATACCACACGGCAATTTCTGCAAGATGGCAGGAAGTGCGTCCTACTCGAAATTGCTCGCAATTTGCGCATATCGTAGACCAGATTGGAATGAAGAGGTCCAAACTGAACTCGGGGGAGCATTAAGTGTACTTTATTTGCCATGCGGCTTGAGGTTAGGGTTTAATATCTGGTGGTGGTTCGGTGGTCGTCATTCATTTCACTTACCGCCGTTTCTGCGCTCCCAGCCTATTGCTTGCTTTATGGACCTTACCTTCTCTCTCTCTCGGCGCGACCATTTGCTTTCGCTCTACCTTCCGGAAGCTCGCCGAAACTCAAGGATCACCCGAAGCGTTCCGCGTAGATCTAAGATTTAACCTACAAATTTATAAGTTAAAGTTCTCAGGATCGTAAAGCACTTCTCTATGTGAAGATACGTCTAATAGCAAGCCTAGTATTTGCCGCTACTGGAATAATTATAGGCGGGCGTACAGAGCAATTCACGATTATAAATCACTAGAAATTTACAGACTTAAAATTGATATGAGGTTATGTGTTTTGATGCTGACTACCCTCCGTGATGTTAATACGAAAAGCATACAAAGTACAATTTTCGAAGTCGAATAACCCGTAAGCTTATCCGGGTTATGTTTTATACGTAAATTACTTGCTTTCAAAAATACTTTATTTCTTAAGCATTGACAGCTAGAAAACCGATGTGTTAGAAAACATACCGATAAAGAATTAACATGGTTTATAACAACCTTCTTTCAGCAGATTTCTTTCACGAGGCGTTTGTACGAACGTTTTATGGGTTTTATTAAAGTTATTATTTGTAAAGAAGAAGTTTCTTTTCAAAATAAGGTGAGCCTTCAAAATAAAACTACTATAGATTGAAAGAAAATATTAACAGGGGTGACATCCAAGAAGGTATTGTATGCATAACAACATATGTATTACACGTTTTACACGTACCACTGTACATGGGGCCAAGCAGCGTTCTCTTGATTGATTTTCGAAATAGCAATTGTGTTGCCGAACTTTAAAAACTATGGTGCCAAGAAACATTTTCAACCTACCCAAAAAAGTAATGGCAATGGTACAATATCTGGATGTGCTTGGTTTTAAACTTTGTCTGATACAGTGATTTATATATTTATTAATACTAACTGTCTAAATTTGTTATAAGTACAGCATCTCTTTCTGCCTGAAAGCATCTTTAATTTTGCTAAATAAAAAAAAAGAATGTATGATAAAAACGGGGAGTACGAGGTACTCTATTCGAAAATAATTTGCGTCATCATTGGGACTATGTAATACAACTACTTCAACTTATGTTCTTTAAAAAATTGTATCGCTTATAGTTTGCAACATATTCAAAATGCAAGTTTTTGGAGAGGATTGTACACCAAAATCGGACGATTCAGCCGAAAGACAAATGCTCAAGCAGTCGCCCTCAGGTAAATTGACAATTTCTGTTTGCGAATGTAATCGATATCCGAAACCAATCATGATAACTAGCAAGAATCTATATTCTTTCTGTTTCAGTTAAACAGATTTCGAATTTAATTAGATGTGCAAATTAATTGAACACTTGTAAAGTCTGATGATTTTTCAAATTCTTGAGTTTATTTGCCACATTAGTTGTTATTGCTTCTGTTCATTGCATGTTTGCAACATTACACAAACTATTTACCTGTGTATGGGAAGGTTTACTTAATTTCAATCGTTTATCTAAATCTGTGAACATGTAGTGGGCGTTGTCTTTTTAATAAATTACTTCCGCTCAAACCGGAAGTGGTATTAAATTGTGGTATAGGTAAAATAACAAATCAAAAATATAAATAGACAGGTTCGAACGTTGTTGTAAAAAAAAGTTTGCTAGAATTTTATCACAAAGTATATCCATCAGTCGCTTGTAAAAAGTTACCCTCCGACACGAAATAGTGACCAGGTTTAACCTGTAAGTACTACACTCAAAATTTAATTACAGAAGTACCACAGTTGTCCCAAGGAATAATTTGGCAACAATATGTAAAAGCAGAGAAAATCCAAAAAAGTATTTCAATTTCATACAAAACAGAATTACGGGCAGGTTTTTGCGTATACAGCAGTGTTTCGGCAGACCTATTCCAATGTGTCTAGTAGATATTACGTATTTTTTTTAAATTCATAATTGTAAGTTTTTAAAAAATGGCTATTTGGAATTTTGCTGTATTCAATAATAAGTTTAGTTGTTTTTTTTTTAAATAAATTTGGATCTACTTCGGTCAACAGATGTGATAAGAAGCGGGTTTATGAAATACTGCACGGTAGAGTAAACATAATTCAGCATTTCGGTTAAAACCACTTCAGAACCTTCTGAATTCAGTGGTGCAGACGGATTTTAATAACAAAGTCGGAAATAAAATTTTACCATTTTCGGCCTCGAAAAATAATCATAGTGTGCCTTGAAAATATATAGCTATACTGAAATTTTTATGAATTTCTTTGAGTTTTTATATTTTCAAATTTGTTATAAAAACGTAGGCTTCTACGGCCAGAATCAGTTAGTTCCAGGTTTGGATCGTGTCATGTCGTTTTTTTTGTTAAACGAAAACTCGACGTTTCGCCCACAGTAAAGTAAATCTTGTTGTCGGAAACTTGCTTACATCATCCTCTTTGCTTTTTAATTTATACGTATATTTGGACTACAGCAAATAACATCCTGGATAATTTTTAAATCAATCGCAAATACCTTTCGCTTCCATCGTGACGGTGTCTAAGTACGGTAATGTCGTTTATAGTAAATTAGAATGCTTTGCATGAAAGCGCTTCTAATTTAATGATTGCTTGAAAATAGCAGTACGCTTATCCATATACTATACAGTAATATAATCTTGATATGAAGAAATTTCCATTGGTGATTTTAATTTCTCACACTAAAAGTTGTTTACTGGATTAATTTTTTTTAACAAAAATACTACTTACCAATGTGTGTACGACAAATGAATTGCGAATTCAGCTTAAATAGAAGAAGAACGCATATTCAAATTCGGGCCCCTATAGGAGCGAATGGAAGAGTTACACAAGAAACATTGAAAATTACTAGAACTCGTCCTTTGTTACCTAAACATGACAAATACTGTCATACGAATGGAAGTAATTTATAGTGCTGTGTACACATGGAAATGAGGGTAGATGTATTTACTAAAACCTGCTTTAAAATCGAACATGTCAAAGAATACATGTATGTATGTATAAAAAATCCCATGTAACCTAATGCCATACAATTTTAAAACAAATTGTTCAACCATGCACTATTTGTTTTAAACAGATTCGTGTTCTTTTAACCGATTTTGTGTCATTAGTCCGATAAAACGCAATGTCTGTATACATGGCGATCAAGTCTTTTTTGAACTCGTAAAACATCGTATCAGCGCCCCTCGTATTTCTCAAGTAAATTTATCGTTTTCGTAAGTGTATAATTTAGAAGCCGTTTGTTATGCTCCATTGCACAACATATTTTGCCCCAGATCGATGGTTATTACAGGTTATACGACTTCGCCCTGGAAATAAGGAAAGATTATAAGTGTGTAAGTTACTGGGTTGGCATTATGATGAATTATGGAACTTCTTTATTAACATTTATTATTGTTGTTCTCGTAGAGGATGCACTATACTGTGCTGCGAATTGCGAGAAGAGAAATTTATTACACTACATCAAGATAATGTCTTGGCTAAAATATTGTTTAACGTGTAATTAAATGTGATAACGTAGATATGTTTAATACTAAGCGAAAGGTCATATAGTCGACATTATTTGATGGTGTCTCAATATAGGGTCGGTTTAATGAAAAAAGTACGTAAATACAATAAAAAGGTACGTTAATGTAATAATTTTTTTATCAAAATTACTCCAACAAGTGAATTTTAATAACTGACTGTTGATTATATCGACAAATACATACTTTCACGTGTACAATTGAATTACAAAAACAATAAAAAAGGTCCTAAAGTTTGTTTCGCTTCCCACAAAGTAATTTTAATAAACAGGTTTCCATTTGATAAATGTAGGTCGTTGTTGTAATAAAAATTATAGCCCCTTTTAACCATGCATTCCATCCTATTATTGAGAATAGACAATGAACTAATGAATAAATGTATTGTTACATTGAAAATACGAAAAGTCGCTGTTATCATCTGCTATATGGATATATTTATCAACTTATTTTAGATAATTATCAGAAAATGGCAATATTACTCGTTTTCGTTCTATTTTCTTCAGATCCTGAATATTCGTTTTTAATAATAACATTTTCCCATAAACATGTACAGAATAAATGATATTTTGTCTTAATCATAATGTCGCAGATTAAATATGTCATCAAATCCGGTAGTAAACGTATGTATATATTTGACGATTGCCGCTACTCGCTAATCTCAAGTCGTTAATCGTTAGATGTTAGGCTGTAATATGGTATCTTTAATGAAAAGAGATTTTGGTTGAATGAAATTTAACATATAAGAACATAAAATATTGTCCGTTCGAAACGTATGTCATAATAATTGGCCGTGAATATTGGCGCCCAACATGTGGGAAATCCTAGCAGACCATGAAATACTAATCCTAGCAGACCATGAAATATTTGTATTGAATATTTGTATTCTTTTAAAGCTAGAGAAAGTTGTTTTTCCTAGATTAATTAATTCTTCCAGTCGTGACGTCCGGAAGAGTCCTTTAGCTGCTCTTAACGGTTTCGATAAGATAATACCAAATAATAAAGTTTTATGCAATTCGAAAAGAACTAACCTGAGTTTTTTTAAATTACTAAACTTGACTTACACTTCGCCTTGAAAGATGATAAACGCTAAACACCAAGAAGAGAGCACTTAGCCGTGTATTTGTATTAAGTGAAAAATTTATTAGTATCCCCATTTTGTTTTGTCACGGCTAATTCGAATTACAATATTGTGATTGACGTTCAATGGAGTTTCCTTATTCTAAATTTGCAAGGGATAATCTACCATTCGACAACGCAACTAAAAGGTTGACTCTACGATTTTAGACCTTTCACACACGCAGGCAACCTTTGAATGTGGGGTTTCCCAATGAACTTGATGATTTCTTATCGAGTGATGCGCTGTTTATAGGAAATTACTATATTAGATATGAAGGTTTTAGATGTATTGAAAATGAAGAGAAGAAGACTTACTTAGCCGTTTCGCCGAGATCATCGCAGTAGGGAAATTACAATCTACCAAAGCTTCCGCGGCAGGGAGAGAGAAACCCGAGGCTATAATAGCAGCTAGAAGCAGAGACCGTGGTCAGAGAGACTTTAGAGTTGACCGAGTGGACATAGATGTTGGCTGAGCGGATTTATGCATGGCGCTAGTTACGTTCGATGTTAAGATAACAACTCTCTTTATTCAATTTATTCAGATTGTTACTCATGGATGTTTACAGATACCTAATTATTTTCTTTTGAATTGACATTTTATACTGTTTTCTCGATTCTTTTTGCGTTATTTTAAAATTATTGATACAATTTTTGAGTTATTCGATAACAGTTTGCGTAAATGAAATTTATTAGGGTTATTAATTATTACTGGTAAATAGGCAACCAACTTGGCTCGTTAGATATACATAATACCCTCAATTAAATGATCAGCCATACTATTCAGATTGTACGTTAATATGCAATGTAATGCCTGCGATATTCTATTTTTATCAACGTTTTAGCCGTGAGAAAAGCTGTAGGTTTGGGTATTAGGATTGGCATAGTTTCACTACATTACACACATCCACATATGCCTGTCTACGAATTTCAGAATTTCGACCGTCAACAGTTTGTACCAATGTACATTCGACCGACTAAAACTTGCCTCTTGAGATCCCCCCAGACACGTTTTGCATATCGAGCCTCATTTCAATAAACCCTATTCACAGATTCTCTGCCGACCGAGGTCCCTTTTGCTCTATCGTTCATATCTCTCTCGTTTCCCGTTGCGCATCCATATACATTTCTCCTTCTCGCTTTTAGAGTTTGCATGTTCAATATTGAATCCGCCCGAATAATGGACCAATTTATAACAATGGTGAAAATTCGATGATTTTCTTCCATATATACTATTTCTTAAACGTCCTGAATGAAACAGAACGTAGGCGGTTCGCGAACGTTGCGATCGGCGAGAGAACGGGGAAAAAATGGAAGAAAAACGTCACGTGACGCTGTGGGAGTGGTAACGCGTTTTTAATATACGAGCTATGGGAAATTTATTCCGGGGTCGGATGTTAGTTCCGGTTTATTTTTTGGCCTCCGTGTGTATTGCTCTCGTAGTGATTTAGCACTGGGTCAAAATATGAATAGCCGAACTAAGCTGGTATGTTGTTCGGGGTGTAAAATACGCTCTTCGATGAAAGTTAGTTTTGGGACGTTATTTTACGATGTGGGTTTGTGTATACCTAAAGATGTATGTGCCTTACATCCTTTGCAAATTTTTATCTACGTAACAACTACATAAATCATTTCCATACTCGGGTGTTTTAGGATTTATATCACAATAAATATAAACTAAGAATTCATAAAGATGATTTTTGCTAAGCACAGAAAAATAATTTGGGCGCTGCAATGCTTGTATTTTCAAAGTAAGAAGTATCTTTTAAAGGTTATTTTAAGGGTACCTAGCTCGGAATATTTTTAGTTCATGTTATACTCACTGTATTTTGATACAGTCAATCAATATCGTTCCTTAATTTAGCCTCACTCGCCAGCTGAGAACTTCTGCATTTCGGGATATTCCGGACCTCTGACTTCAGAAGGAATGAGTTTTGAATCAAAGAATTTCGAAGAGACATAATGATTCCCGCTCCTCACTTCATTAAGTTTATATGTACAATTTAAAAATTCAATGTCCGAATTGTAAAATCCATGGAGCCGTGTTCTGCTTCAAAATAACATGCATCGTTACTTTTTTTTGTTTCTTAATTTTAGAATTGAATAACTGATGATAGTCTTGTTTACAGAGCAGTAAAGAGCTATCAGAAATTGTTTGATGCATTTTTGCTGTTTGCGCAAAGAAAATGCAAGATTTTTACCAACCCCAAATTACAGCCCGTTGTTTCCAAATCTACGGTATCTATATTAACACCAAATTGTGGGCGAAACAGTCAGACAGACAGAAACAGTCAGAAACAGACCACAGATAGTCAAAAATCAACTCTGCAAACAAAAGTAATATGTTTTACAGTGTTTTCTTTGTAACTATTATCTCTAGCAATTATATCATTGTCTTTATGTATAGGTACTATGTAATATAAAAACATTAATGTTAGGACCGTTCTTGTTTGTTCCGATCAAATAGATGAATGAACAACCAACCTTTGCTCTCTTTGGAAATTCTGTTGAAAATAATTGAGTTTAACCAAATATTGCAAACTGACTTCTCATGAACCATACTAAATCATCAACATTGTTACATATATATAATACAAATACTAACTAATGAAACGGATGCTCTTACCTTGCGCAGTATCATTCAAGTATATTGAATATATACTGAATTTATTAGCGCAGATTATATTCTATCGGGGATCCTGTGCTGCGCAAAAGATGACGAAGCAAACCGTCACTGTCTACTTTATCGCCATTATTCGCATTTACGACGTCAAGTGGATAAGCTTGTGTCGGTCGTTATTGCATAAATCATTAGTGTAGGGAAAATACGAATACGCATCAAAGATATCTGAATAGAACGACAATCGAGCTAGACCGACAAAACTTCATCAAAATGGGCAATAAAACAACAACGCCAAGGGAACGAAGAAGTAAGACACCAACTGGAAGCAGCAGACAACTGAACGCTGGACGGAAACAGCGGCGTATCAAGTGTGGGTGTATTCCGTTTCGGCAATTTCGCAGTGGTGGAAATCATACTAGTTGCAAACGGGCAGATCTTCGTCGATGTACCATCATACGTTAGTAAAATTTCAACATTTCAATTTGAGCAAGCTACTGTCAAATAGGTTCATATTTGCACTTTACAAACGCTAAGATTTAATTAAAAAAGATGTGATGAAAAGTTGTGGAAGTTTCTATGACGAAGAAGTTTAGACAAAAGGTAGCTTTGCCAAACGGCCTACTTTTTTCCAGAGTCAGAATTCATCTATGGATTGATTTATTTGCTTTATTCTAATCACATTGCAAGGGACAATCTTATTTTGCTTTATTCTAATCACATTGCAAGAGACAATCTTATTTTGCTTTATTCAGGTAAAGAGTTTACTGTACCTACCCTGCATTTAGTTGAACTTTTTGATAATAATAACAATCATAATAACATAATTCATCGAAGTAGAAAAATTGGTAAAAGTTATCAATATAATCGAAAAGACGTTAAAATGTTACCTGGAATGAATGAAGTGTGGCAACTTTATTATTACACAGCTTATAATTCGAGCTATTCTCATATTTTAAATAAGTTAAAATATTATTGGTGTGATTTATGCAAGTCTACTCATAAAATTATCCTTAGATAAAATAGCTGATAGCCTATTTAGTATTTTTATCTAATGATTTTGAGGTTAACTGCGGCATCAAGTTCTAAGAATATTTACATAATCACTCAAGGGTCGACATAAATAAAGGCAAGTTATTATTATCTCGCAAATGATTCAGTTAAATATCCAACGGATTTGCGTATCGAAATCTAAACCTATTTTTCCATAAGTTTGCATCTGTATCTCATTGCGAAATGATTACCAACCATTTATTTTCGCGGTAGATGGTAACCAAATGAACTTCACGACTTTCGTTGTTAGCGGAGGTGAAACTAAATCGACTATAAAAAATGTATATATTCGGCAATTGTAAAATAGAATCAATTGAAATTTCGTTGGTCGTGTTACTAACTGATTGCTCCATGTACTAAAACTTCTTTAAAAAGTTTCAATCATTTTAGTAAAATAGATGACAACATTCGATTATTTTGATAACACCCTTCTTTCCAAATGTTCTCAACTTTATCTGTAGGACTTTGCCTTCTAGTATAAATTAATGGAAATGTCACTCTTTATCAGAATCAAGTTACCTCGAAGCCTATTGTTGCGCCACTGTTTCAGAGGTAATGAGAAAGAGACGGGAGAAAGCACAAGTCATTGTATAGATTTTTTTATCGGCCTGCGTTTGTTCTACGTGACGTAGCGATGTCAAGATGTCCCGGAGCGTGGAATCATTAATCTTCCGGCATTCCGCCATGGTAACGTTGATCCTGTAATCTGTGTCTCACAGGATTTATCCGTCTTTGTCTTACCGTTACGTCTGTTGTCCGTCTGTCTGGCACGCGTTAGGTTCTGCCACTGCTCGGACGCTGGTACCGATGCCAATACTACTCGAAGCGGATGCCCTGATTGATGTCTAAGTCCGAGTAACGACAGTTTCTCGGTTAGAATTTCCGATTATTGGAACTTGATCGCCGTGACCGGGCGAGTTTCATAAAACTTATCGGAATGGAATCGAGACTTCGGCCCGGTCCGCTGATGAAATGGTACTAATTTCGGCCGGACAGAATTCTACAACGAATTTATTGGTACAATAAAGCATCCACTGATATGTCCCGCCGTTAATAAATCAGCGTATAAGTGGCAAAAAGGGCCTACAATTATTACTGTTTTGCCTTCCATGTTCTGGGAATGTACAGCTTCATAGTAAGCATAATAATTTTATTTTTATTATTATCTATTATACAATTATCTAAAATAGTGTAGAATATCTTACAGCTACAAATGCTATAAATATCTGCTGCACAAGAAATTTTATATTTTGGAATGGGTTTAAGTAATTTATGGATATAAAATTACGAGAGCAATTACAAAGCGATCGGCTTATCAAAGATGAGACGATTTGGAATTAACAAGTAAACGTAGGTATTTGTCCTTCGAAAAATGTTAAACCTATTATTTTTTTTCCGTGAGGGGTATAACGGACTCTCAAACTGATCGTCTGAGTACACATTTATTTGCTATATCTTAGAAACAAGGCTAGATATTATATTCACTTAAAAAGGGACTGTTGCTAGCACTGCAGTTCACGTGAGGGCTCACCCATGGTATCGTTAGAAAAAATCATTCTTGGTTTTGCTTGTTAATTAATTAACAAAAGGAGCAAAAAAATAATCTTCGGATCAACGTTATCCTCAGAATCTAAATTAAAAATATGGTTATGGCATATTAACAAATTTGAAGCTGACAAGATATCCAAAATTATGTAAAAAGAGAAGACCCAAAGGAAAGGACCTAAGACAGTGACAAGGTTTGATAGGGGCAAGAAGGTATGACAGGAATCTGATAGAAACGCTTATAAATTAAAGATCGGAAAAAGAAAACAAGAAATTGTTATTGTCAAAAACGTAATCTGGGTGTTTCATTTGTTAACAGCCATGATTAATTTCCTAAAACATTGAACGAAAGTTGGTTACTATGTACAAATGTTTACGTATTCTATGTAACTTGATGTGTAAATTTGCAGAACAAAGCATGAAGTTGTGAAAAGTTTAGTTAAAACTTTTAGCATACGCTATTTCATACAACATTTATAGCTCCCTTGGGATACTTGTTAAATTTATGCGCTTTATATTAGGTAAGCTTTCTCAACGGTGTACAGGGTATCAGGTTTAGCGACAGTATTTTATTAATTTTATCGATAGCGAAGACACGAAGAACAATCTTGCGTAAAATAATACCTTCTCCTACACAGAAGAAAAACACAAGATGGCAAAAAAAAATACAGAATTAAGGCGTCCCCTTTCACTTACCTCATCATTATGGAACATGATAACAGACGTTTGCGAATTTTTCATCAATTATCGACCTGGCAAGCGGCAGCGTCTACCATCATCGCATGATGCCCTGCTCTATACGAACATAAATCAAACAACGTGAATAAGATTTCCTTTTTCAGAATTTCATTAGGAAACATGGCGGCCAGGCGAGCACGGAAAACGTATGCACGTCATATTTTTTCCGTGTATCTTTGACCTGTCAAAGTTTGCCTCTCGTTTCTTCTTCCCTCACTAGCCGGCCCTCTATCTCTATCTATTCCGCCTATTTTCGAGATGATTAATCGCTGAACGCACATAAATATATTAAATATTTGGAATGGATTATTTGACTATGAACGGAACGAATATTACCATTTCGAAACGCAAACGGGCGGAAGAGTTTATTTGAAACATGTTTTTCCATTTCATAAAACATCTGATCGCATCAACTTGTCATATTTACGTTTGCACTTATGAGAGATTATGTACCTATTTTATATGCGCTGGGAAAAGCGATAAAGGTACACTCCATTATATTTAACAGTATTGTACAATCACGTCGACCATTTTCTGAAAATTTTATTGACACCTTTGTTTTTTTTTCAGGTAAGAGACGAGGTACGCAGAAAAACTACGACCAGATGACATAAAAGTGGTAAATGTAGTATTAGAGATGTGAGAAAGTGCCCACTGAAACAAATGAGAATGCGCCAAGAAATTATTTATTAAGGGCTGGTATTTCAATCTGCTAATAGATGTATCTAATAACAATTGAGTTAATAAGGAAAATTTACTAACTACATAACAACAGATCATCTATTAATTTCTCAAATTAATAGTTATTCGGTATTTCCATAACGCTAGTTTATTAGTAATATTTTATTAAGTGCGGGCAGCTTCATTGCAGAAAGCAAAAAAGACAGCGCTATACAAATTTACATCGGCTAAAAAAGAATATCGCTGAAGTCTATTACTTCATCTGTGTGGGTTGTGGCAAAGAAAATTGATTTATTTGTTATTAAAAAAGGTTTTAAGCTGTATTTCCAAAGGTAAGCTGAAATGTATTTATATTTTTGTGAAAATTAGGAAATGAACATTTCTGTATTTCACTTGCAGATTAAACCACGTGTTAGATTTGATGCCGGGAAACAAAAAGGAAGAGAGATCCGGCTACAAACTTTACCGTATTTGAAATTTGCATACTCGAAGTCTGAAGCTTTACAGATTCCTACACGCAGGAGAAATCTTTTAAATCGAAAGATTAAAACCTTGATAGATACTCGAGTTGCAGCTGGATGTCACTAAAAAAAGGAGACCCAGTATAAGGAAGAGGAGCACCAAGAAAGGATGACAAATTTTAAATTGCTAAAACTCCTTTTGGAGAAGGAAAAAAAATTAATAAAAACAGAGATCGGCAGCTAAGAGAGGAATTATTATTGCTTTAAATCCAAGATCAAAAATTATCAATAAAAAATTTATTCTAGTCTATTACTACGCCTGTAAGTGTTCTCAAATAACCAATCAAATTTTAATTAAAATACAAAAATGAATAACGGAATATGAGTTCAAAAAAAGAAAATTAGCGACTAGAGTAATAAGGAGATTCATTGCACTGCAAATAGAAATCAGAAACTGTTCACCGTGGAAACTAGAAAAATGAAAATCTGAAGAAAGGAAAAAAGAAGACTAGCTCTCCCCGATACAATTAGTCTAAGATAAGAGGAAGGCATAGGTTTACATAGACGTAAAACAAGAATAAAGAATAAAGCATGAATAAAAAGAAATAAATGTTAGGAATGACAGCGGCGGTGGATAATGACGTAAACGAAGGGCCGCGCACGACAGCTTGACCACCTCGTGCATCTCCGTTGGATATTACAACGTACACAATATGCAGGAAAAATACACGAGGAAGTCGAATCGTTGTGCGGGACCTTTCGAGCACCGGCGCCGATGAACGATTAATAAATTCTAGAAAAGTTCGCAATTTGATATTTAACCCGTCCTTTCTATTTACGTGCCACGTATATAAATCCCGCATTCTTTCAGATGACCCAACATAACGAAGATACTATTTTATGCTAAATAGAATTATTCTGGACCAACTTTAGCTGAAGTTAGATTGTAGAAAATTAGTCATCGAAGGAATATAGGGCGAAAATGAGTTACCTTCCCGTTTTTCCAGGACCATCGTTTGGTGGAGATAAAACTGAACTACGTGCTGATCGAACATGCTCTAACAGCGTTATCTTTTTATATTTATACAAAATGTATGTTACGCATAATGTTTTATTAAATAGCATTCCAACAATAGCCCTTCAAAATATTATTGTATTTAGAGAAACTAAACATTAATGGTGCGATTGAAGCACTTTCCATGAAAATACTTCAGTAGTTTTTCTACCTTAAAAATTATCCAAGAAACTAGAAAATTTACATAAGTATTTTTACTACATCTGAGAAGTCCCTTAAAATATAATTAAACAAAAATTTTCATCGGCTATCGTTGTAAATTTGAAACGTTATTACCGGCAATATTACTAAGTTACCGTAGTACAATTACTACCATTTTTTAGAGCGTGTATTATAAAACTCAAATGTTTGACCACGTTTTGGTAAAGCAATGTGAGTATTTGGTAGGTTTAAAATGCTAAACCTCTGACACATAAAGCAAGTGAAAATTAATAAATGATATGAAACGGTTGAAGATAAACATTGGAAGCTCTGGTTGTAATCGTCATAGAATTTTATGCTGAATTCAAAGATGTTATAATACATAGGATGTTCTATTTGAAATAACAAAGTTCATCGCGACTTCCGGCTAACCTGAAGTGTAAGAACCTTGAAAATATTTTAGAAAGAAAGAAGTATCAAACTATTGCAAGCCCCAAATTTTTTAAACTGAAAAGTTTCGTTAAGCCCGAAAACTTCTAACTAGCCACTTCCGTGGAAAGCGTGTAGATATGCGGTATTTAAAGAAATTAAAATGTCGATCCACTTCATATCCGTCCATTCCGAACTGCCAATCCCCTAAGATGGACTTGTGATATCCACCAATAAGTTAATGCCAAAGATCAACCTATTACTTCAAATACCACATTAGCCACATTTGAATTGATTATTTCCGAAAACTTCTAAGCCATTTTCTACAGTTCTGAGATAATTACAAAAAGCTTCTGTATTGTTTTCGTATTATTATTGCTCTTATTGTTCTCCAGTGTACCTATTATGTATATTGTTATATTTATGGAATTGGTGGGCTTGTAATTTTATAATAATGAACTTATTCTGTTCTGGAATTAAATTCCTTACAAAACACACTATTAATATAATTTACTTGATTTATGAAAATTTGAGGTTCTCTCTTCACAGTTCCTTCATTCTCTCTGCACTTTATCTTCCAGTTTTTTATGACAACCATACACACTCGCCAACAAGCAGAATGTTCGCTAATCCGAGTACTTAATCGCAGTCGATTGCTCGGTACCTACGCATAGGTATCCTTTCACGCAATAGCCCTTAACCAGATGTTCGGATGAATGGTTATTCTACTTGTTGGTGAGTGTACAGTGGGTGATGCACTTCTAGAGAACATTGTTTCCAAAATACACAGGTACTTGTCCATCCATTAATAAACTCGAAGAATGCTACATATGTTGACGTATGTACTGATAGTTTTCTAATAGAAGAGTTTATGTGTATGTTAGTAAAATCGGAGAGAAAGATAAAACTTCATCTGGACCTTGACCAGCTTATCCCTTTGTCTCTATTCTTTTATAAAGCATTTCTTGAACATGACCGCGACTAACACTTTTAGCAACAAACGGGTATTTTGTTCAGCTTTTCTGTATAGAATTAGTATCCGCATTAAACGATTTAACACGCTTAATTTATTGTGCCTATCTGAAAACTACTCCAATATGATTTAAGACCTTTCCAAATAAACAATTCGTTAACATAAGTTCAAAACTTGAGATCATAAGTAATTGCTGAACAAATTTCTTGCAGAGATCATCGCATTTGTATAAAAACCATTCCAAAAACAGCAAATACTGTGTTCCTCAATATTGATATTGACTCTTTCATGATACCATCTTCACCCAATGTCTTGAAAAGTTTTACCTTACCTTTTCTAAGAATACCAGAATATTATCGAAACCAACATAGGATCACTATCTTGTGAAGATCATGAAGAACTACACTTGTTTCATACAAGCAAAACTAGAATTTAAGATTATGAACTTATTGTTAGTAAGCTGCATAGTTTAAAAGGTGGTAATAGGGTTAATAAAAGTGAGTAAACCAACTAAAAAAGTAATTATCGTTTAA
Organism: Marronus borbonicus; assembly: GCA_902655005.2. NCBI lineage: Eukaryota > Metazoa > Arthropoda > Insecta > Coleoptera > Scarabaeidae > Marronus > Marronus borbonicus. Next base: position 10,562,408 of record LR737385.1, on the reverse strand, counting down.
AAGGTAGGTTTCATGAAATGTCGTTTAAATTTCAATCTTCTTTCTTTATGCAACTCGAACGATTTACACAGAAAATAAGGAAACATACAATAACGTTTGGAGAAGATATAGGAAACGTTGAAACAAGCAATTTGCGAGAGACGCATATTCCTTTAGCTTCGTTAAATCCCTCGATATTCCAAGGCGCGGTTGAGGAAGAGAGAACATATAAAAAGAAACTTTCTCCATTATAAAAACACTTTTGCAATCTTATCGGCCGAAGGTTTAGTAGATTTGGCAGTCTATTAGGTGGGACAAATGGATCTATTAGATTAGCGATATACGGTACCCTCGGTTAGATGGCGCTACAGTTGCCGCAAGCAAACGTTGATTGCATTTCTGGTCACGCTAGTTTATGATCTGACCGCAAGGGGTTGTATAACTTGTTCCATCATTGTGATTGAGATAGCGATGGACGTTTCATTTCGGATTTATCACCACCTCGGCAACGTCAAGACGAAGGAAGGGTGTCATTGGCGGTCGGAGAGATATTTTTTTATATTTAAGAAGATACGCATGTATGTGACCGAGTATAGGTTTATGTGTGTGTGTGTATGTCTGGAAGCTTTTTTTGGTGTATGTATTTTAGATGTACGGAAATGTGACGGTTCAGTACTTTCTCTGATGTTTTATGCAGGAGTATCGACAGCGGTAAATATTGGAAATGATCGTTCTGATCGAAGAGACGTAAATAATATATTGCTTTCTTTACGACTTCGCATACATTTTATTCCAGTACCTCAACTATATATGAACATCCCCGCAAACATTCCTTTTCCTCGATCTGCGCCATAAACACTCTAACCAATTTTAATCAATTAAGATAGAAGCACAAATAAACAACCATTTTATGGAGCATGTACTCAAATACCGTCAAACCAAACTTATTTATTACATGCTAATCCAGTCTTTAATATTTAATAAGTATATATTATATACCCAGGTGAAATAAAACAACAGATGCACGTAATACATGTTTGTACATTTTATAATAAACTCTTGAAAAACTTACATTCACCAATATATTTCTGGTTAGAACTGCGTTGTTATAGCTTCTGTTAACGTTTCATTCACACTCTTGTGAGGCATTTTCAGGGCTCTTATTGCACATTGTCTGGAGACTATTCGTTCCGGCCGGGTTTATATAGGGCTTGTTACCAGTCAATGGAGCAGAAAATCTTGGATCAATGAACTGTGGTGGTTGCTAGGAGGTTTAATTAGTTGCGATTTCCAGATATGTTGTACCGCCGCGATTTAAATTGTTGGGATGCTTGAAGATTTCTATAGATTCACGGATTGTTTTATAATACTGAAGCATGCAAAACAAGCTGCGGGTAGAGTTAAATTGGATTTGGTGGCCAGTTTCCAGTCTATGCTCGGCGCAGACCCGGTTTTACGCAACTATCGCGTACAACACTCGTGCTCAGTAACACGGCTGCTGACTGATCGCCTTATTTAATTGCTAGCTTATAGGTTCCTTCTTGCAGTAAGAAAAAAAACCATTTGCTCATACTCTTCGCTGTCGAAGATCAGTGTGGCATTTCCTTTATCAGCTTTTCGTACAGTGTTTTTAGGGTCGGGTTTTAGATTTTTTTAAGGCCAGGGTTCTAACTTCGGAAGGTTTAGCACGTGTGAGGATTTTGGATGTTTGAAAGCTTTTGGGATCAGCGGTTTCAATATGGCTGAGCGTAAACTGGAAACTGACCACCAAATACAATTTAAATCTACTCGCATCGTGCCTCCCAACTCTCTCTATTATAGTAGAAAGATCCGTGAGTCTATAGAAATCTTTATTCTTCCCTTCCCAGAAACCAAGAATATAGTGTATGGGCGACCATGGAAGCCTTCGTAACAGATTACATTCTCCGAGATTACGTAAATGAATAATATCGTAGAAACAAAACACATCAGAAGATGCCTAGGAACAATAGCCAAAAAATAATGCTAAAATAACTTCGCCATGGTATTAATGGAATAATTTACATTAAAAGTAATGCAAGAAGAAAAACATGTCCGCAGGTAGTGTATTTTTCTCTCCTTGCATTGCTTTTGCCGTGAATGTTTCCATCAATAGCATGAGGAAGCTATTTTAGCTATTTTGGTTAATAGCAACAACTATAGAAAAATACAAAAATTAAATGCTTGATATTCGGAAACTAACAATTTGTGGTATTATCTATAACAAATTTAAATTGATTATAAATATATCTCACCTGCCAGGCAGGTCAGTTATTCTGGGAAATTGTGCATGCATTATCTGCACAATAAATGTTAATCTCTATATGTTTCCCAAATTTTACTAGCCTTAGATGCTGCAGCCACTGTCTACTACCATTACATGCATGCATGTGTACAGCATAAAACTTACATCACAGAAGAACATCTCCCTCCCGTATATGGTAGTTATTGCCACTTCAAAAAACAATGCCAACTCTTTATATATAGAGGTTACAGTTGTTCAAAGCTAAATTATCTTGATTACTTTCCTACAAAACAACGTTAAATAAGAAGTTTGGAATTAAACGGTATTATAAACTGTATGTTAGGTTATCTAACGATATTGATTTCGTCCAAAACTACGGAAAAAAATCACATGACTTGAAGCCTTTAATATACATACATAAATAATTACTTACATTTCACATTGCACACAGACTCGCGTAAGATTGACTATACTAAACACGCAAGTTTACATGAACATAATATTGTAAAATCATGACGCTGTATTTGCGGTATTAGCGCGGCTTGGCGTATGTGCTGATCAAATCCACAATAAACCACTACCATACATATTAAATCATCGCTAAATGTCGCTAATTCAAAGGCGCCCTGCCTTAATAAACTGAGGTTATTGGGAAATTAACCAACTCGACTGATATTAAAGTGATTAAATGTCAAAAGAAAACATAGGAACATATTTCATTCCGCGTTACCATAAAATAAATGCTTACGATTTGAACTTGTTCAAGTATCTTAGTAAGAGATTGTACCAAAACTGATCATCTTTATAGATGGAACACTACTGGCGTGAAAGTGATTATATGGTAGTTTTGAACCAATCCATATTCATTTAATAGGGTAAAAAGAGGACCATGTTGTATATATACATCATAATCAAATACATATATGTTGCACTTTAAAGCTCTAAAAAAATTATTAATTTTACATTAATATCGAAATTAACAGTTGTGAAAAATTTTTCGAAGTATAAAAGTCTATAATGTATTCTAGGGCATATTGCGCTATCAATATAGGTGTTAGATTGGTATTTAGTATTTATGTATATTGCTTTTCTTATATTAATAATTATAGTGGACCCTATATTCGACCAATATTGTTATAGATATATATATGCACATTGTGTAACCAATTTTACTTCAATAGTGGCGGTAAAATATTGTTTAATATTTAGTAATATTGATTTTCACATATTACAATTACAATATTCAGGAATATTGGACCCTCATTACGTATTCTTTTTTCAATGTATTGTATTGTTATTAAAAACGACGAGGTTAGCTGTCATCACCGCCGTAGTCACTTCTTCTTTACTAAGTTCACATTGTACACCTATCGGGTATGATGGTCCATCTGTTGGTAGGAAGCCCGATCCCTAGGGAAAGAATCCTGTTTTGAGCCGAATATGTTAGGGGCGTAAAAATAATAAAGTTAATACAGAACATTAATATAAGTCCAGCCAAGGACAAGCGTGGGGAAGATGTATATTAACTACTTATATATATATATATATCATTTTCTTATTCGAATGTTAACATTAGAAATTTCTACAGCAAGTTCTAGGGCATACGTTAGTGGTACAAAAGTTATAAATGTCAATTAAATGTCTTTCGGTTCGTATCATCTAAATTCTCAGTACAATTTAACACTGTAGTGTTGGATGTGTTCAAATATGTCTTCCTAGAACACAGAATCCCGGCAGCAGTTGCGTCCTTGTGTCACACTACAGCAAAATCTTTCGTTTCGGAATCAAAAAAATTCAATAATCGTATATTTTAAACTGTTAAGAATTATCATAGGTATCTATGAAAACAAAACCGTTGGCAAGGAAACTAACAATAATTAATTATTATTTGTAACTTTATATCGAGATATCATTCAAACATAGTATATTGAGAAGTTGCTCCAATTTTCCTGGTTTCGATTCACTATTTAAAGTTAAAAAGTTATTCAAAAGTGCATTTGAAGAATATTGTGTTTATGTAGAAGAAGGCTACAACATTTAAGGTTGGTGGTTATTTCATTTCTCGTTTTTCGTTTTGAAACTATCCTCAAACAAAACTTTCATTTGCTGAAAGAGTGTCTAGGGACATTCCCGAATTCACGACCCCCAATTTTAGCAAATTTCTGACATTTGTAAAAATTTCGAACATTTCTTTAAATTAATCTATCAAGTACATTGCAGTATCTTGTATATTGGGCCAATATTTAAGCGATCTACTGCCAATATTATGTTCTACTTGGCTTGTGTTAAACGTTTGTGTAGTGCGGTGCTTTGAAAAATCTTAATACGAAAGCGTCGAATTTATCTTTATGAGTAGCATTTCGAAGAGGTTTCGCGCTACTGAACAATTCAATAACTGCCAATACTCCCATAATTTAAACGACCTATATCATTGTCAAATGTAATATCAGAGAAAAAATACAAAAGTGCTGTTAGAAATACTACTAGTAGACAATAATTTATTACAACAAATATGTTCCCTTTATCTTCTAATAACTTCTGAGTGACTTCCAAATTTGTTGCTGTAGATGTACTACTCCATTGAATTAGTGTGGTTTAAACGAAGGTCTGTATTTCTGTAGTTTCTGTTTCTAGATATTCCAAGGAACTTTAGCGCAAACCTGTACGGCTTAATATATGTGTCTAGACTATGTATGTACATGCTTCTACTCTATTCTGCTTACATATTTCATTATTTTCTCGGTATAGAGTACCAGTCTAAAGAAATAAATAGCTTGAAAGTTAAATACATAAAGCTACCCATTAATTGGGATTGTAGTTACTGAATAACTCGAATTAGAATGTCGATAATGTATAAGTTCAAACCCAGTAAGCACACACAGGCTTTTATTAGTTGTACAACAGCATTATTATACCAAATCCCATTGCAATTTTCTGCATTGTCTCGTTTTCCTTTGTTTTCCTATAACTCCCAACTTTTGTGATGGTAACTACTTCTAAAAGCATCTAATTAGATGTTCAGATTTTGCTTCCAGATAATTTAACTAACTATTAACTATGCAAACGTCTTATTCTTAAATGGCAACTTATAACAGCGTCTTTTTAATTCATTAAAACTGCAAATGTATTGTGATGTTACGAATGCAAGAAATTGTTTTCCAAATAAAAAGTTCATTTTAGCGCTCATAGATCGGGGAGTATCACCTAGACACTCTTCTAAAACGGATAAACTGCAAATAGAAACCCTTTCGAGAATTAAATTTATGGAATAAAAATACTAACCTCAAAATTTTGCCTTTATCCGCCTAGCAATACATTACGTACTAAAACGTCGGTTTCATTTGAATGAGCAAATTTATATTAATCTTAGTCCTGCGGTAAAGTTTTAAAAATACAACACTTGAAATTGCATTTAAAATTAAACACTGCCAAATACGCCTTCTCTAAAAGGGGAAAATGGGGCAGATTGTCTTAGCGTCTCTTCAATCTTTTGTTACCGATAGCATTTATCAATTATTGCGGCCAATTACAATACACCTATAATATCATCAGCCATATAAGCCGTTGCAGGAAATGGATCAGGAAAAGGATTATCCTGACGTAGGTTGCTTGACCGCGTTTAGATGAACGCTACCCCATACGGCGCTAGAATGACAGTGAGTCCAAAAAGATTCACTTTTCTTTTTCAAAATGCAATCTTCACGTTTCGAAAACCGTTAACCTTTTAACCAGCGCCGAATAGCAACTATCTGCTAACATCATGCCTGTTTTGCTAAAACCTCTACCAGATGATCGTCTACTATTATTAATGAGTAAAAGAAATCGCAGAAAAGCTACACGAGAAATAGCGAGTGAATTCAATCGCGGACGTCAGTATCCGATTTCAGCTACCACAACCAACCGCCGGGTAGCGGAAGGAAATTTACACGATAGCATGGCAGCCTGTAAAGCGCCGGGGTAACCGATTGAAAACCGATGGATCAATATTTTAGGTATTCGGTCAAAGTAAGAGGTATTTGTGAGACGCTCCGCTAATGAGAGGATGTTTCCCCAATGCATTGTACCAACGACAAAACACGGTGACGGATCAGTTACAGTTTGGGTTTGCTTTTCTTACATCGACCCAGGAACGCGACACCAAATCAAAAGAATAATACAGAAAGAGGACTACTATGAACTATTAGAAATTACACAGTCTCGATCTCAACCCTATTATCTCGATCGTGTTGAATTATTGTAGGATGAGCTCGATAGTAGAGTCCGAATTATTGCTCCTACATCCGAGGAGCAACTGTGGAATAATCTCCAACAAGAATGGAATGGCCAACATCAGGTGATACACTAAGATAATTAATCGGAAGGATGCCGCGAGTTATTCAAGCTGCTCTGAATGCAAGCGTGGATTTTTTTTAAGAGAAAAATATTTTTCCTTAATAATGAACAATAAAAAAATTAATTTTACCTTAGATTTTGATAGTTGTTATCCTCTATAAATTTATTTTTTCGGTACTAATTGCCTTTTATTTCTTGTTTTTTTAAACTTTTATTACTTGACATAACTTCAATGGACGGTAGTATATGTTTCGTGTAGCCATTGTTAATGAAGTAATTCAGGATTATGTAACCAGCCACTTTGTACTTTTTGCAATATCTCAAGCGCTCAGGCATTAGAATATTTAAATTGTTACTCTAAACATCTGCCTTGCATTTAAATATGCTAACTAGTTGCATTTGTAAGCATATGCATCCGAGGAGCTTAGACTCATTACAATATTCTATACATTGAAGAAACGCATTACATTAAATTCAGCAGGAAAAACAGGTTCAAGAAGTTGCAACGTTTCACTATCTACAAGCAACAAAACAATTTTAATTGTGGTAATATATGAAAATTAGTGCCTCGCTTTAAAATGGAAAGAAACGCAAACCACTTTGAGGATGTGTATAAATGCAGCTGCACCGCAACACACACGAACGCGGACGTCTGCATGGAAAGTCGAAGATATTATATATATTTGTATTGGGTGGTGTCCCTCGACTGCTGCAAGGGTAAATAAGGGGGTTGCAATATCAAAGTGAGGTTCGGTCACGATATCCGATACGGGGTATAATTTATTTTGATACGAAGCAAACGATTTAATGTAAATTTCGACAAGTTGTGGGCCGCGACAAATGGGGGAGAATAAATTCGTCGAAATGGTAATTTTATTGACGATTTAATAAGAAATTCAAATGAGTTTTGAGGTTATAGGCCAATTTTATGACTTTGAGCCGATTGTTTTATCGTTTTTATTTAAGCTTTTAATTGAAAAACTTCTGTTGATTAGCAACACAAAACGGCATGTATACAAAAGGCTACATCATAAAGCCAATGAACTTCATGTAAATATAAATATGAAAGGATCCTGCCAATCCACTTTGATTTCGATTGCTGTGTATTAGTTTACTCGTTATTTGTTAATAATAACAAAATATGTTATGTGTACAATAAAGTAGTAATTAACGTACTAAGCAAATGTATTTTTAAACATGCACGGATGAGAGTATTTAATCAGAGACCTCTAATCACTGAAAATGTCTATATCGACCTTAACAGAAGTGAGCAGTTAGTTGCGAGGGTAGCAGGCTTCGACTAGTGACATTATACCAAGGAAAATTAATAATAATGAAACAAGTTACCAACCTCCAAGAGCTTGTTTCAAACTTCGAATATTTTTTTTATTCTGGTAGCTTTATTATTGACTTAGATTGCTACGTTAGCAATTTACGCTTTAAGCAGAAACTTTCCTGATTACTTTCAAACGTAATTTATAACATTTCAAGGTAACGTAACGAATCGTTCCGAGATTCCTGAACAGTTATGCTTTTTTGTGCATCTTCATTATCTATCAATCTAAGCTAGTACTGTTAGATGGGTAATTTTTATCAAGAAATTGTGCAGTGCAAACCAGCACAATCCATTTAATAGAGTCAGTATTTATATTGGTGTTGGTTTTTAGTTTCTGAAAACCTGCCACCAAAATTCCAAAAATATTTTTTATTATCCATCTGATTTGTAAGCCTGTAATTAAACATTCTCTTTTGTTTTGTTAGTTAGTTTTGAGAAAAGTGTTTGAAGAGTTTGAAGAGAACGTTTCTCCATCAACATCAGAGGTCTGGAAAATGTGTAGTGAGGTATTTCTGGTAAAACCTAAAGCTGAGTCCACACTGCGAGAGGTTACCCCGTGAATAATTTGCCTCGGCCTTTGTCGAATGAATAGCGAGTCAAGGTGAGCTAGTTTATCGCGAGGCATCGTGGTCCCACACCCCAACATACCTTTGTTACGCGACCAAAAAACCGACTGGCTTGGCTCACCCGAGGCAACCTCTTTAGCGAGGTGGAATCTATTGAGGAACAGCCTGGTTTTACCGTACTATTATTGATTTTATAATTTAATGCCCATAATTTATCGCATTTCGACAACAAACTAATTTTCCTCTATTTTCATTATTAGAAACCAACATTACCCAATTGTTAAACACGTGCGTGCGACGGTAATATGCAACCCAGCATGATATTAACATTTAATCGAATGTTACTTCGTACAATCGAAACGTACCACAGAACGTAACGTTCACAATTCAATCACTGTTGGACGAGTTACAAAATTAAATAAGGAACAGTTTATCCCCGCATTAAATACATAAATTATTAATGGTTTCGTAGCTTAGGCAGATAACAGTCATGCACGAGTCCTCTGTGGCCGATTTTAATTGGAGTATATGACTAGTGCGCTTTAGGGATCTACATTTAGTTGGCGCGAGTTACCGTATGGATGTCGGGGTACAGATGTGCACAACACAGTTACATACATCCTGTAAAGAAGGAAATGCCTCGCCATCCTACTTCGTTTCGTTACTTTTACAGAATGTTTCGGTTTCTAATGAGATTAAACATTTGTGCAATGTGATTTAACTTGTGATTTTGGGCGACTCCCTCGTGTGTACATATTCCATACTGTTTGCGAAATATTCGAGGTACGTGGTGAATAGAAACTTTTATTACAACAGGGATTTCTGAGGAATGATAACTAATAGGATTCCAGGTGCTCCTTTACAATTACAGGATGCTATTTGTGATTCACTGGAATCTCTTAAAAATATCATTTTTGCTCACTATTTTTCTTATACTTCTGATGTATGTATGTATGAATAACGAAATTAGAAGCAGGTTACAGAATATATGGTTTATTATCTCTAACCAGTTTTAACGCTTTATCTATTTAATTTGTCATGAATACAATATGCTGTTGTGATACCTACGATATTTATTTGCTCACATCTAAGAGTGTATTCTTTTGACATTGTGATTGCATTTAATTACTTTTGTTGCGAGGCGAAGCAATGTTGGTCACCTCCTTCCTCCGATTTCCCCCAGATTCACATTACGTTTTCCTCTTATACGTGTAAGCAAGAAATATTTTTGTTGTAGACTTCCGCGGTCGTTGTTTTCTTTTAAAGAATTTGGATTTCCGGGTTGAAACCGCGTCATAATTGCATGAGAATGCCGACGTTTCGCTCTCAATTGTATGCAGCTTCTTCTGGGCTGCTGCATGTTGCGTCGCTGCTGTACGAAGAATGAAAAGTTTTCGTACAGCAGCGACGCAACATGCAGCAGCCCAGAAGAACATGCAATTACGACGCGGTTTCAACCCGGAAACCCAAATTCTTCAAAAGAAATATTTTTGTTTAAAAAAGAGCCAAGTAAACAACTTTTAGTTCAAGAAATGTTATTAAATTATCCTATTTTGAGGGCATTGCGAAATCCTACTTTTTGGAGGGCTTAAAAAAGCTGGAAAAGGGCTTGGGGGAGTGTTTAGAGTTAAATTGAGATTATGCTCAGTTCTTTCTCTTTGATTTTTTGAAATATTGTTTTATATTTTCAGCACTTTTGTGTACTCGTGTGAATGTTGTTTGTGGTTGTCTGCTGAATGCGATTTAATCGGATTAAGATTTAAACATTGGGTACTTGGAATGTAAAATCACGTTTTTTCGTGAAATTGTAAAATTATATTATAATTGTAAAATCTATTAACTACTTCTATTATTTCAGATTTTAATAGAATCTTGCATTAGATTCTATATTTTCTTTTTACTCATAGAATGCTGTAGAAGTAAAAAAGTTTACGTATTTCAGTACTTACAGTTTACAAAAGTCCATTCATTTGGTCTGTGAAGCTACAATAACTAAGTAAAACAACCTTCGCTAAGTAAGCCCTCCGTAACATACGTCGTTTCCTTCGACGTAATTTAATAAAGCCGTTATTAAGGTTGGAATGTAACAGCTCGCAATTAAAGCAATTAAATTAAAGAAATTATTGCTACTTTAGATACAGTACAGCAGCAAAACAAAATATAAGGTCGCTACGACGCAATATAACTCGGAGAGGCTATTAAGTTAAGAACTGTTCCTAGTCGTTACATGTGTGTCAAGAAGCATTCGGTTACGCCGTAAGTTTAAAATATTTAAGGCGTGTAATTCTGTTTTCCAACTACTGGCAATTTAATTAGAACATTGCTGAACTAAGATGTTGAAATTTAATGGCAAAAATTATATTCACGTTCTGAAGGGATATAATTAAAACGTCATTATATGCACTATTTTAAGTGCTTAGCAGTAAGCTAAAATAGATTTTCATGAATATTAGTTTGAAAGGCAACGTCTGCTGTATATAGCGGAATTATTACTTTCACAACACTTCTACCTTGAATGTGAGGGACACAACTGCCTAAATCAAGACGCTTAAGAAGGAAATGAATGAAACGCTGTTTGATGTAAATGCACGCTAATTTAGAATTAAGAAACAAGAACAAATTTATAATTAAGAAACAAGAACAAATTTATAATTAGTATGGAATCTCATGTTTTTCGTATAAGATAAGGCAATACGTTGCAAGTAGGGGTCATCAATTTGAATACTTCTGTCCCGGCTCCGACGTTCTTCAAGGCAGTAACGTTGTTCCCTTGCTGTTTCTGATTTATATCAATGGCTTATGTGATGAACTTCGTTATAATAAGCTGCTCTTTGCTGGCCATTTCAAACTACAAAGTAAATATTGTAGCTGATTGCATTGCATTGATTGCTTTCGCAAAGGCAATCCGATTATCTATGATCTATATGAAGACAATTGTAACCTTCTTTAGAGATTTTTAATTCTGAATTAACATCCACTGAGCGCATAAAATCGATGACATCGTCTGTGCCGGTCATTCGTTCACCAATCTATAAAACGCATTGGTGAAGTACCTTCACTTTCGATGCTTATCTTCCACAAGACTTTGATCACACCATCCTTCTGTCCATCTTTATGCTAGATTTTCTCCAAGTCCGACGTAATTAAACAGATCCCAAATTTTTATACTACAGCAGTTGTCTCTCAGCAGCTTTTAGTCAACGAATACCTTTGTTTGAGCCGCAATATTCCACCCTGTAATCACGACACATTCTACTGCCCAAGTAGAAACATAAACATACTGTTAGGGTAACCACTGCATACTATATAGAGTATGTTTTAGTTATAACGTTGTGGTTACTGATACAATTGGACAAATTTGTTGTCCGATCAAGAATCCACAGTCGCTGATGTTGCGGCAAGTTGCGCTTGATATCAAAAATGCTTTACTTAATCTTTCACTCATGTTTACCATGATGTTAGAGGCACAACATTTAAAGTTGCTGTCCGTAACGTTGCCATTTAGCCACTAGTGCTCCTACAACTTTTGCTGTTCGTTAGAGAAAGTGTACATCTCAGTTGCAGATACGCAAAAAGGCAGATCGTTAGATGTTACATCTAGGGGGAAAGGTATTAGATGAGTAAAAAAAAGCCAAGGCAATCGTGCTCCGGAGGTTTTGTAGCTCGAGTTGTGTTTGAGTGAAGACGTATTTAGCTGTGTGCTGAATTTTCAATTTATTTTTTCAGTGTTAATAATTTTTCAATCTAATTTCAAGTTCGACGCGATTTTTTTACTTAGCACGCCAGCATACAGGGGGCACGTAAACATAGTTTCAAAATTAGTTTTTTTATGTAATTAGTGTATCGCATGGGGTGAACCTTGGCAATTTATCATATGAAGATCATCTATGCAAAAATCGGCAAATCCAATTTTGAATCGAGTGCCAATCGTATTCAGAGCGCCGAATAGTAGCAAATACTTCAAGTAATCGATTTTAAGCAAAAAGGAGTATTCTCAAAAAATTTATAAAATGAGAAGGGGTGGATTCGTTAAATTTTGCATCGGTGCTCCACATCTGCAAGAACAGAAATGCTCGTGTTGTTATTCTTTTACTTGGTTGCTAGAACAGCATATGAAAAAACTTTATTTTAAATTTAAATATAATAAATCACTATTTTGATGGCTTACAGTAATTCTATCAATTAGAACGATATATTTATGGTACCACTACGCATTTATTATTTAACATGTTAGTTTAATAAAATTTCTACGCGGTTTTCTTTAGAAAATCACTACCTAAGCTTATACTAAGTTAAGTGAAGAGATGAATAACTGTGAAATAGACTTAATTGCATTTTATATCAAAGTATTGAGATGTTTCTAATTTCGTACATTCACAGCAAAATATTACTGTTTAACTCCAACTTCGAAGTCGACTCAATTAATTCCCAACAAATCCGCCTTTTATTCGATCTTGCTACTTTTCTCTTGAAAAAATACGCTGCAGTTTTCTAAAACGCAAAATAGACGTGCGATGAAACGAACGATGTTGCTTTAGAAATAAGAAGCAGCAACAGCGAAAATTCTATTTCTTTTCGCTACGAAAACACGTCTTAATTAGAATTTCAATCCGTCGGTTTAATTAGTCTCCGATAGCAATTAAGTATCTATATAAAATTATTTCAATTCAGATTTTAATTTCCGCTAAAGCACCAGGTCAGGTAAGACTTCGTCTCTGGCACGATTTTTCACTTCGGCTAACTTTAATAAAACTTGGCTTCGTCTTGTAATTAATTATGAAACATTCAACAAAAATGAAACCGAAGCGGAAAGTTTTCGAAGTATACAGGATTAGCCAGAAGAAACGGACCAAACTCCTCCACTTGTACACGCGAAAATAATGTAAAAAACTCTCTTCTTCTCTTGTTCGATCTTCATTTGCTTTGATGTTAGAAATCATCAGAATTTCGTGGCATTTTCCAACAAAATAGTGTACAAATTCGAAAATAAACATTAAATCACTGTCATAATACACCGACACTGACACGTATCAGAACAATAAAATGAATTAAATGATTTTGAGGCTCGATATGATTGATTCAGATAGTCGGAACGTCATATATGATAAGCGAAAAAAAGATTTAATGTAGAACGTGCTTGACTTTTTGTTTTACGTGGGTAATCATTGTAAGGATATTTTTAATTTATTCAAGACGTATTAACTCGAAAACAAGCGAAAATTTGGTCCATTTACATACACGCTAGTTAAAATGTTTTAATTATGCCATAACTTCAAAACAAATCAAAATCGGATAAATCCTAGTTTTTTTGCATTACTTTCACGTTCTCAATACCTGTTCCATTACTACCGACTCACCCTGTATATTTCAATATTCCCGTAAAATATTTCCCAAAAAATGTATCTATTACTAATTTTAAAAGTACAACTATTGTTTATTATAGATTTTATTGGTTCACTGCGATTTTAACGTTTTACAAGACTTAATGAATATTTTTTATATACTCCAAAGAGCGGGGCTTTTTTATCACTTAAATCAGCTAATATGAATCCAGAAAATCCTGTGAGAAGAGTGTCTTATGTCACCGTTTATGTAGATTTTTATCTTCACTTGTGTTTTACACCTTTTCGTCACACTCTTATTCTTGTTAGTGTGCTTTCAAATTACACAGTAATCCCTAATCATCTTTGTCTTGTTTTATGGATTTCGTCCAATACTACGAAAAGCGGGACCAAAAAATATCCTTGCTTTACTCTAGCTGTGAGAGCATACTATGAACCTGTTCCTGTTATGATGAATTTATTATTCTTATTCATAACTAAATATGGCAGACAATTTAATTAAAACACATATACCCGAATGAAAACACGCGTCGACCTCTTACTATTCATAGCAGATGTATAATAGTAAGTTGTTGGAGATCGATGTCGCTACCGCAGTCCCTTTCATTTTGGCGAAAATTAAAATTATTGGAAAAACTGTGCGTCTCCTTTTTCATTTTTTTAATGTATGTGTGTTAGCCCTTCAATTGGTCGTTTTAATAGCAGAAAATGGTATGCGACACATTTAAAATCGTCACAACTACATCATATCACACAGTCTCATAAACGTTGAAAATCGACAATGTCGGTAGGTACACCATTTTCACTTTGATAACGTCAGAATGTCGAGGAGTACGAAAGGTACCAAATGTTACCTCTTTGTAAATACATCCGTTTTTGTTTTCTTAATTATCAATGGATTCGATGGTTTCATTTTGTGTAATATTTGAGAGTCATAATGGAAATTGAAAAGCGGTCAGCATGTAACCGCAGAACGCCATTCTATATTATGCGCATACACGCAGATGCCTGAATGAATACCAATTAACCGTATTGTCCAATCAATTAGTGAAATAAAGTGATACCCACAATGTCACGCAAACAAACGTCCGCTTTAATAAAATTGACTGATGTTTATGTTTCTTTATGAATATTATATAAATTAGCTTCGACGTCGCGCACATATTCGTAAATTTATTATGTCGTTATCATTCTATAAACCTATTTCACAGATACATGTATTTGCTTAACTTATTTATTAGGCTGCAGTTAATTAATAGCTTTTAGGATTTAACAGTAGTGCCTGTTAAGGCGTTATGTAAAATATTTTTAAATTTGAATATGCCGCCTACCTAGAGCCACCACAGTTTGTACTACCGTTCAGAGCCTTTTTTTCTTGTATTTTTTAGTTGTTATAGCAATAAAAAGGGACAGATGTAATTCTGCCATGTAGCGGGTCACGTACTACGAGACCAGATTATAAAAAGTAGAGATAAATGTCATGTGTATTCGTTTTTTCTTTCACAAGTAGCAATTCAATTCAATTTTTAGTACAGTCCACTATTAACAGTATCTATGTTACAATTGTTTATTTATGGACTTGGCGTTATCGATAATATCATAATAACTACTTTAGCACGAGGTTCACAACTTCAACAAAAGCAAACACTTCTACATTAAGCAGAACTCAGTGCGTACATTCAACATCAAGTTTTTACATTAAACTAGTTTGAAATAATGAACGTATGCTCTGCCATCTAATGATGTTTTAATATCCCGAAAACGACCGAAGGTAGATTATGCGCGATTTATACCATTGACTTGTTGGAAAAGTCTCACCGTGCAATAAATCAATAGCTAAATATATAACTTTAGAAAAGTAGTGTTCTGCTAAGGTTCATATCAGATTATCTTGTGGTATCATTTCTGTCAACCTACCGGAACACGAGTGCTGAGTTTGATCATAGATGTACAGAACTCACACTTCAAAGTCTATCTGTTTTAAAGTAGAACCCAATTATAAGTAATAAACCATTATTGGTGTATGTATGTTATCGTTAAATAAACATTCTTTACATTCATGTACAATGTTCTGTACAAATACATATTCCACACCACATCCAAAATATTGTGTTGGGCGGTTCTTCTTTCGATCACAATAGTTGCATCCACCTCGTTTAGACGGATTAAATATTGTTTCTGTTTCGAGTTCTGGCATTATTTTGTCTTTAACCTGAAATCAATTTTGTTCCAGGGATCTAACTTATGAAAATATCAAGTATATTCAACTTCCGGCTTTACCGGCAGTAACACTTATAAAATATTCGAATTCAGCAATTAATTTGACGTAAAATCCATATATTTCGATAGGTCTAAATATTACCGTTTTAGAACTAACTTGATTTTTATGAATATTGCAGTAAGATCATCCTAGTACTTATCGCTTATTTCCTCGGTATGTGAAAGTGTTGATTAATGATTTGTCATGAATTAGCTATAAATATGGGCTATCCATCTTTACATAAATATTATACAAGCTGTCAGCATTTATCGATCAAATATGTTAGTCTTCAATCATTAATATCTATGTAATTTTAAATAGAAGACCCTGAATATCTATATCGTAGATGATGGGATATTAAATTCTTCATTAGACGATGTTACATTTCCGTGTACGTATTATTACTTGAATTCGCAATTAATGTTGATGTTAATTATTTTCGAAAGTTCCAAAGTTGACCATGAACGTTCATTACTGATTGGCATATATGTATATCTAAGTTTATAATAACAGTTCCATAGTGTATCAGAAAACGTTCTACTATATCGCACATTTCGTAATCCAGTCTCTCTTTATAACGTACGAGAAAATGTCAGGTTCGAAATTGACAAAACAGGATTACTTGGCGTTTGCTTCGGGAAAGATACCCACACATACCAATACCGTCAGATGTAGTTCGACGATTAATTAAAAATTGTTTAGAAAGTGGTCAGTTTGAGCCGAAAATAGAAAAAATAAATTAATCGATAAGAAAATTATTGAGCGTGATCTTATGGGATATTTTTATACCATCCCTTCGAGAAATAGCGTTAGCAATCTCGCGAATGACCACTCAAAGAATGTTAAAAAAATACAAACAGGGACTTTCTTCATGCCAGCAAGTACAAAACTTCCATTCACAGAGTTTTCTTAAAAGGGTGCGTTTTTGCGAATTTTTTACAATATTTTGACAAACTTACGAAAAATGGTATCTTCAATAAACGGTCACTTTTGGGGAGCCAAAATCTTCATATGATTAGACAGAGAAGAAAGCTGACAGTTCAATGTATTTTGCGCAATTAATTCTAATTATTCTCTTGGCCTACACCTATGATGAAAATCTAAATGGCGAAAGATATTGCGCAATATGTCTACCGCAATGTAGTCATAGAAGAACTTGATACAATGTTCATTCTTCAGTCTGCTGCCGCTTGATGTCAAATGGATGTTGTACCAGCGCACAATACAAGAAATGTCCACATACCTTTGAGGAGGATACTTGAAGGAAAATGATAACAAACGTAGTTCCAGGTTTGTGTTCCACGTTCTCCGTACTTGACATATCATATTTAAATATAAACGCTCACAGCGAACTTTCAAATTTTTTAATACAATAACATTATTAATTGCCCAAGTATTCATTTTAGGTAATGTAATATCATTTGATGAAGAATTTAATATTAGTTACCTCGTCTACAATAACAATATACAGCCTGTTGTCTTTATAATTACATAGATATTAATGGTTGAAGTTTAACATATTTGATTAATAAATATTTGACTAATAAATAGTGACACCCTGTATAATATTCCACTATTCAATGACCCATATTTATAGCTTATAATTCGTAAAAATCATTAATCAACACTTCCGCATATCGAGGAAATAACTGAGTTAAAAAAAATTGGGGCAATCCTTTTAGTAAAATGAAGTTGAATAGACGTGCCCATAATTTCTAAAAGTTAAGCCCGTTCGAACAAAATAAATGTAAATTTACAAATTTTGAATCTGCTTAGTTCCTAATAATCGGCATCCCCTAACATCCTGTATATGTATATACAATAACATATATTTTATCGTTAGAACTTATCGCGGATCTAGCTCTGTACTATGTGAATACTGGCGGGATCTCTACTCAGTAGAATATCTACATATTCCAACTACTAAATAACGAAGCAGCACAAGTATATCGGATTGTGTTTGCAGCTCAATATTTTTAAAATAAGGAATCTTCGTTGGCCAACGCTGCGCGTGACTAATTATTACAAGTATAGTATTTTTGTGGCCGCTGCAAATGCAGCCGCATTAACGTTCAACGGTATAAGTTACGTACAACATGAATGCGATATCGTATTTACAACAACGTCAACTTAATTTGTTAGGTTATGAAAATAAAACTAAAGTTAAAGAATTAGGCAAATAATAATTAAATAATAATTAAAAATTAGGCAATACAACTTGAAGTTGCTGCATTTGAACCGATCCTAAACCGTTCAAAATAGCGAAAAAAAAGCGACTGGTTTGAGCGATTCTGAATCGGTTCAACCAATAGGTGTTATATTATAAATTACATTGTCTTTGAATGTTAAATTACTTTTTATTATTAATCTCTAATCTCTTCTTTCTTATCCCACGCTATTTTGTGAAAGAGCTAACTGTCCTTGACTGTGACATACATCCGTAACTTTGCTATGGAAGCTATGGAACGCCAAAAGGCTGATGAAATGCTATAAAGTTGTACACTCCCTTGGATCGTCACCACACCTAAAAGAAAATAACTAAAATGCGGAAATATTGAAACTGCATTCAATATCCCCATACTTATGCAAGCCTCCATCTTCTCTTGTTCACAAAAATTATTGCCGGTTATGGTAAAGTTGTTGTAATCATTATAATATAACATATTGATACAATTTTCGTGTTAGGATATAAAAAGGAATTCTAGAAGTATGAAATTTCCTGTAGTAGGAAAATATATTTAATATAATTTTCAAGAGGAACGATGAACATAAAAACTTTAATAAAGGCCGGGCAACAGTCCGCACATCGAATGTAAAATTTTGTCAAAAACCTTTCGACATAGTTGTCGGCAATTTTAGGTGCTTCAATTAATTAGCCGCGCAGACATGGTGGGCCCAGCATATAACGACGCGTGTGTATGTGTACCCGACAAGTGCAAAGCGAGGGAAGAAGAGGTTAGCTGTACGAATAGAACAGGAACGAGGCCGAAAATGGAGCGCGTTCCCGGTATCTGTTTAATTAACTTGCCACACTTATTTTCCATGAGCTTCCTTAATTAACCGAAGATTAATCTGCGAATAATTGAGTAATTGAAGGGAATGATTTTGCGTGTAAGTTGGTACTTTTACTTCAACAAGTTATTCGAGTAGAAGTTAATAATTATTTACTGACTATGCGAGACACTCTAGTCTGTGTTTGGTTTACGTTGTGTGCGTGTATTAGCCGAGGATTTTCAAAATTGAACAGTAAAACTAGATAATGCAGTTTGCTTTCAATCAAATATATGTAATTGCACTCGCAACTGTAGATGTGATTTGATACTCAATCGGGCAATCCTAATAGAATGATTCTGCAAAGTTTCTAATACAAATTTTAGATATTTTCCAAATAGCTTCATAGAGGAAATCTCAAGGTCCTTACACAAAAATTACTTGATGCATATTGTAAAGGCCACGAACTCGATGCAGTACAATTTCGATCAGCCTTACAAAGAGATAATTGAAAACCGTACTAACTGAACCTCAATATAAAATAGGTACTAGCATAAGTACTAGCGGCTCCAAGTACCACTTAAAAGTGCGTATGGGATTTCAGAATAACACATTCTATGCAGATATCTTTTCTTTAAAATTGTATAGAAAAAAACCCCTACAAAAAAATGAGAGGTCGACAATGCATGTTTTCATGCATCTGACCATGATGTATTAAATCTAATACAGTTAAGGGGTAAAATCCATCTTGAAGTCTAAGCTACCAATGGATTGAGAGAATCGAGAATACCGATATCCTGGCTAAAGAAGCAATTGATATGTCTTTTGTGGTCTCCAGAAGGTGCACCCAAAGCAGGAAATTAGGAAATGGAAGGATAGTCAAAAGGCCTCGTTCTGGCAAAATATACTAAGCCAAGGTATTCATGTTAAGTTGTCCGGGCAGCAAAGATAAAGCTATATTTCAACAAAACGGATTTCAGAGTACTTGCAGGTTAATTGGGGGTTCTAATAATAATATAGGAAAACAAAGAAATTAGGTTTTATAATATATACTCACTCGCAAATAACAACCTATGTTGCTAAAAAATTATCTATTCCAATAAAAGCAATTGTAAAATAAATCGCTTTATAGACAACTACAGATGCTCCTCTGCATTATGCTACATAAACATTCATAGCTCCCGTTTGTAATTCTACATCAAGGTATTTTTTCATTTATAGTTTAATATCTTTTATAGCATATTCGATCTTCGTTTAATATTTGCTGGTTTCGTATTTTTTCGTTTACTCTAGTAGTTTTTAATTAATTATTTTTCGAATGTCAAGCATTTTTTTAGCATATTCTAGCAGAATATGGCAACGTTTTAACGGCCGATAACAAAAAAGAAGACGGTAGACCTAATTTTAAAATACTCAAATTTGCAATATGCGAAGTTTATAGAAATCAAAAAGGTGGTATTTAATAATCGCGCGAAATTGCAACAATTACTCATATGGAATAAAAGGAATTGAACATATGTCTCGCATGTATCTGCTTCATTAACTCTATATGCGCACAGACAGAAAAAAGGATAATAAAGCTAGCATGTTTACATTTCGACTACGCTTGTTTCGTGCACGGCATCATGTGTGCGCTATTGTTTTATTGTCGCGAGAGCTCTTTCGTATCCACAATGACGTCCAAACTAACAAGAAAATGACGAGCTTCACCTGCACACAAACGAAGAATGATGAAACGGAGCGTACAGCTTTTTTCCTCGTTATGCTGCCTTCCTTTTGTCTTTTTCTATTCACATGTTCTTTTTATTCTTACTCTTCTTTTTTAGCCGGTTTAACACGTCGGTTCCTGAGAGTCAACAGACGTAGAAGTAATTCAAATACAGCGTAAACAGAGAGAGGCGCGTGTTGCTGTTGCCCGCTTAAATCCATTAACAATGGTAAAAATGTGATCTTGTTATTAAAACCGGTATTCTACCACCCGTCGCGACATAGAACCATAATTTTCTGAAAGTGATCTTCATGAAACAGTATATAATACCGACATAACATTAAAGATGATGGCTAATATGAAATAGATTTTAGAAAATGTTGCACGAAATCATTATTTCGGTTTACCCGAAATGTAACGGAAACTATTGCAATTTAATAGAAACTTCTAGAATAGATGCATTAATTCCTGAAACTCGTCTAATGGAACAAGTGAGTCTGTTCCCCACGAGAATTTTAGCTTTCACATTTCGAGTTTGTGTAGTATTATTAGATCTATTACACGATTTTCGAAGCGGTTCGATAATACACCAATCGAAGGTTTCAGGAAAACTTTACATATAGGAAGGAACAAAATGAATTTGATTTAATAAAATCCATTTTGTTATGAAAAATGATGACATTACTTTTTGTTAAAGGAAACATTTGATTACAGTAACCGCAAGAAATGTTTAACAAAATAATGTCAACACAAAAGTATCGGCACACTCTGCACCACACAAATTTAATCAATCAATCCGGTACAGTTGTTTTGATTATGCGTCCATCCTCATTTTCAACGACGTATCCTCGAAACAGCTGTCCCGAATTAATTAATTAAACTGTGTTGTGCAGAGTGTGCCGATACTTTTGTGTTGTTTGTCTTACTACTCCACAGTCCTTGCTATCATTATTAATATGTTTATGTTCATTGTTCAATATACTGTTTGTTGGCAAACCTCTTAACAGAAAGTTTTATTTGAAGCAATTAAAATCACTACGTTACTTTAAATTTTCGCGGGTAAAAACCGCTCCTTTTTGGAACCGGTTACTCGAAATGAACTACAGGAACTACGCTTTGGGAAGATGTAGAAATCGGTTTTAAGGCCCGATTTGGAAATTTAACAGCCGAACAGTTTGAAATTTGATGTGAAACCAGAATATGAAATTATTTTTCACTAGAATTTATAAGCTTGTGCAGATGCGCAATAATTCTTTTAGGGCTAGCGTTCACAAATATGTATCACTGTAAAACTCCATTCTGTTTCAGATGGCTAGAAGCCCATAACTTGTACACCAAAGTATTTGGAAAAATTACGTTGAAGTGAAATTTTACAGTTTTTCTTTTTATGAGACAATTTGTATGTTAATAGGAAAGTAGTCGCCCTTGTTCACGATAATGTCAAAAATATCATAAAAGCAGTTAGTAGTTTCGGCGACATTTGAAAACATCTTCAATTAAATCAAATATAAATTGGTGTCGCAAATAAAAATTGAAACATAGAAAATCCAAGAGGAAAAATATTTGTGAAAAAAAAAATTATGCACAAAGTATGTAGACGGCCTAAAGAAGATGCATGTTGGCGTTTCTATTCAGTCATACTTTTCAGAGTGTGCAGGGATGAACACATGGATAATAAAATAAAAGAAAAACAGATAGGAAATTATTGAGTTGAGATTTCATCATTTACGTTTGAATTGTAGGTAATCTGTGCAATGATATTATTGGCAAAAAATCAAATAGATCTTAGAAATTTAGATAAAGAATTTTCTTTCAATTAGTAAAGTATACTTTCTATAGAAGATACGATAAGAGGGCTAGGAAGTTCTTCCATAAATTATGCTAGTACTAAGTGTCTGTCTTACCTGTACACACTGTGGGTATATGTAAGTTCAAACAAGATTAGTGAGAAGAAAACCAGAAATGTCTGTTATCCAAAGAGCAATCACACTTTAGAACACAGCGATAAATTAGAAGAACTGCAATTGGTAATGGACCAAACATTAAACTAATTAATAATAATGAATGAACAGAAAGTAAAGTAGATAATGAAAATTGCCATCCCAAAAACATAGCATGTTTTGAACAAACATGGTTGATGCAAATAATGTATTTTTTGGAGTAATTTTTTTTTCTAGCCCCCTGTTCCTGTATGAGCTACGTAATTTTTGTGCGGGACCGCGGATGAGTAGGTATACAAATAAAAGCTTATTAGTTTCTACTTAAAGTTTATAACTTCGCTTTTCAATGAGTAGAGAACAATTGGACGTGCATTCTGACAATTTCTGTCGAAACCTAAGCGTATACATAGATATTAATAACTTACTCCAACACCACATCCGGAATGATTAATAAAGCTAGCGGCTAGAAAATTACTTGAATTTATCTGAAACAAAGGGAAAGATATTCTGTTTCACGCTTTCGCTTCTGCAATATTTTTGACGAATATCTTTTAATTTATTTTCCCCCAAAAATTAATTTTGCTGCCGCATTTAAGAAGCTCGTGCGGAACAGTATGATGATAAAAAATAGGGAGTTTTGTCTCGTAATTAATGCTCTGATGAATTATATCTCCTCGCCCACTTAATTTTAGCCGCCTTCAATTCAGCTACATTTGAGTAGAGAATTTCGAGAATTTTCTATATTAAGGGTATATTCCACGTTTAACTTAGAATTTGTTTAAGTTGCTTTTATTCATTCATTCAACGCTGCCAAGTTCCGAATAAGTGTTCAGTTGACGTACACTTATCTTCTATAATTGTAACAGGGGCCTCGGGGAAAAGCAACAACATTTCCTTCACCTCTACTTTATTTCTTAATTTATTGTCCATACTCTGATCGATCCACAAACATGGATACACTTACTGCGTGCATCAATTTCGGAATAAAAGCAAGTCAAGTTCCTGTTTTTAATAAGAACAATTGCCAGTTTTTCGTTCTTAAGGAGTTTCAGTGATTTGGAAATCTATACCATATTGGAAAACCCTGTAGGTTTGTGGTGACTAAAATATATGACCTCCGTTGTAAAATTTCTCCGTTATTACGAGGGCATAAGAACAGGGAGTTACAGAATGGACGGCGGCGAGAATCAGTCAGTAACAATATGCTCGCTGCTGAGTGAGAGACTTGCAACAGACTTTATATCAATCTTACCAATTGGATAAGAATTCAAAAACTGTATGTGTATGTACCCTTCATACGCTTAGCAAGTTCTCACATACTTTTTAACGTGTAGTGACGATCCACCGGGGTATATAAGCTTTAGAGCTTGTCATAACCTCAGGGGCCTTTATTAGTATGCAAATGGTGTCTGTAATGTGTTCCATTGCATTGTTATTATCATCCTATCTCCAAAAAGGGTGAAGAGCAATTATTTGCTGCCCCCAACGCGAATCGTGCCTCGGAATTGTACCGGACCTACTAGAAAAGTCTGCCATTTGACCCAATTGGACTCCAACGCACTGCGTCCAACTTTGCCAATCAGACGCAACCGTTTTTACCACTAGGATTGAAACTTGGACGATTTGTACAATCCATCGAGTTTTGTAAAACGCTGCTTTCCGTTTTAACGCAATCTCACATTTAGGGGGTGAACGCTATTCCTGAAATTTAGACGATTTTCGGATTTTTGCAATTTGCACCGTTACGAATTACGAATAAAAACAAACAAAATCGTAAATGCTTTTTTTGTATATCTATTAAACTAACGCGGATGAGATTTGCGCTGACTAATGTAAAATGCCAATAATCAATCACTAATGTTATCCACTTTCCGTATGCTTCGCGAAAGAAAGAGACCAAACAGACTCGTGTTCTCTCGAATCTCGAGGAAACCAGTAGACAAGACGAACCCATTCTCATGACACGAATAAACACGAGTCTGTCTAGATTCTGCTAATTTCGTGAAGCGCATGGAAAATGGCGAACTTTAATCATCACCGTGGAATAGTGCCATTTGTGTCAGATTTGTCCTAGTGCGACTAATACAGCAAGCCATCTGAATGTTTTCGGCAAGCATAAGCGATAAAGCAATGGTCAAGTAGTAAATCTTCAAGAGTATATTCCAGATTTTTTCTCAAATCATCGACGTAAAGTTCTTTCACTATTTTTTCAGTTTCTTAGATTTGGAGCTGTCGATATTCGACTGCCGAGAACGCTGGGAACCAAACGATTGCCGCTTACAGCCGTATTTAGTCGTTTAGACCCTTGTCGTTTCCTTTTCACTTAAATTAACTAAAGCAAGTATGCTTTTACTGTATGGTATTCTCAAGCAACTAATCATACAAATTTCCTAATCAGAAGATCTTTTATAAAATGATTGAGGCTTTACTTAATGCATTGCATCTCCTTTTCGGGACATTTTGCGACAAAATAATATTAGCAGTTCTACCTCTTTAAAAAGCACTTGCTATCAGCAGAGTATAACTTATTTTTTGTTTTACGTATTCCTGAATTGAAACCTTGTTAGGTAAGAGTGCGCTTCCAATTTTCGCTTTATATAAAATTCCGTGCGAGAAAATTGGAGAGCGAGCCGTTTTGATCAATCCCTTTATTAGTTTCCGAAGGAAATTTAGTTTAGTTCGGAATACTATCCGAAACGGCAACATCGGATAAGCGCAGGGCAGAGCAACTTGACCGAGCGGTTATCGGCACCGGAATATCTCACTCGCGAAGTAAACGCAATCCAATTCTGCAGGATAATAAAATTTTTCATTGAGATCACTTTTTAATACGGTTTATGCTGTATTCCGTATTATTAAATAAGAACGTTCGAACGCAGCTCTATGTTTATTAGGAATTATCCAATATTTGCAATTAGAATAAAAGCAAATAAACAAATTTTTCATCGTGCAACATTCCATGTTCCTAATTTTACCGAAACACTGCACTAAATTTTACAACAGCTATAATTGTTATTTTCTTTATTGCTTGGTAGTGTTAAACCCTCACCTTTTTGGTATACAAGGTGTTCCGGTATCATTTGGTCAAATTTACTGCAAAGATGCTTGATATTATTCTGAACAAAATACCCTAACAAACTTGTGTCCCCAAGTGAGCCATTTTTGGGTTGTAAATAAAAACAAAAAATATACCGAACTCAATATAAGTAAATGAAATTCAGCAAAACCGACGAAAGTCACTGTGTCTCAGCACCGGAGATGTTCAGCACCTCTAAGCTATTTCGCAGTATGTTTCTAGATTCATGAATTCACTCAACGGATTTTGACTTTAGCCGCATACACGTGGCCTTTAATGAATTCTTACGCATAGAAATCCACAGATATTAACTTTGGTGACAGCGGTAGGTAACAAATTGGTCCATTATCGGCAATTCATCGTATGAGAAAGCTTTTGTCAAACCAATCCCGTTCTGGCTGTACGCTATGAGCTGGAGCACCGTCATGTTAATACACAATGCGATTTCGTAAACGTAGTGATGTTTCATGAAGCAATAATTTAGTAATATTAAATAATTATTGCTATCAAATCGACGTGGCAAAAGAATTGGACCGCCAAAAGCATTATCAATAATTCCAGTCCATATGTTAACACTAAAACTCATTTCAGTACTGCTCATTTTATGGGAAGTAATTACGAGATGCCACCTCTTTTGATTTGAACTTTATCAATCCAACAGATAGACGAGAGATAAAAACCAGGACGATTCTTTTTACCTGCCAGTTTACCAGGCTACCAGCTAAAAGAAAATGACCGAATTTCCGTTGAAATCGCATATCATATGTAACCTTCAGTACCTCATTTATATTAATTCCCAATTTCTATTTGCCGTGTTCTGAAAGTCGACTGACGCGTGACCATACGTAAAACAACGATCTTGTACTCAGAGCAGACAGCATTGTTCGGGTAAAAGATCGTCGCCCTCGCAAGCGTCTGTTAATACAATTAAATGTATTTTATCGAATACACGTCGGTTTAGGAAACAATTCGTGACTAGCTTCTCTGGAGTTGCCATATAATAGGCACACACGTAATAATTGAGCGGTAGTTCAAAATTTGCAAAACACGTTATATTCTCGCACCATACTTCCTGTCAATAACTTAATAAAGTATATAACATCAAAATCCATCAGTTTATATTTGATGAATCTTTATTTCGATATTTAATACTAATAATAGTAATATATATTAAATTATTATTAAAAAAGAAATACAAAATACAAACCAGTATTCAACAGTCTACACCATACAATAAATTGTACAAAAAAAACCCATAATTTGAAATTCAGAAATCACTCAAAAATTTATTTAAAGAATAATATACTTTAGAAAAGCAAGGATGTTTAATCCTGCTTTTGAACATATTCAAAGGCATTTGCTTATAGCTATTCAGTAATTTGTTATAAGCCTTAATCGCAACATATTTCCGGGTTCGTTTCTGTAAAAGCAAGTCTCTGTCGGGGAATTTTCCAAGTACGAGCACTTATTCTATCAACACATTTTTCTTATTATTCAAGTGCAAGTTATTAGTTTAAAAATACAAGTTTATATTCTTCAATGAAGCACTGATAACAACATTAAATATTTGCATCTCATTAACGTACAAAATATATCGAAGTAGATCCAAAACACTTCCTTGGGCAACACCTTTGTTTCGTATTAAGTTATCAGATTTTACTCCATTTAATTCTATAGTGAATTCTATTCTGCAAGTAAGGTGAAAACCAATTTTGTGCAACTCCTAATTCCATAGCATTCCAACTTTGAAAAAAAAATTTATCGTCCATCAGATCAAATGCTTTGGTTAGATCTAAAAGATGATTTACCAGCATCAATGTAATTGATCCAAACATTTTACTATAGCCGATGCAGTCGATTTACCTTTCCCAACACCAAACTGATTGGATTTGAATAGTGCTTCTTTCCTGAATATTTAAGTCCCGTCACGACTAATTTTTCAATAATATGAGAAAATACTTAAAACTTAAATAAATATTGGACGGTAATTGCTAACCTCACAAACTGAATCACTTTCTAGCAGAGGCCTTGTCTTCGAATCTTTTAACTCATCAATGAATCAACCCCTAGAAGTAATTATTTATTATTTCAGAAAGCGGAGTAGCTATTTTAGATATCTGGAAAATAAATTATTTCCGGACAAAGGTTTATTAAGCCTCTTTGTTCAGAATTGTGTCAGGTGTTCTTAGAGCGAAGTTGACCAATTGACCCTGAGACATATATGGAATAAAATATGTATAGTATTCTTACTGTGATAGCGAGTCTGTGTGAGAGAACCCGCTTCAAAATTCCAATAAATTGTTACCATGCGAAAGAAAGCACCCAACGTTCTTATGAATGTGCTTTTGAAGGCCTCAATAAATGTCACGAAACATTTCTAAAAGGTTTTCACGATTTCTATTAATTATTGGCAATACTTTGTTAAAACCCACTTTTTTTGAAAACGCAGAATCGCAGAGTCACATATGGTAATCCTGCCAAAATCAGTTTTTGAATTGATGAAATTCGCGTTTCGTACAAAAGTACAATAGTAACATTGATACCTAAGAAAAAATAAAGAAAGAATACCTTACATAGAACTAAATAACAAGCTGGTAATTATTAGATTTTATACAGGATTAACTCTAGAGTAATGTGTATACGCCGAGTTCATTATTCTCTTGAATAACTACCTGAATAATTTTGCCAGCCTGCATTAATAATAATTTAAGCCAATGATACCGTGTCGTCTAAATCTCTTAGAGGACTTTGTTAATGCGACTACTTCATTACATGACAACTCAAGCACCACAGGTAGTTTCATGCTAATGGAAGGTGACGAGTGGTGACGCCGACATCAATTAATTAGAGTGTCTCACCCGTTCCATTTTTCTGTTATGAAAATATTTAGGACGTTTAACTATATTTCTTAGTAAATACGCACTAAAAAATTACCATACTTAAGTTCATTTAAATAGAGATGAGATTTCACCTGGTGATTAAAAAAAATTGAAATAAATCTGAGAAAATATGATTCTAATACAAATACTCATAGCGTTGGTGAAAACGTTCACGGTAAAAGCATTGTGAGGTGCGAAAAGGCTAATCGTCATGTTTCTTCCTACCCAGCGTCATTAGCGTTGTTTCGAGCGAGTTCTCTGCCTCACATCCCTATTGTCGTCGAACCAGGTACATATATTTCTTCGCTTCTCGTCATCTAGTCCTAAGCGCCTGCTGTCTAGAAAGCAGCGCCAAAAGAGGGTACAGTTTCCTAACCAACTCCCGAGCTGCCTCTGAAGGCGCCGGATAGGTAAAAACTAAGCCTGCAGAAACGAGTACACTTCACGAGTACACCGTTCGCCTCACGAAATTAACCGAGACTAGGCAGACTCGTGTTCTGTCGACCCTTGGCGAAACTAGTAAGCTACACGAACCCCAAGAATAAACACGACTCTATCTAGTCTCAAAAACATGACCATTGATTAGCGTTTTCGCTCCTCACATTTCTTTTGCCGTGAATGATTCCGCATTAGTAGCATTATTTTGGTTATTGTTCCTGGGCACCTTTGATATGGCTTTAATACGTAATGGTATACCTGAGGAATCATTTACATGTACAGCTACCCAGAGCACTCAGATGCGACTTCTCTAGTGTAGCAGTTCAAGAACTGCTCGGAAGTTGGTTGGGGAAGTGTACCGCATTTTGTCGCTGCTTTCTAGACAGCAGACGCGTGTATCTTTTGCCATGCTCGGAACTACGCTGATGACAGCGGGTAAGCAGAAACATGTCCATTGGTTAGCGTTTTTTCTCCTCACATTGCATTTGTCGTGACTGCTTCCACCAACACCGTGAGTAGCGGTATTGGCAGCATTATTTGGTTACTGTTTCTAAGCATTTTTTAATATGTTTAGAAACTTCATGACCCATAATTCAAAAGCAAAGACATCTCGTTGTAGTAACATTTCATTCGCGTACGTTGGAAGTGTTTTTCCTGATCCAATATGATTATACTCCTTAAGTATTCAGAAGTTTACTATTATTCATTGTTTATTATCATATGCCAACAATTCACTAAGATTACAAAAGGAATAAATTCTTATTTGAAACAGACTTTGCAAATGCTGTAATATTTACGCAATCTTGAAATAAATAGATATATCATATACAGAGCGCTTTTTATTTTCGAATTGTCTGTAAACTGTAAACATATATAGTTTTATCTTATGCTTAAAATGTTACTTTTGTTGTATCATTTGAAACAACTACATGGTTGAAAGCCTTAAAATGTTAGCTACTCTTTAGGAAAATGTTACAAAAATTTATTGTTATGTTATTTAAATGAATGCAATGATTTCAAATTGCAGATTCGATTCCAGCCTGTAATATTATGTTAAGGTTTGCCGCCTAGCGTCAACGCAAAGCATCTGCAATTTTGAAATGTGCACGCACCCTAGTGAACTTGGCGATTACAGCGATATTTAATTTGAGAAGTTATTAACAAGGCCTCTACGTGTGTCGTTGATGAAATTATTTTGAATTTGAAAATTTCTGACGGAAATAATATGAGACGAAGATGAGTTATGTTGTCGTTTCCCCGCAATTATTGTTGGTTGGAGATACATTTACCAAATAAAATTCCAACGATAGAGAGAGGAAGCTCGATTACCTAAGCCGCTGCTACACCATGGTAAGTGGCGTTATAACCTCGCCGTTACCTTAACACCGCTAACCACGCGTTAATCCTAATGAGTTTTTAACATGCTAGTGCACAAAGCTTGCTACTTATCGATCAGCCTGTATACACGGAAATATTTTTGAAAGATCCCTTATGGTATCTAATACATTATTTGAAAATTTTCACGACGGACTGTTTACACAATACGCACAATTCTACAATTCAAGAAGATTGGGAGACCCAGTTCATATGCGTGTAAATGGACATATAAACCTTCATTAACGCAATTTAAATGCATACCACGCAAGAACACGGAGCGGACACTTATCCAGCCCACTCGCCAAACCACAACAGACCGTTTCCTACGCAGAAGTAATAGATTCCGGGAAGGGCTGAACTGGTTTGCCGATAGAAAACCGAATGCGACTTCATAGTGGTACATCCATTTAGCGAAGCGAACACGCAATCCTATCCTTTTCCCGTAATTTTATTTGAGTGATAAAACTAAATTGTGTATACTGTATGTCTATGGATAAAACGCGCATGTTAGACAATTTTACGTTCTTAGGACTAAGGTGGTTATGGGCGGGCAGCTTTTTTTCTTAATTCATATCGTATTCATTGCGTATCGGTTTGAGCGTATGTTTTGCGCTTTGGGAAAAAATTAAGCATAAGAGGTAACTCGTCAATCCAATAGGGCAATACCATAAAGTTGAGATTAAGAGTACTTGTTAATATTTTACAGTGAAAGCGTAAAGCTATACACCAACAGAAGTATTTGCTTTTGCAAAACCGAACACTTAATAAATAATAATAATAATTAATTCATTGTTCACCATTTACGCTCGTCATTTCTTTTAACCACTGAAATTACACTACTTTTGTTCATTTCATTTTATTAAAATAAATTTCAAACATTAACAATTCAAAGGAACTGCAAGAGGTAAAGTGAACAAGAATCATGCTTGTATCATGTAAAATTATTTTGAAGAATTGTGAGCATGAATTATTATTGTTTGAACCTCAGAAACATTCTTTCCAAAGATGTTCAATCAGTGGTTGTACCGAAATAAGTTTTTGATTATCACAAAATTTGGGCCTATACTGTAAGCGACTTTTTTACGGTGGGTAGCTGCAGAATGGTGTTTATGTGGGTGTTCATCGAAGTATGTCACATATTTATGAGCGAAATTTAAACGACACATGTGACTCGAAGTTAAAACAGGTTGTCGCATGGGTGCTCTTCGTCTCGGATTTGCTTCCCTCAATCTATACCTAACTCATTGGTCGGAAACTTCTAATCTATGAGTTGTTCTAAGACCGATTTAGAGATCTTTTAATATGGGTGCTTATCCAATTCGTCTTTTATATCGTCCAGCTTGTAAGTAACCATTCTACAGATAGGTCAAGATGCGAAATACACTTTACATCGATCACTGTAATCATTAACCAACCCTACTAAAATTTTGCCAAATCCAAAAGTGTTCCATCTTCGGGTAGGTGCTTTTAAAGTGCTAAACTTCGTATTGACACAAAGCCTACGAGTTTACTTCCTTATACGTGATAAAGTCATGGTCCGATTTAAATCTGTGATTAAAAACCAATCTTCCCGGTCGGACTCCGTGTCGTTCGCATCGCATGACAAGTTTAGTATGCTGAATTGATATTGTTAATCTCAAAGGTAGTTTGTAGAATTCGTTTTGTTCTTACACATTTATTAGTACAAGGCGCGAGATTGTAAGATAAGCTTTATATGTATACTATTACAGCCTACAACGTTATTGGGATATAACTGTTGCTCTAATTATTTGGGGCTGTGTACCTTTCAGTCTGACTCTCTGGTTAAATCAAGTTTGATATGGATTTAGATAAAAATATTTATTACGCCGTTAAGTAATTTAATTAACTTTTAAAAGGAAAACAAAAAGCGAGTGGATGCGCAGCTTTATAGCTTATTTCCTTACCGTTCAGCAGCAATATGTGCTAATGGAATCGCTCATTCTGTTCTTCACAGCTTCCATGCTTTGGCGACAGATGTCTAAATGCAAGTCCGGAATGTGTAGGAGATTTTCTTAGACAAACTTCTTACCATATGAACGGTAACGAATAAGAAAATAATTTGGGCAAAAGGTCTCATTGGTGAGTTGTATCAGGCTACGAAATGTATCTATTAGTCGCATGAAAAAATTTGGATAATGATGGAAGTAAAAGTAAATTTGTTCGTTGTAATATTTTAATTTTGACGGCGTAATAGAATGACCTAGTACTGACAACGTTACAATGCACATTAAGAAGTACGTACTATTACAAGACTAAAGCTATGTGTACATATAGTTAAGCTTGAGAAAGTTAAAAAATGCGTTACGCAAGGCCAATAACTTCAAAAGGTGCTAACGAAACCATATATAAACCATGTGAAATATAAGCAACGTTAATTTAATTTATGAAATCTACATCTAAAATGTAATAGTAAATGAAACCAGCAAGGAAACAGTTGAGATGGAATAAAATAAACTTAATTTTGTGAAGAAAAGAAGGAAAAAACGGTTATGTAAAACGAGAAGGTATAAGATGAAAAAGTGGAAATTAACAGCTCAATTAAGTCCACAAGTTCGAGGCTGCTGGGATGTTTAGGATGGACATGACAACCCTGAAACAAAAATGATAAATTGACCTCAATTTTAAAGACTCAAGCAGAAAAAATGACGATAGGGTAAAGAAGCAGAAGCGTTGTTAAACAAAACAAGGTATTTGCAAAATACTGAAGTCAGTAAAAAAAAGACATTGCGTCATGGCTCCATATTAGTTTAACTTCTAGTTTTTTGCTTTTTCTTAAATATACATTTGGCGGTATTTTAGAGTAATACGAAGAAAACGTCTTTAAAACGTCTTTCAAGCATCCCTTCAAGAGCAACTAAGGAAAGTACTTTAGGAATAACCACTCATCTTCAATTCAGTTTGTGTGCTTTTATTTTTTATATTTAGGTATTTTCCGGAAATTGAATTATCGCTCCTTGTAACTCTATTGGACTATTATTTAGTAAACCGATTATACATAATCGATCACTGGTCGAGGAATAAGCTATAAATCTTTTCCCATACATCGCATGCATGAAATGAATGCTTCACAATCCTTTGAATGAGCGATCTTTGTATCGCTGCTTGATTTGCTGATTTGACACATGTGTGTAAGATTAAAATCCGCTATACAATTTATTTAAAATCTATTGCGGAACATTTAAAGCTCAAGGATCAACTCCTACCATGAATGCTATTGTTGTCTACGTAAAATGCTTTACTAGAATGTTATATCACACGCTTTATTTTCACGATTCGACGAATCATAGGTTTTATTATGCTGGTTTTTCGTGTATGTACGTTATTTAGCTGACCCGTTTGGCCATTAGGGTAGAAAAATTGTTTTATGTTCGTTGAACGACGTTGACGTGCACCCATTCTTCTATGTCGCGGCGGTTTTTATTCGTACCAACGTTTAGATCTTGTGTTGAATGTGTATGTATGCTGGAGGTACCGTGGTATCGACAAACACGCCGCACAACTGCCCACTTAGCTTTTTGTGGAGGACTATGGCAGTTCTGATCAACAATACAGCTCGCATAAATAGATTTCTATCTTTATTACTTCGCATTCATGCCATTATACGAATAATTCTTATCAACTGTGCCATATATTTAAACGCAAATTTGAATAGCGTTTGGGGAAGCATGATGGGTAGATTCATGCGCCTTTGAAATTGGTAGTAATTAGAAGCAAATGATAAAATACCATATCTAAGTTACTATATCATAACGAATAATTACATATTTTAGTTTGATTCTTGGTTATAGTGGCCTTCCATTGAATTGGGCAAAATGAAATTACATTTTACGTGTTCACAAGTACGTTTGTTTTGTTTTTACTTACATGATAAATCTGCAAAATGGTTAACTTACAGTAGTAATTTTTCTTTAAACTCTCTCATTGTACTTACGCATATAAAAGAAATTAAACAATTTTTATAACTTCTTGAGCAGCACCATGTGGAACGCAGCAACGTCCGCAGAAACCTAAGTTCTTTAAAAGAAACATATTCTGAAATACACATCGTATTATTTAGTTATGTAAATAAAACTCACGCCGTAAAAATCTGTTGTTCTTGAATGCATAAATATTTTGGAAAACGTTGATACGGTATAAGATTACTGTATAAGTTGATCGATTTATAACGGGAACTGCGCTTATCTCGTAAAATGCGGAAGGAAATTAAATTCTGTTAGGGGGAAACACGAAGAAAATCTGCACGATGTTGCGAAATTAATTTTTCCTGCATATTTACCGTTAAAAAGACCTTTAATTTGAAGTTTTTTTCTAGATGCACTTTTTCATAATTTTATTATACTACAAATAATTGCCCTTCTCAATAATATATTTTATAATATAGTAAGTAAGCTCCAAGAACAACAAGAAGAAAAGTAAATAATAAATAAATATGTTATAACATTTAATAATGGGTTTGGCATTAACAATGTCGATTAGGCATTAAATTATTTAAGGTAGATATTGTTTCTTACAGTATTTTCTGCCAAGCTGTATTGACTTGATAACTCGTCTCGGTTGATAGCGGGAATCGGATTTCGCCCTCGTCCGGTGATATTCCTATATGTGTTCAATTGGCGAGAGATCTGACGATCTCGCAGGCCACAGAAGCAGATTTTTTCGGTCAAGAGGTAGTTAGACGGGTTTTATGAGACCGAACATTATCTTGCTGGAATATTTCGTTCACAATGGTCTGCAAATAAAGTAATGCCATGGACTCCAGGACATCCTGTATGTTATTGGCCACGAATTTGTACTAATGTCGACTGGGAAACGCCGCAAACCATTAATCAGGCGAAAGATGTACTCTTCGTTGGCCCTTTCTCCAGACCTCCGAAGCATAATCCTAATATAATGTCACGGTGCCATAAAGAAAATTCGGGATTCGTCAGTAAACACTATTGAATTCCATTCATTCCAACACTGTTGCCATTCCAACCATAATTTAGGGGTATATCATTTGCCTGATAACATGTTTAGTCATAACGAAAAAATGGACGTATTATTACATGTGGGAAAGCCCTGACAAATACGATAGTCGCAAGATAGTTAGTTGTAGAGATAAGTATCTTGGAAGAAATGTTCCTGATAGAAAAATATTGTCCAGATTAGGAAATTAAGCATCCCTCTTACGTAAAAAGGAAAGAAGGAAACGACCAAAATATAGCCATAATTTTAAATTACTTTCAAATTCTTCCTGGAACATCCATAAGAGAAGCTTGAACTTGAAATATAATACAGTACGAAGAGTTCTAAACGCTAGCAAATATCATTATATCATTGGACTTCTTGCTGGGAGCTTTGAAAAATGTTTTCTACAAAAGAAGAACTAACGATATAGAGCGTTTAAGATAAAAAAATTCATGGCGCTAGTGGTGTGTTAGATACTAGGTCTGTTTTATTAGTATTGTATTACGTAGCTTTGTTCTAAACCAAAGTAACTTTTCAATGTCAGTCTTAAAAACTTTCACAAGAAAAACTACTAAACCTAAAAAAAAAAAATTTTAGGAGGTATAATAAGTATATCTGAAGTATACATTATTAATGCGTGCATAATTTCTTCAGGGATAAAATTAAAAAACAATTGTATTTAGAAAAAAATCTGGAAATTAAAAGATATCCGGCGTAAGAAAAATGGTATGTTGCTGGGAAAAATAATTTCGCGACATCGCAACGTGCAGCCTCGTACAGATTTTTTCGTGTTTCCACCTTCATTTTATATACTAATCAAGATAAATATAATACTTTTAACAGAATTTAATTCCCCTCCGCGTTTTATAAACGCAGTTCGCATAATTGGTCACCTTGTACCAGAGGACTAGGAGGAAAGAAGACTATAAAATGGAATAATAAATGTTGGAAAATTCCTCAATCTCTGTTTTATCCTCCTTATGCATCTTTAGGATTATTTATTTGAATTATTTCCAATAATTAATTTCTTCGTTAAGTTGGTTAATTTTATGACTTTCTTGGTTGAAACAGAAATTACATCGTAATAGAAACTCATATTTTTTTATTATGCTAGTTCTCTTACGCATAAGTTTGAGACAGAGAAAAGTTGTGCTATTATTTTGTTCTGTTTTTAAAGTTTTAAATTCTGTTGAAAATTATCAATTTTTTGCTGAAACTAATCTGTTTTGCAAGTGAAGATACAGGGCTACACAATCATCAACGCTTCCTTTAACCATTTAAGACACGTTTTGTGTTGAACTTTTTGGTAAAAAAATCATTTTATTTTATCTTCGTTGGACGATAAATATTTCTGCGAGTTAAGTGCAGGACGAGTATGTCAGGTCGTTGTGCGTTGAGAGGTTAAAAAAAGCAGGTTTGAAATTTTCCAAACCTTCAAGAACTATATTGACGTTGGCTTCAAAAACTAGTTGAGCTAGACACTGGCAAACCCGGCACATCCAAAAATTATAAGATTTATCTTGAGGTTGAAAGTATGTAGCAGTAAAAGCTGAGTTTGCTTAGTTAGAAATTCTTTCCGGTATGTTTAAGGCGTAATCTGTAGGATTTATATACTTTTACGAAACATTTACGAAAAGTGAGTGTTTGCCAAAACATTATTTAATTAT
The DNA here is from genome assembly GCA_902655005.2 of Marronus borbonicus. Lineage (NCBI taxonomy): Eukaryota > Metazoa > Arthropoda > Insecta > Coleoptera > Scarabaeidae > Marronus > Marronus borbonicus. The sequence continues at coordinate 10,525,286 of LR737385.1, read as the reverse complement.
ATCCTACGTAAAATGATATCTGAGGATGTTGTGTTATATTTCTAGTATTGTTGGAATATCTTTTTCAAATTAAACTGTCATAGTTGAACTCTGAATAAATTTTTCTTTATTTTGCCGCTCCTCCGTATTTCCATTACGCTTATGTATCTACTTTAAGTGTGCCCTATAGTAATTGTGATAAATTACGAACTGAATGAAGGCATGAAACGAATACACTACGGTAAAACGTTCTCAATTCCTTGATTTCTTCATAACAATTTACTGTATTCCAATCATACTGAAATAGTTGCCCCCTTGACATGTAGCACAAGGTACATTATGACATGCTTTCGAATTGAATTGTTCAAACATTTGCTCGAATGTGAAGCTTCGTACCGTCCATGGCCATAAATTAGTTATGATAATATGAAAAATTACTCATCTGGGAACGTATAATCATGTTTTGTATTGCAAAGGGTGAAGACATTCCATCTTTGCAATATTTCCTTTAATCAACCGCGATAAATTTAAAGCAGACACCCCAATTGCATAAAGTATTTGGCACAACAAATTAGAAACTGAATTGAAGAGTAGTACAACAATATTTTACTCATAAACGATACTGCAAATATCCCATCTTACACATACTATATCTAAGCAAATTAAGACATTTCGGTCTTTTGTATACATTATATAGCAAAACTGAGCAAAGAAAAGGAACCAAAGAAGCCAAAAGTTTGGCTTTCTTTAGGTGAAAATTAAATGTATGTTTACTTGGGTATATTACTAGCAGCAGGAGTAAATCAACCAAATATGTAACATACAAAGGAATTATGGAAAACTAATGCAGCGTCGATATATCGAGCTACATTGAGTATTCGTCGGTTTTGGGAATTATGTCGTCACCAAAGAACTGACTGACTGAACGGCAGGGGCAATGTTCAACGATAGATTACAAAAAATGTATACACCAGAATCAACAATAATAGTAGATGAACAACAGCTTCCCTGCCGTGGACGTACTAAGTTTACCCAGTATACATCATCAAAACCAGATTAGTATGGGACAAAGATCTGGTAAGCTTGCGATGCAGACAACGGCTACCCATTAGAAGGTTTATTGTACGGGTGAAAATAGAGAAGCAAACGAGGGTGACAAGGTTTTGAAGGAATTAGCAAAACGATATAATTCTCCAGGTACAACCTTTGTAGCTATTTGTGCTGTTGTAACTTTGTTACAACACTGAGTGGTGTGCAGGAATTGAGATCTGCATACCAAAAGAAATGCTTCCATATAGTCAACGTCCCGTACCTTCCTCTGAGTTTGATTTCCTGCAAAACGAAGTGACCATTGGCTCATACCCCAAGGAGAAATAAGGCTGTAATTCTCTTATCCACTGTGTACTGGGATATGGAAACTTAAGGGCTAGCAAGGAAACCGCTTCCAATTATATTTTATAAAAATCAAAAGGCCGTGTTGACACCGTGGACCAGCTAGGCAAATCCTTCTCCAAACGCCGAACACAAAGGTGACCTCTTGCGTCTTTCTGTAATATACTTGATGTTGCTGCATTTGCATCATTTCTGGTAGCCAATTTCATGGTAGTCGTCTTTTTATAAACGATTTGGTGAAGCACCTTGTACATCCACAAATTAAGCAACGTGCAGGTGATGAAGAATTTTGGAATTCATTCTGATTGAAGCTTTCCTAGGACATGTAGTACAGCCAGGTATCTATATCTATTACAAACGCCGATCTGGGTGTAAAGTCAAGCCACAAAGTACAGTGTTACAGGAATGAAAAATTACAACGAAAAACGAGGGTTCGATGTATCACCCGCAATATACCTGTTTGCATACAGCTCTGCCAGAATTTGCAAGTGTTTCAGTACTCGCCAGATTGAATAGGAAATTTGATGTTCATTTACCTAAATTATTGTTAAATAAAATGTAAGTTCAATAAAACCTGTTTTATTCCTATTATATATTTTAAAACGCGATAATAATATTCGCAGGTTCAGCCAGCGTTGGTTGGTTGATTGGTTGTTGCAATTCTAAACTGTTGTTGACTAGTTTCACAAAAAATCTTGCTCAGTGTACTAATGTGAAATAGGGGATTTCTAATGTTGTTAGATTAGTAAATACGATATATGTAGATAACGCCTACCATTATATTAAGATATCAAAATCCCGAATGCAGGTTCTTCTTTATAGAATCCTTTTTAACTACAAAAATAAGATTTTATCTGTTTGTTTTATCCATGTAATAATTGAAGTAGTTTAGATTGGTTTTTCGACATGATAATGCTTCATATTTTCAGATAGTTGCCTGAACAACGACATTTTAATGATGTCGAAAAAACGGAAACAAGTCTCTAGTGTAGCAATTACTTCACAACAATACCCCAGTGCATCTATTTTATCCATGCCTGCCGCATTCAACGAAACAATTCTATTGTTATTTTTCCACCGGCTCTACCTTCTTTTATCATTGCTTCGCATTTGCAAGAGTCGGTCCTGCTACACAACGCCCATTACATTTCTATAAAATAATAATGCTACTTACGAATCGGGAAATCGTTTTTCATTGTAGTAATTGCCTGCACGCTTGTAAATGGATCCGCCGTTTACTTCTCCTGGTCGTTCATCGTCGTGGTCGTCGTCGTTGTCCTTCCTCTCGGGTCGCGTAGGTTGGAAGGTCCCTTGAAAACGCAATGTGGTGGGGGAAAAAGGCTTACATCTTACCGACCCAGTTCTCCGCTAATTACAAGGAAGGACCATTGTTGCGTAAAGGTTTACCCTACCGCTTTCGAACAATTACCCAATTAATGGTCGCCGAACAAGCGCCACCGTACAACTACTCTCGCTCTAGCACCGTGAAAACGTATATGGTCGCAGCGTTTTAATTCGATTTGTATTGGTAAATCGTGCGGTGTGTTCGCCTTGTTAGTAGAATATGGTGGAGGTGATAAATTGCCTGTTAAATGAAATGAAAACCTACTGAAAATAATTGAGCCAAAGAAAGACCTACTTTTAAACATATGCTGATTCACTTACTACGTCCATTGTTTGCTGTGAGATATACGCAATGAATTTGTGACCGGATTGGTTGCCAATTTGTTGGTGTCAATTCCCAGTTTATTAAACATCTACGAAAGGTAGCTTCCGTAACAATTACATTATTAAAAATGATTTAACAACATATTGGTTGCTACACTACCTACGTACCTATTTCTCTTGCACTATAATAAGGACTGCATTAACTGAGCTATCCTTGTGGTTAGCAATTTTGTCAAATTAGTTTTATTTGATTGCTAAACACATTGTAAAATAGACTTCTAATCGGTTTCTAATCACATCTTTTTTTCGTGTAATTATTTAATGCAGAAAGAAATCCTTGTGAGCCATTCCTAGACTACCTCTACTAACACGGTTTCTTTTTACGCCTGGATAATTTATAAATACCGCAAGACTTTGTATAAAAGGGCTCCTACATGTTTACCATTACTTAGTGTGTAATAGGAAAGCAATAAATCTACCAACAAAATAGTACGTTTATTACAACACTAATCTCCGCCATGCGTGTAATCTTGTACACGCCAACGTGAATAATCCTCTTTCTATTAATGAAATTTTTATTTTCTTCCGGAAAACATTAAAATAAAACCACGACACTTACTATAATCTACGTTCACTTAATAAAAGGCGTATCGTATCCGAGCGATATTTTCTTGTATAGTAAGTCTTTCCGGTAAAATAATTGGAACCACACAACTACGTGTGTCGAGTACGTATGAACGCCACCGAGACGAAGTTACATATACGCGCACAGTCGTCGTCAATTTAACATTAAGTAACTTTTGCCAATAAAAGCGGAACATTTATTGCGCCTAACCGTAATAAACCGGAATATACATACATAGGTGTACGTCCTGGACTCTGTGACTGGTACAATAAAACCACGAAGCGATAGCGGCGGGTAGTATTCAACATGTTTCGTTTCGGTCATATTAAAAATCAACCCCCTATCTGGGGCTGCTCGCCTGTGCCGATATGTACCACCAACACGGGTACATCTACGACGTCGCACACCCGTCTCCCCATCGTATGTTCTACAACTTTACAGCACTTCTGAAGCGAAAACGCGCATAAAATTGTCATAGTCCCGCTTCCAACGTGCAGCCATAATAAGGATCATACTCTGAATACTAATAACTATGGCTTTTTATCCTATCGTGCAGTGATCTGTTGGAAAGGGCTAGGGTAACTGTGTGTTGGAATAAATAATAGTGAGGATTCACAGTAGTTTAGGAAGTAAAGTATGTTAACAACCAAATTTTGCGCAAAGTTCACTTCTTCTAAAGATGTTCGCTCAATTGGAATTCTTTCCATCTTTCCTAAAGTCCTACACACAGAAAAGTAATTGCTAGATCCAAGAAAATATATTTTCTTAGGTTGGTTTATTTCGAAGAAGAAAATATTTATTTAAATTAAGAAAACATGCCCCATGCAAGTAGATGTAGTTTCTTATGTGCAGTAAATTAATTTCTTGAAGTCTACGGTTATGTATGCAAACCGATATTTTCTTCTACACATCTAACCTTAGGATGTGAGGTGACTGATGCAGTGACGTTGAATTTTGGTATGTAAGTTTAATTAACAGATTAGCTGGTACTCCTGATTATTTTTGTATATATGAACAGTATCACATATCAGTATAATGGATGAAAATTTTTTGGAAGGTTGCCCTATTCCTACGAAGTAGCTTCAAGGCTTTTATCTAGGACGCTATAAAGGAACATAGATAATTTAATTACTTACCCCTAAGGGATTTTTATAAATAAAAGTTCGATGCCCGAATGCTCTTTGTGTTTTCTTGCCTATATTTATAACACTCTGATAAATGTGGTAATAGAATAGGGATAAACTTAATAGTGTCAATTATGTAATGTCAAATATGCAACTGTGTAAGGAAATAATTCCTTGTTCTAAGAAATTGTCTTCCTTCACTCAAAAATAATTTTATTTTTGGATCAAGAAATTATTTTTTTGCGTATATACGCATTTTTTATTTCTTTTAATATCTTAAGTCAAATATTTGACTTTGGTTTAGAACAAGGCTATGTAATACAGCAGCAACAAAACAAAAGTAGTATCTCACGTACCATTAGTGCCATGAATAATATAATATTAAACTTAGAACAGGACTACACGAAGAGTATTTTGAAAAACGTAAAGTAATAATAATTTTTAGAAATTGAAGGAATTGAAAGAACATAAATTACCCTAAAAATTGTTCAATGTTTACACCATTATTATTTAAGCACAATTCATAACATTTTCTTATCTCATATGTAAGAAATTATTTTCTGGAAATAAAAACTGCGTATGTACACAAGAAGTTAAATACCTAAACAAAGAAAATGTTTTATTTGATATTCAAGAATACAAATACGCCGTTTACTGGACGTTCTTGTTTTAAGAAAATACTGTCCTATGTATAGAAAGGATTTTGGAACGTCAACTAAGAAATTTTCTTTTGGACGGCAGTATTCTTTGCATTTGACGACCATCGGGACTTTTTTCCTTTCCACAGTTGTTCTACTACCTTATTATAAAGATATTGTCACATTCTTAGTAACTCGAACTTTGTGGTGTGGTTTGTTTTAAAAATGGCTCTCGATTTCGACAAAAATCTGATCTTCAGACGTAACTGTAAGACGAAGATTGAAATAAAATTGGTGACAAAAATGTTTCACATGTTTGTGTAAAACCGTTTACAAGGACTACATCTGCAACGTCCAACATATTTCTAGATCTGGAAGCTCTTCCATAAAATTGTTAGTCGAAATATCTCTGCATAGAAGCAACGGATCTATTTACTGGGTACGTAATCCTTGTTCCACGAAAACGTCTTTTAAATAAAATGAATCCTGGTAGATCAAAGGGATACAGAATTATATGTTCCCGCCTCCAGAAGAATTGATATAAGTAAAGCAGTATTATTATTTATTGTACTAACGCGCTATTTCTTATTCAGCAAAAAATAGAAAAATAGAATAATGTCGTAATAATAGTAGGATAAACTAAACGAGGCTGATTTTATTTATTTGACAAGAGCACTTTACCCACTCTTCTGAGTAATCGTTAACTAAATGCTGCTTTAATATTTACTGTAACTGGGAAAGCTTTCGTAAAGGTTTCGTTAATAAATAACTAGGACGTCGTCTTACACGGAGACAATTACACAACCGCAAAAAAGCAAAGCCAATGTCTACCATAAAGAATACTGGGGAACGACAACCATCGGCTTAACATGTTCGGCAAACGTAATCCAAACAAAAGCGGGGTTGCTAATCGACCGAGATAATGCCCAGGAATTCGTCTATTTGATTTTGATCACTCGGATGTGTAACGTACAAAATAACTCCTTTCCGTCTAGGTTACTCTCTCCCTCTTGGCACCCACGACTGTTTGGTTTTCTCGTTCGCCTCCATCCACCTACATCCAGCACACTTAATAATTCATAATTGAATTTACGCTCACGAGGGGGTGCGGAAATAGCATTCTATCGAAGATAACTCAATTCTGTAGCTTGTGTGTGTATGTGCTTGTAGATGTGTTTATGTTTCTCCGCGCCTTCCGTCCTACACACATCATTCGGTCGTATGTAATAAATGTTGATTATCTTTTCCGTCGCGGTGTAATTAATTGCGTATTGCAAATTAATGTGATTTCTAGTTTCCTAATTATATCCATTATTTGGTAGTTTTATTCACAATCGCTATGATTATACATAATGTAATAATTTTTGTATTTACAACTAACTTATTAAACACATTCACATTTATCTAAATAATTTTCTATAAATTTCTATAAAGACGAATACGTACATACAAAAATGGTATGATAAAAAGTAGCTCTGTTAAGGAAGCCAACATATTTAGTAAGTTCCTTGTAGCTCTATACACTTGGTTCAGCGATAGTCCAATTTTTTGAAGCCATCAAATAATGGGATTTGTCGAACTCTACAAAATAGGTCTCTGTTTCGGCAATGATCTCTTCATTTAACATGAACCGCCTTTCGCCAAGCCATTTCTTCAAGTTTGGAAGAAGTCACGGCAGGCCAAATCTGGCAAATATGGTGGATGGGCCACCAGTTCGTACCGTAACTGGACTAGTTTTATCGTTGTGATTGGCGATGGGTAGACCGGGCCGTTATATGTTGGTACATATTTTCTCTTTTGCCAGGCGTAGCCTTTTTCCCTTTAGTTCAGCATCGAATCGGTCTAGTACATCAGCATAGTACTGTCCCGTGGTTGTTTCTTTTTCCCAAAAAATCGCCGCTATAACTTTCCCGACTGATAGAATCGTCTTGTTCTTCTTTGGTGAGAGTAACCCATTTTGCCGACTGACTTTTGGATTCTGGCAATCGATGTCTCATCTACAGTTACATAATACCTCAGAAACTCAATTGAACATCTCTAAACGTTGTTTTCAAGTTACCACGCGAGTCAGTTTTTGATCAATCGTCAGCCATAGTTTTTTCATGCTCAATTTTTCGGTTTTGCACGCGTTCTACCGAGATGCTTACCATATTAGCAATCTTTTTAGTCTTCACCCGACGGTCTGATAACACTTTGATGATGAAGTTTATTGATGATATAATAATAATAATAATCATAAATGTTTATTAATAACAAATACAGTCATTTTGTTATTAGCATCTAACATTTTTGTAAACCAATAACTGGTGTTAACGAGGTCAAGGTATCAGCACAGGTAATCCTGTGACTATAACTTCGAAAAGTATTAGCAAATAGCAAGTAATTAAATAACACTAATAAAACTAAAAATAAAATAAATATATTATATAATAAGTTGTGAACCAAAGCATACCTACTCCTCCACTTCAATGTTCAAAGCCCACCGCTTAATACCGTTCATCCGACAAGACATATCGTCAGTAGTCACCTTAATGGGGCGACCTGGCTGCTCTTCGTGAAAGACGTATGTTTGACCACGCTTAGATTCATTAAATCTCTGGTCTTTATAAAGTTTTATTTAATTTCTGCACACGTTTTCTCATGCTTTTTGCATGGTTCCACGAGTACGACTTACTCACTTTTAACGACTCTCAAAATAACACTACGATGAATCTCCAAAATTTTGACCCACATCGACTAAAGAATAGTACTCACAATCGACAGTGCAGATTTTTACATGAAGTGCTTGAAGCTTTTAATATATTTGTATTTAATTTTAAAATTATATACTTTTGTATTGACTTAATTTCGAAACAATTGTATGGATTCTTTGAAATAAGGACTTATTACTATTTTATTAGTCAATATATCTAGAATTATCTTCATTGTGGATCCATCGGTTGCATATGACATTCCATTCGACAATCTCGAGAAAGCCGTTTATGAAATAATATAAAAATTCATTGGATTTACTTAACAGCGATTATAAAATATACAGTTTCGCACTAGACAGGGACTATGACTACCACTAAGCTCCAGAAATACGAAGAACGCATAATTTGTTTCGTAACTGTTGAAATAAGTAATTAAATGTGAATTATTTTTTTATATATTAAATATATTGCACGCTTTTTCCAGATTAATTTTTAATAACTGACTCGTTCAAAACTTTTATAAAGTCAGCCACATAAACCACTTCATTAAGCCTAATCGAACAAAAAGAGAAGAGACGACGTGGAACGGAATTAACTTCTTTCTCTCCACGCCATTTGCGAAGCACTACAAGCCGGAGATTATCTTTGCCACTCTCGAGTCTCTTTTCTTATCTGAAACGCCTGCAACGCGTCGTTTCAGTGTTTGCATATTCTTAAAATCTAATATCATAAATCTGGTTCCAGGCGGCAGTCTTCTCTCTTCCCTCGTTCATCATTGCCGTTGTTCAAAGATGCGCTAGGTAATTTTAATGGTACTTACCGCCATCTGGTTCAATAAAAGAATATACGCCACCGTATTTCTTTTCTCTGTAGCCAAATTACCCAGCAACTACATAATCAGGTCGATCGATGCTCGCTAACTTTAAATTGTTTACATTGTGTTGCGGGCAATAATAAATTGCTAGACTATTTTTGCGCCAGTTGTTGTCTCCTGTGTTCATCAAAGTTTTGCTGTTTTGTTTTTACGACGGTTGTTCGCTTAAAGTAAATTATGTATTCGTCCTAACAAAAGCTTCGTAAGCTGCACAATATAGTTGGAATATTGCGACAGTTTCAACTCGAGTGACTAGTAGTAATTTAACTAACAATTCGACTTCATACAGCATTGTGTGTTCGACAATCGTTTCAACATCTCGAAGCACAATTACGATGTGAATCATAACTTCTTGTTACACATTGTAACTTAGGGATTTCCAAAACGTATTCTTAACTAATTACATTAGACATTTACTAAATACGCATAGTTTTATGAAAGTTGGCACTTTTTTTATGAAAATAAAAATGAAGGAGAAATCATGGCCAAATTTTATCCGATTAATAGTTGAATTTTCTGGAAACTGAAAGCTGTGTGCCATGCTTTATGATCTATATCCTTATGGATTAAGACATATTTTGACACTTTAAGCATTATATTGCTGCCAACGATTTTGCCACCCTGATTTTATTTTTTTTTTATCTTTTAAGTATTGCCCTTAAATTTATATTTGCTGGTTTGCAATTGGAATTGTTAAGACGTTAATTTAGAAAAGCTATTGTCTGTGTCTTGATAACATTTAATGTTACTACAGGGTAACAATTCAAAGAAGCACAGGGAAAATATGGTAAATACCTTACATAAGGGAAGGTGAAAGGCCGTATCTCGCAGAATTCTTTTTAATAGTCCGTGAATGAAGTCGGTCAATTTCGTGCATATTGCACATCATCAAACCAGCTACAAAAGCAATCCAAATTCAATTTAAAATATTGTAACACGTAACATTGAATGTTTAGTTGTGTTGTATAGAAGATTCACAAAATTAGATGCTTCAATGTAAATAGTTGTAAATAATTCTAACAAGCTAGTATTAATTAATTTGAATAAGGTTGAATTTCTGTGTAAATGAATGATCATTGTCATTAAAATACAAAATCAACGAATCCTGAGAAATTTCGTTATAAGCATCTAATATATCTTTTTATGTGTGTTCATTCAATTCATATAAGTTCTTCTAGCATAATTGCACTCGCAACTGAGTATATAAAAGCCCTTCTTTAACCTATCCACTTTGTCTTACATAAATTACTGAAAATGATTCTAATCGCCTGGCTGCATACCATTAACGTCTTGATTCCACTTCGTAACCGTTTTAAGAGGTTATGAAGAACAAATAAGATATAAAATCTAAATGAACATACAAAGTTGTCTACGCCCACAAATTTTGCATTTAGTATTTCCGTCTAATCTAACGTGAATGTCCCAAATGAAACATCCTTCTTATATATTGCGGTTAATAAGGACATACAACTTTAATAACGTTTTAAGCGCGCCATGAAAAATGTATTCTTTATACTTTTATCCAAACTAACCGCACATAATTTGTTATTAATCCCTTTATATTGAAGCCGAGTTTTAATCATCGTCTTTAGATTCTGAGTCTAACGAAATTAATTATAGGGTCCGCGAGCTTTGCTGGTTATTTATTGGCCAGGAATAAATTCGATCGGAAAGAGAGCGCACGGATCCATCTCGGAGCACCGCAACGCTGGAACCAATACTACGGCCGTTCAGCATTATAAAATTCCACCTATTTATTACCGGAAATGAATTCCGATAAAGTACAAACTAACGGTTCCTCGACAAGGACGGATGGTATTTTCCCGATCGGAGATTATCGGACCGACTGTCAGAGCTCTCTCTACGATACGATCGGGTAAACCGTCGCTGATCAAATCCTAAACTATGCCCATTTGTTGGCCACTTGTTCGAAGTACATTGACCGAAACAATATGGAAGGTTACGTTATGTAACAGTTGTACACATTTGCTTAAATTTAAGGAAATACATTGCACTGCCATGCCATTATAAACGTATTCTTCAAAATTCTATGAGTAAATGATCAAAAATTAACTGAATAACCGTTCTCCTAGTAATAGGGCAAAACCTATTACTGGAGGCAGGATTACTGGAGTTAATTTTAGAGTCCTATCGTTTCAGAACAATCCTGTCAAATATAGCCTGCATCCTTCAATTGCAGACTGCGATCAAGTAGATTCGTATCGCACTTCGATACGAGTACTTCGTATTCGCAATAACAAATTGCAGGGAAATTTGACTCAAAACAAGTAAGAGTAGAATTGTTTTAATGCTGATAAACACTCTTCTTTGAGCTCATTTTTTTGTTTCGTTTTGTGTGAAAAATATTGGAACCCTTATCCACTTTTACATATCTATCATCCGCACTTTCTTTTCGCATCCTTCGTAAAATTGGGGGCCAAAAAATTGCTCTGGATTCTACTTACCTTTTTCTGGTCATATACTTTTCCAGTTCTTATCTTTGGCATTACATTCTTTTGTTTTTTTTTTGTAACTTTTTTGTGCTATATCATAGTGCCCTACTGTTAAAAATAGTTTGTAAAACGAGAAGGGCACACTTCTAAATTTTCGTAGGATATACTTACATATATGAAGATAAAAGTATAAAATTTTTTTTCACCTTTGCTTATTAAAATTTCATTGTCTTCTTTTCATCAAGCAAAAAGTTACTTGGATAACTATTTTGATCTACTAACAAAGCAAAGAACTTTTTAGGGAATCCACTGCACTAACGAGAAAAAGGTACACATATTTTCATTCCCGTATCAACCCCGAGGTATGTGGGAATTTTCTCTGCTAGATACTTCTTAATTACATAATCAATAACTTCATATCATGTTGTATAAATATCGATGTACATCGTTTTATTTACCTTTATTCGCCAGAATGTGTACTTCTTTTACTTCGCCAGAATGTGCATTTCTTCTACTTCACCAGAATGTGCAATTATATATTGAAATATTACAGCAAGAAGCAAGATATGATTCCGTAGATTAGTTATAAGTTCTGTTAAGAAAAATACACATTATTGGATGTGTAGTATATGCCAAAAGCTGCGAATTGACAAAAATCTCATATATGGAACTCTCTTACATGCTGGCTTTTTCTTTAAAGTGCAGTGACGTCCTTACCTGGTATATAAGTTTTGGAGCATATCGCAACCTCAGAGGACGCTTAGTGTGTAAATGGTGTAGACAGAGTGTTCTACGATTTCGTTGCTATCACCTCCTCGCGTCGTAAAGAGTGTAAAAAGCGTAGTTATACTTCAACAAGCGAATGGTAACTCGCCTAACTTTGCCGTAGGCGGGAACAGGTTCTCTTAGCACTAATTGTAAGCCATCGAGCCGCATCCATGACAAATTTATTGAAGATACGATAAAGTGACCATAAATTTCTTTTATAATGACTTCTAGAAAAACCACCTTAATAAATATCTTCCCTCGTGTTTTTACTGAAAAAAAAATCAATTTAGGTAACAAATTTACAATTTTAATAACTTTAGTTTCAAGATAAATAAAAGATATTAACGACGGAATAAAAAAATGAATTATGACATTATTCACATCTTCACTCGAACAAAACATAAATGCCGTATGCGCTGTTTAATTGCTATCTTCCCAAACTTGCTTGAATATGCACAAACACAAACGTGTTAGTACTTATCAGTGCTCCACTTGAATGTGTATTTGTTCCGTAGTAATAATCTTCAAAGAGAACTTGTAATTATCCGAACTACTATATTACTGTTAATTATCACAATACATTGATATAACAGGTGCGCAAACCTGTATCTTAAACGGCTCGTGAGAAGATATTCCTGTGAAATCGGAGGCCTGCTTCGTTTGTATATAAATGTCAAAGGAGTGTAATAAGTTCACACGAAATCAATACACTTGGGCAGCTGTGTGCGGCAGTGTTGTTAAGGGTTGGACTGGAGTCCTCCCTGCAATACTATATATCAATTACCCGGAGGTGCTCGAGTGGAAACGTACAGGCGTCCTGTTGTGCTACATCCTATGTAGTGACGCGTATAACAGACAGGCGTTCTTTGTTGCACATGGTGATTTATAGATGTCAAGCTATTTAGTAGTGCTGACTTGACTCGTAGTTGTAGATTGCGTCATAGCAGCATTATTGTCTGAATAAAGTTATAAGTAGAGCCGTGTGGATTTTAAGTATGACTCATTCACTGCATCGCCGTAAGATGTATTCCATAGAACTACCAAAACTGTATGTACATAGATTTTATCAATAGTGAATTGTGCATTACACATATTTTAAGTTTGAAACCACAAATTAGCGTAGTATTAATTAAAATTGATTGCAAAATAGTAAAATACGTTAACGTTGAGCTTATGTGTAGTTATGTGTTGAGCTATATGTAGAGTTAGATATCTGGTCGATTTATAATATCTATCTATATCGGATATCAGTAGTGCGAGTGATGAGTCATACTTAAAATCCACACGGCTCTAGTTATAAGATTTCCGCATTGACTTTTAAAGCTCAAAGAAGAGATTGTAATTTTCAATTAAAACATATCGTTAGCTGTTGGGCGTTCTGCAGAATTGGTAATTATTAACGATTTGCCTACGACTTGTTTGCTGAAAGATATTGATTAAAACCCATAATGCTGAACCTCTTGCAGTAAACAACGAAATTTTACGCCGGTTTCTTCTTCATACCAGACTTCTTCACCTTCGCCGCTACGTACTAATTCCAATAAAATAATATCTGTAACATTAAGTATGAAACTTTACCTGTTTAAAAGTTACAACTTATAAACAAACTAATGCATTGTCATCTAAACATGTCACTGTAGCACGATAAAAGTAGGCAAAAAGAAGCGATCCGTTGTGCTTACACATTACATATGTGTATACTGTTCTGATATTGCTTATTTAGGTTGGAAGGTGTTTCATGTTAACATATTGACTATATTAATTATTCCTTCCTCCCTCCATATTGGGTTTTCGCCCTTGTCTTACATATTAACTATGATACGTTTTCGTAAGAAAAGAGTCCCTTAAACAACTTGTGCTGTGAGAAATAAAAATAAGAAATATTAACTCGCACACAAAAAAATTGTTTAAATTTGTCTCTTGATCATTTTTCAATTTGATTAAGAGATAAATTTTGAGCGTGCAAGTAAATATTTTGCTGTGAAGTAGAAACGTTCTTATATGCAGAAAAGGGCCATTCGATTGACCATTAGTTGTCGTCGATCCATTCAATAAGTTTGTATAGAATTACTGTACGAAGAGCGTATAATAAACTTGAGCTTCAGAAGGGAGGCTTTCGAGATCCCGAAATGATTATATTAGACAAGCGATCAGCCTTTACAACTAAAGAATTCGATAGAGATTCCAAAAAAGAGAAGATCAACCACGTCAAAATTACAACAGGCGTTCCCACAGGAAACGGCCAAAGAAGCCGTAGAACGAATAAACCGCGTTATTATTCAAACTCTCGCGAAGCTATCAAGCGAAAACCTGGTTTAAATACGTCGGAAAACTATAAGAGATGTTAAATAATACACACTAACACACCATCGCAGCTACACCCTTTGTTACTTCTTGGTCTAAATATTAGATATTATAAATAAGAAAGGGGAACTACGGAAAAGAGCAAAGGAACAAATCGAGAAAGAAAGAGAAAATATGGAAGGTTATATTATGGTAGCCATAATTTGAGATATCGTGTTAATGAAGTGCAGTCCTTTTGTTATCGACTCGGATTAGAAAAAGTGTAATTTTCTGACAAATTGCGATTTATTGATTCGAATTAGGTATTGATTACTGATTAAAGTTATTTTGTTGTGCATCAAAACTAATAAAAGATAGATCCCACATGTATAATGACGTATGTAATGTTGGTATAATTGAAATAAGTTTTGAAGTCACTTAATGGACCTGTCCTCGGTTCTAGGCCGCTTATTCTGTGTTATTGCTGGATACCGTTCACATATCTCTTGCAGTCCGTTTAACCCCAACATAACAACGGTTTATCGCAAAGTAAATAATAAATGTTACTTTTGCACCATTGTATTACTTTTAACAACTCTATGGTTGTATGGCACTATTTCCTTTTAGCATGTCCTTTCGATTACCGTTTAGAATGTCTTTTTGAATGTTGCCTTTTGATAAGTCTGCTCAAACGTTCCTAGCAGCACTAACAGTAAATATTTGTAACGCAATAAAAGATTCATGTTTACTTCGTTTTCAATATATTTCTTTATGGTAATTTTATTTCTCATATTCCCATTTAAAATGCCTTAGATTGTGCCTTCGTCTGATCTATTAAAGTTGACCTGTTTTGCACTACTTACCACCGCGTCAACGTGAATAGGAGTTTTAGTACAGGTACCCCGATGACATTACTGTACATGTAATAAGTGATCCGCTACGTTTTTACGTTTCAACATTAATTTAGTCCTGCATCTACACATATCCTAGTTAAGTTGTAGTAGTATACAAAATAATCTCGGAAGATAAAACTCGAATTCGTGGACTAACCTATGAAGACAACCTCACTAACAAAATAAACTGATTCGGGAGCAAGTCAAGTCGGAGGTAGAATCAAATCAAGACTTGTGCGCTTATTGAATAGCGTTTAATGACGTTAGTAATTGGGTTAGACTCGGGATCTTCGACGAACTCGTGGATATGTGATACTAAGAAAGTTACAAATTGACCTCAATTTCACGTACTATCCCCCACGACGATCATTTACAATTTTCTTTATGGCAGACCGCGTTCGGTCGCCGTTTCTTTTTTTATCTTACGTACTTATACTCTTGTTTGCTGCTGTTCGTAGTCGTTTTCAGCTACGAGCTCTTGATCTACCTGGAAGAGTTCCTTAATTGCGCTACATAATTTATGCTAGGAAGTAAGTCGTTAGAAATAGCACTGCATACTATGTTATATGAGAGTAGTCTGAGAAGATGTAAGCCTCGACATAAAGATGGCGTTATTCGTCAAAAATATTTTGGTAATAAAACTAAATAATAATGCGTTGAAATATACTTTTAAAAATTTCAGTCATGTTGTACGCTCAGTTATTGTTTGACAGTCCTCTTTGCCACTGATGTCAGGGATGACCAAAAACTGCAACCACTACCGATAACATCGGAGAAATTCACCCAATGGTGCTAGACGACAGTTGAACTAAGACAAGTATCAGGGGTTGTGGGTATCTAAAAGAAACGTGTTTGCCATACATTGAATGAATAATTGGGCATGAAAAGCTAACCGAACGTTGGGTGCCGCGCTTGCCCACTCAGGACCAAAAACACATTCAAATGTACATTTTCAAACCCCAAAGTTTAAACGGAGTCGGATTTTTAGTGTTGCATGGCAATAATTCACGCGTTAGGAATCCGATTGATAGACAACCTACGCTATTCATCAGACCCGACCGCCAGTAATTCGCTTCTGTTTCTTAAACTCAAAGTTTCACTTAGAGGACAGAAGCTTTCATCGAATGAGCAGGCCACCACAATTGTAAACGCTTGTTTTGCAGAACAAGATGCCAAGTACTATTTGGAGAAATTAAGAGGCTGGGGGCATCATCGGGGAAAAGTGTATAGACTTACAAAAACACTATGTTGAAAAAATGCTTTTCAGACTACCCTCGCATCTGTTCATAAGAATTTCAAAATTTTCCAGCAAAGCAAAATCACATATTTCTGATACATAACTACTGCCACCACATTAAATGTTAATAGTGTGGTCATCCGAACTAACAAATTAGAAGTGCGATACTACGACTTAAGTGTCTAGAATTAGAACAGAATATGCCGACCACTTTACATTTGAAAATTAAATATACATTTTCTGGGAATTTTACGACTTTCTTTCTCTGCATTATAGAATACACTTTTTAAAGTTTCTGTTTAGTTCATAGTTTCATAGCATTAGCCGTAAATTCTTGCAACGTGATCCTGTTTATCATTCAAATTTTCCGCTGAATACTATCGTTCACCATCAGAACATACAAAATTTCCAGCGTTGCGCAATATCTTTCGTTGGTCATTGTGGCAAACAAACTGCGACATTTGGGGACATCGTGTATTAAGAATAAGATGTTTTGAGAAATTCCATCAGCATTCTATTGAAGCTCAAATGGATTACGGATTTGCCTAGTATCGTACTCCTAACTGATACAAGTGTTTACAGCAATGGCTTTTATTGTGCTGCAAATTCCAACTACAGTGTTCATATTTAATAATTGTTATCTATAATTCAGGAGCGACTGATTAATAGAAAGCACAATTTAAAATATTGTAATTTTTGCAATGTTCCATATAAATTTTAAGTTCATCACGTGATAAGCTCATAAAAAATAAATAACATTTTTGCTTCTCCTTCTTCCAATTCTAAATCTTCTTCTTTTTCCAATTCCAAGTCTTCGTCTTTTTGTCCTTCTAGTTTCTCATCTTTGTAAATTTCTGCATCGTTCTCTTCATTACCGCCCTCTTCATTTTCTTTCGTCTCCTTTTCTCTGTTTTTGACCATATTATCAACGCTCGCACACCTCCATTAAGTTGTCTAATTTTTCTTTTTCGTAAGCCGATAGTACTTAAATACCACTCTGAACTTAAAAAGAAATCTCTTAAATAGATTTTTATTAACTTGTATTGCACAGACTTTTCGTGCAGCAGCAAGCGGGTTTAAGCAGCATTGTCTTTTTCTTTTGTACCCCGGTATAAACCGCATTTTGTAGTGATTATAGCATCTACACCCAAATGACCAGTTCTTCTTACTTTAGCTACGAATATAACTTATTACAATGGCTCAATTCACCTGATTTTTATCAAAGCACGAATAAAATGTAAACAAGTATAATATGTGAATTTCAGTGTCAGCGATGAAAACCAACATTTTTCATTTCGATCACGAATCTGGGAAAATGGACCACTGTGTGCTAGTAGAAGACCTCCAGATGCGTTGAAATGCGCATATACGTCCGCAGCCAGACAAGTTATTGTATGTGGTGCATTCGTATGTTTAGACATTTGAATGAATCAAATTCGCATATAAAAAAGCTCAACTTCAGTTCTTGCTGCTTATTTTTTGCAACCGTGTTTCGACGCAAAACGCCACGGTTTTTGATGTTGGGTTACCCCGGTTGGGTAAAGGAACGAAGTTACGGTGCTTTTAAATACTATTAATTACTTTCAAAGCTCTACAATAGATGTTGTAGACCTACGTTACAGTGTAATGTAAACGAGAACAGATTTTTATGAAACTGGGTGAGTAGTAACTACTGGTATTATATTTCAGCATTATGTATTTTTCCAAACTCAATCTACTTCCTACGAAAGCACATTAATTGGAAAATTATAACAATTCGCTTGACTTCACTATATTTTTTGAAGATAAATTGGAAACAAAGTCAATTTGGAAAGAAATTGAGTTGATATAGTGCACTTAATGAAAATATAATATTGTATTTGGCTGGTGTGAAAGAATTGGGTGAAAACCAAACCAATTACTTACGCAAACGTAATTGTATCCATTTGTATATCTACACGCATATTGCTTTGTACACTTAAGCATAAATATCAAAACACGTAACCTACATGATGGAAGCACATACGTAAAATATATTTGGAGCGGATGTGTAAATATAGCATGTCAATATCATTACATGTAACGTTTTGTTGCCCGCGTTTCACGACAGCTATAAATTTATGGTTCAGACATGAATACAGCCACATATTGGAAATAATAACGTATCTATTGCCAGGTAACATTGTGTTATTAGCGTAAAAGGGTACTAAACGCCAACAAAACAATAGAAAATGTAAAATTGCAATTACATTTCGGTTGAGGTTGATGTCTATGGTTGCTAATGGAAATATCTATTACATTTCATAATAGATTCATGTATTATTACCCACTTTGTATGACAGTAATATATTAGCTTATCACAGCGATCAACAGCAGTAACATTAGCGTGGAGGAATGTATTTGAAAGGAATCCAAATGGAAATATACCGAATATATTTTTTTTACTTGTACTTTTTGGTAGTTGTGCTTTTACTCAAATTATCAATATAATTTTTTCTTTGAAATGCGCGTACACGGCATCATTTTCCGACTTCCACCATATAATGCCTGAACCTAAAAAGCAATGTTTTAAGTTTCAAACTGGGAATTTCAAGTTTTTTGAAACAAAAATAATGCTTCGAAAGGCTATAGCTCTACGTATCGAATATGTTCTTAAGGCTTTGATCTATTATATAATAATGTAGGTATTTGTACATTTTGGCTTCCGTTTGATCAATTTTACTAAGTCAAATTAATTATTGCTGTTCTAAAGCTATTTGACTTCAACGGAATAATTCAGCCTTCAAAGCTCTTCAGCATTTCAATAGATGGGGCACTTATTCTGAAAAGAAAAGTTCATTAGTGACAAAATTTATTTTAAGATGGCATTAGATGCTTCAGTTTCCGATTTTTGCATCAATATTTTTTAGAACAAAGCGAAGGAAAACCTAATTATCTAATTACTAACTAATTAACCAATGTCTAATGGCTAAATCAAAAAGAAATAATTGTCATTCACGTTTGCTAATTACAATCCCATATTCCGCGGACCATGAATTGAGAACCACAGCTCCATGGCATGCATTGTATTACAAAAATCTTGTATATTTGCGCATGGTATAAAAATATACAGGAACACTCGTATTCTTTCAGCACTAAAAGGGAGTAATGTTCCTTAAGACTCTTTACTTTCTCTTAAGATACAAACTAGACAAACTATGTATAACAAATTGAGTTATTCGCTAATTGCGTCACTTACTGGTTGATGAGCTTTTCATTTCATAATATTGATTATATGTATTGCAACTAATCAAAAATAACAATGCGTTCTCTTTAAACGGCAAAACTAAAATTTTCCTAACCAATCTCTCCCATTTTTTTTTGTTTTATTGTGTCGTTAAGTAGAATGGCTTTGCCGCTGTAAAACGTCTTCTTTTTTGCTACAAGTACTCCCAATACATTATAATTGAAACTCTAAGCTAATGGAATTTATAATTTCGTCAGGCGTTTAATAACTATAATTGAATGGAACAAAAACTAAACAATCAATCGGTCGATAATCTTCTTAAGTACCATTTCGTTAAATTACTACAAATTGTCTAAGGGCGCTTGACGAAAGAGAAAGCAACGTTAATGAAATATTGTTATTAATTTTCCTAATGGATTCACCGACCGTTCTGTCCGATATTAAATAATAAAGAGGGGGCTTCTGCGTTCGCGCTAACTACGACCGAGTCTTATTCGGCGTAATAGTAGTCAATTAGGATAAAAGCATTCGTAATTTTTTAAATAACTGAAGGTTTTTAAAGATTTAATACGTCTCGCGGTAATTTATTAGCATGTAATTTAGAACATTTGCCGCGCGGCGTTCTCTTTTATAACTGAGCCGATTACGGTGCCGCTCATCGCGATAATTTGTTTATAAAGTTCGTCTCGTTGGTGAATTAATGTACATGATTACCCTACATCACGCCAATCCAATTATCAGGAATTATGCATATAGTTGAAAACGCGCGTTCTAAGAACTCAATGGAACATTTCATTAATTAAAAATAATGAATAATTGTTCAGAGAAGTCAAAAGCAGATAAAATGCCAACAAGGATTCGCAAGAGTTTTATTGATTTACAATGACAAAATCTCCAAACTACTCATTACAACACAACGTACTTCTCATCTTTGTATAATACAGCAGCTATATAACTACAATAGTCTAAATAACTCTGTGTTAATGATAGCAGTCCGAGTAGGATTGCAGTATAACAAACACGAAAGATATTGATGCACTTTCTAGCGGACAAGCACAATTGTGATAAATCACCCCGAGTTATCATATGTACACAGATGACGTGTCTTACCATTCATCCGAACATTCCGCCGGAAAAATAAGTAAACTATCATCCAAAACACAGCAGTTGTTTGGTATATTGTTGCAACATGTATAATCTATACGTTTTTCAATGAACAATGTTACTTTTTCTTCGCCTATTTAATTACATTGCAATTATAAGCATTTTTTCTTGGAAAATCGATAATTTATTGTAGTCTATTAGATTCACAATTCACTGTAGCCAGCTAACCACAAATTCAAATCCAAACATCATTATTTCGCTGATCTATGATAATTTCTCCCGGTAACAATTTTTTACCAATTTTTTCTGCGACTTACAATCGACTCGCCTAATAGCCAAGTGAGTCGCGTACGCGTGAACGTATGCATCGCCTACAAGTAGATGCCGATTAATATACCTCAATTTGATGTTAAAACTGATGAATTAACGTTAAAATAATACTAGCAATGATGAAGAAAATTGTACGACACTGGAAATACTTCAAATGATCCAAACAGCAGCCGACAATCTTCTGCCTGTAAAAATCCAAGAAAGTTTACGAGTCTATATAAAAATCATTTATGGAATGACGTGATCGTAAGAAAACCATTCTTTCTCAGATAATGTGATATTACTAAGGAATTATCGGCAAAATGTTAAGTCTTCACTGTGGATGCAGCTTTCAACGGTAAGAAGTACGCTTGAAATTCGTCATAACATGAAGATGTACACCCATGAAAAGTTAGGAACATTTTCCAAGCGACAGAAGATAGGTAGAAATTAAATGTGATTTTCATTTATTTAAGGTGGCATTATTTATGGGTATTATGCCAATAATATATAACAATATTAGCAAATGTGCCCAATACAAAAACCAAATTATCTATATATAGCATCTTTGGCGAAACTTCAGCTCCAACACCTTTCCGCCGTAGGGTAAATGAGGCAGAATTAAGTAAGTATAAATGAAATAAATAACCCTGGAAGGTCGACGAACTTAACTGCAATGGGGAACCTATTCCTCCGTGATACAAGTCTATTGGAAAAGCATTTGTAAAGTGCAGTATAGATGAATGTAAGTAGAAAACAACTATCTCGCTATTGCACGAGATCTTCTTTTAGTGATCGATTGACCATGAAATATCGCAATTTTTCAATGATAACCGTCGGTCCGCTCCTTTCATAAACTACCATTTATCGCGCGCAAGCGGACCGAATTGCATTTCGTACGCGATAAATGGAGCTATCGTGAAAGAACGCCACCAATTTATCCGGTCGACTTGCATCGATCGCGGCACCATTGACGGAATGAAGTACATAGGGTAGGTAGAATTCGAAGTATGTTCACGTCCACTTGGATATCAATACATTTAATTCGGAACTTATCTACCGACGGATTCAATACACATCTGCATCCTATTCATAATTCTCCACTTTCGAAAATAATATACGTGAGATGGCATATGAACTGGAGGTATTCAATCGATGGTATGTGGGATCCGCTTGAATTTTTCTGCTTGAAAGGACAAGAAGCGGTGATATGGAATTGAAATATGGATGAGACGGGGAATGTGAAGTAAAGAAAAATAGGAGAAATATGGGAATATTATACTGAATATCGATTTACAATGAAATGCCATTTAGTTAATAATTTGGAAAATCTGCTATACTGCTATGTTAACCATACCAATTAAGGAAAGCTATAAAAATTGGAGGAGACTGATTTAACTTATCTCCTTTATTACATAGTCTCCAACATTTTTTCGAACGTATTTGCATTCTTCTGTAGGGCGAAGTCATTTGAAGATTCCTTACATAATCAAGAGAACTAACATTAAAGGATGATGTATCTTAAAAGTTTCGTATATGGGTGCAAAAGTTGTAGACAAAGTGCTAATTTCGTGAGTGCATGTTTGTAGCTGTAAACTAACTTTTCCAAACAAATTCGTACTTTTAAAAAAATCAAAATTTAAACTTAAATATTTTCATTAAGATGATATAAATGAAACGACTTCGTATACTGTGCTAATTGTTACAACGAAGCGTCTACAATGTTATAAGTTATCAACGCCACCCTTACATCTCTTGGCATTTCACATTGTCCACCTATCGAGTATAAGGCTCCGTCTAGCAGTGGAAAGCCCGATTCCTATTAGAAAATTCCTTCTTTTAGCCAAATATCTTTGGGGCGTAGAAAACGTTTTAAATACTGCTTTCTACCGTACCTGCAGATTGTAAAGTTCTTGTATTCGTATTGCAACCCCTTCTTTGAAGGGTAACCAAGCCTGTTTAGCGCGTTCATGCTTGAACAATGTAACATATGCCCTTTTTTTGGGAAAAGCTTCAATTCAATGAAAATGAAAGTAATTTTCTTCTATTAATAGGGTTATTATTGCATCCTTAGAAATAGTTTTTGCTGAGCTATTAATTGTTTCTAGTAGAGAATGGACAAGTTCCTTCAAAGATGCTAGCGACTTCCTCTAGGTAAAGATATACTTTTAAAGAATAGAAATAGGGATTATAACCTAATAAATCTTTGAAGACAAGAAGTGATTCAAAATTTTAATATGTGCATTTATTGTTTATTCTGTTTGATCTATAATAATATTTCCTGCTATCTGCAAAAAATGCCTGCATTCCTAACTATGTTTTTAACTACGTTGCTTGGTGGGCGTCAGTTGATTACCGTAAAATTTTTATGTTCTTGAATTTGATTAAAAAACGATTATAAAACATTGTGTCGGGAAATACTCCAAATACCTCGTAGCAGCGTGATCCTTAACTGTACAGCGTGTTTTCCAATCGATTTCAAAAACGTAATCGTTGGAATGCGCTCTAAAAGAAAACGTATCTTTTGAAGCGCAGGTTTCCGATTGAAATGTCATTAATTATAGAAATTCAAATATCTCGAGCAAAGGGGAACGCAAACAATAGGGGAGAGCTATGAGGTGAACGCGGAAGCCGTCCACGGGATAGAAGTTCCTTTTTTTCTCGGAGTGGGTCGAACAAGATTATTTTTTATCAGAATTTCAACAAGTAAACTTGATTGTGAAAAAATATGGAATGATTTTTCTCTTGTAAACTTTTATGCTTCCTTTATATGATTTTCTGCGTATATGTTTGGAAAGCGTCTGTGCGTGTTTGTGTTTTGGTAATCTGTTTAGTAGAAATAGTCTGGAAATATGTTTTCGTTTTGTTTGATATATTCTTTATGTAGATGTATGTGCAAAGAATGTTGTACGTGGAAATATATTTTGTTATTTGCTTATATATTGTGATTTAACAATAGAACCGGAATAGAACGTATGAAACTGAACGTAGAGATATACAGAGAAAAACAAATAGTAAATATAGCGTATTATTAAGAAAATCTAATACCTAGCAAATAATATAAATTTTATTGTTTATTGCGTAATGTCGGCTGAATTTTTAGTGTAAGGGAATATACGAGAAATATGGATGTGTTTACTATATTGTGAGTTTGAAAATAACGTCTTGTTCAGTGTTCACTCAACGACATGGAATTGTAAGAAATAATAAATAAAAATAGAATTTGATGAAGTTTACAATACCTAAACCATTAGCTTATCATTACTTTACTAAATAGTTCATATTAAAAACAGATATAGTGTAATCTTTTACGTATATTTAATTTAAAACATGCTTGCCTTGGCAACAGGAGTTTGCGTTGACATGTGGGAAGTGGGAAATTCATTGTTGGGGTAATAAGCGCTTATCAGTTTAATAAAGATAACCTGTACCACAATAAGATATAGCATCTACAAATAAATAAATTAAATAGTAAATTACTTATACCTCAATATGCAACGTTAGCAAACTTTACAAACTCACGTAAGAATACTTTTGCTTTTTTAAATAGTTTACTTACATTGCCTATAGGTGCACAAGTAATTTATGATTTAATTTATTTCTTTGCAATTACTTAGTGGGTTTTGACCGTTTATACACGGAACACCCTTTTGTCTTGGTCGCGCGAAACGAAAGCGTTCGGGCTCAGGTTGCAACGTGGTAATTATACACCGGACTAGTGTTTTCTTGATCTTTGATGTTAATGGAGCAAATAGGTTTTTTTCCTTAGATTTACATAATTTCACTTCAGTTTTAAAGACATTTCTTAAATATTTATTTCTTGCACTCAATGACATTGTAATGTTTCCACATTATTTTACTAATACTCTGTGTACATTTTGCCCCACTTCAGGAGATTCAAAACTAAAACCAACATCCTTAAAAACAAGTATACATTACAAGCACAGTGCCACAACATGTTAGAGGCAAAAAAGGTGTTGCTAATCTAATTTCAAGAGAAAAAACCTTGTTAACAATGGAAGGACTTACTGAGGAAGTTTACTTGCTCGGATTCAATAGTAAACCTTGCGCGTGTATTTATCATATCTGACATAAAAATTGCCACCAGTTTGGCCCGTATAAGACTTTTTACAATCGTTACAAATTATCTTACAAATACCAAGTTCGCTGGCCGTGTGTTATTAACTAAATTGTTTTTAGTGTTGCTCCTTTTTCGTCAACTCTCTATATTGCATAGTTTTAAACTAACCCAACCTATGTATGGAATTTTTAACCATTGTTTTAAACTTGGTTCTTGATTAGAGGGAAATTAATTTTATTGCAAGAGGTTTTCGCATCCTTATTAGTAATTAGGAGGGAATTTATAACCATTATTGTGTGCAATCGTTTTAATTATATTCAGTCCTTTCCTGAAATACGTAGTTGTTATAGATTCTTTCAGTAGCCTAAATGTCATCGAGTTCAGTGAAGAAGTTGCTATCTTTCAATACCGGATTCGATGTTGTCATTAACTTTATTAAGAAAAAAAGTTGTCTGTGTGGGAAGCTGACGATATGCAAAAAACGTCATCCACATACTACGACCGCCATTGTATACTTGTGATGCGTCTTTGAAATAATGTTTCTTCAAAATAATTCATAAATAAATCGGCTACAAAAAGTGACAACGGTGAGTCCGTAGGCAAACCATCTTTTTGTTTGAAAAAATTATGGTGAAACTGAAAATAATTTTAACCCAAGCATATATTAGGCATTTGCCCTGTTTGTTAATTCTATCTTTCATAATTGATTTCAATTCAAGAATAGGAATAGACGTAAAAAGGCTTCTCACATCAAGTGAATCTAATTTAAGTGAGTGACTAACATCTACACAGTAAAAAATAATTTTTTGTTTTTGTCATTTTTGCATTTTAGCACGATTTATTGACAAATTAGCTAAAAATCTATGGTTATTTGACTATAATTGAAAAATGTTTGGTTTGTTAAAGTTTGTTCTTGGTAATATACGATTTTTTTTAGTAAAAATAGCAATATGTAATTGTAAATACGATTACTGCAAAATATTTTAGTCAATTCAATAGTGGATATTGCTTTGTTAGCATATTTTTTTTTGCATTTTAACAAAAACAAACAGTTTCATTGAATTTAACAATGAAATTATAGTGTTCCCTAGAGTTTATGTTTTAAATTTGTGAAACCGGCAAAAAAATAAGTTATTTTTCTAATAATTTTGGAAATTAAATATTTTTTGAAATTTTTAATTAGTGGAAATTTTATCACATTGAATAAAATAAATATAGGTTAAATTCATTTAATTTTGGATATATAGAAATGTGTAATAAACCTAGTCCTATAAATTTAGAGAAAGTTGGACATTTAATCGGTGAAAGAGCAGCGCAAACGTGGTGCCTATTAAGATTTTTACCATTAATAGTAGCAGATATTGCCAGTAACAAATAAGCAAAAATTAAAGTTCAAAGTTCTACTTCTCATATTAGATGTTATGGACATTATATTTTGCCCAGTTAACTCTCACGGGATGGTTCTTCATTTAAAAAGCTCGATTACTGAACATCACACACATTTCAAGCTGAATATAATGCAAATCTGACACCAAAACATCACACGATGATTCACTACCCAACAATCATTTTTAAAAGTGTTCCGTTGGTCGGATTTTGGTGTATGCGTTTTTCGGCCAAACATGCTTACTTTAAAGATCTTTGTAACAAATTGAAAAATTACAAAACTCATTGTAAAACTTTGGCATTTCGACATTAACAGTGCGCATGGTACGAATGGCAAAATTTGGATTTATCGAAAAGAAAACGAAAAGATAAACAGAATTTACTATTAGGTTTGAATTGTGAATACGATTAAATATTTTATATTGACTGGGTGACATTTTTGGGTTGCCTATTTAAGAAAGGATGGTTTATAGTGAACGATATTCACGATAATTCATTACCAATTTTTTTAGAAATTAAAGATTTATTTATTTTTAAAGACTTGCCATATGCTATTTGTACGAAATGGAAGACTTCTTTATTTGAAGATTATTACCACGCATACATTATTGAGACGTTAGCGGAAAGGGAATATTATCTTTAATCTAATAACCCTTAAGCATATAGTTGTATCATCCTTTCGGATCAGAGTTAAAGTGTATTGTTTTGAAATACGAGGTTGTTCAGTAATTATAATGCAAAAATTGTAATAATAAAGTACAAATAAATATGTTATAAATACAACTGCATCTTTACCCTACCACTATCTAGTACCTGTCGCTATATTCACAAGCAGAAAGTGTAAATATATCAAGAAATTATAGACGGTTTGACAAAAAAAAAATGATTGTTAATATTGGTTCACGTTTAGTACTTCTCCTACAATCCATTGTCACATAAGCATTATTCAATTGTCAACTCAACAAAAAATATTGCGTAATCTGCAAGTGTAGTGTGTTAGTTTAACGTATAAAATGCACATTCAGCAAGAAAAAGTTGTGGAAGTCACTACTAAGCTTGAACTTTAACAAAATGTAGTTTGTGGATCACCAAAATCTATTTGTGATTTGTACAAAGTAAGTGACATAAATTCACAAACCTTGTAGAACTTCTACACAATATATGATTATCTTTATCAACACCTGGTTTTTGCTAGACTTTGACAACATTTCGGAAGTTAAGCGAAAACAATATCTCTGTTTGTTAAATTTACTAAATTCGTTTGTGGATGTATATAGACAACAGATTTTGTTAAAATTAACAAAATATTTTTTACTGTGTATACTTTTTAATTGGTGAATTAATTCCGAACTATTTTCTCACATTCCATTAAATTAGGTGGAACGTTACGTTGATTTATAAAAAAGAATCCAATCAATATTCTAAATAGCCAAAACAGAAGTAATAAGCTGTTCCATAGCAAATCTTTCTACTGTTGAAAGGGTTTTTTCCTTTGAAATCTAATTAGATACACCGCTCCTTTGCCTCTAATTCCCTCCATGATACTTTTTAGTTTAGTTTGATACTGTTTTAATTTAGAATTTCCTGATGATGTCTCAAGGCGGAGTATTAATGAAATTCTGCGTAAACATTACCGAGTGAGTTTTCCCATAACTGAATGTTTCACCAAGAGCAATCTATGACTTCGTTTAATTCTTTAATTTACTTCTTGGTCACAATTTCCTGATAATTTATTCTTCCGCAATTTTATTATAACAAACGCTCTTTTGTTTAATGGAGATGGCTGTAATTTTTGCAATTGTATTTATTAGTAGCTATTTTATTGGCAATGTAGATTAATGTAATTGATTCAATTTTGTTTAGAACATGTATAGTTCTTATTTGTTTAATGTTTACATCGTATTACATGTACCTGCAAATTATTTTACCATTGTAATCTTTGTTTTTAAGTATAAGCTAATAATTTGATATTTTTCTGCATGATTTACTGCTTCCATAACGCACCTACTCTCGTAATTCTTAAGATTCTAACTTAACGCACGCCGTTGGTTAACCGAAATGTGTAAACTTGCGAATTGTGTTTCATTAATCCTACATAAGGCTTAAGCCGGTATGCGGGAACAATATGCTCGGCATAGTTTGAAATTTGGCTCTGTGTGGGGTATATTAATGGTACGCGTGTATAAACGTATATTCTGTAAGTTGTAAAATGAAGTATTAAACTTGAATTTCAGGCGGAAACTACTCGGATTTTCCTTATATCCAGTATTTAACACGTAAGTTTCTACCAGAGGAGTACATATACAGGACAAACATGACAGTATCAGAGCTGTCACAAAGCAATACCAGTGTAAAATAGCTGCGGTGCGCGAGGGTTTTGTAGAATGATTGCATCGTATATTTAAGTTAGGCTGTAAAATGGAAGCCACCGCTTTGCCTTTTCAAAACTTGCTTTATTAAATTGAACTGGTCTAGGTTACTAAAACGTTTTAGTCGACAGTATAACGAAGATTAACATACTTTAATCCTACCCTTTTTGTTATCTGCGCGATAATAAATCGAGCGATGAAAAGAATTGACGTGTCTTTGACATCAATAGTTGTAGCTATAATTTATTAAACGGACGGAATTATATAACTTCTTTTGTGTTAAGGAACACCTAATGATATTTCTTTATTGCAAACAAGATCTCTGTATGAATACAAAGAAATCTATAACATATGGCGCATGTTTTAAATGAAAAATGTAGGACACGACCTTAATGGTTTCACAAAAGATTATGTATTTTGGCAACTTCGATAGGATATAATTGCGTTTCATGACCATACTCGATAATTTCGTGCATTGAGATAGCCCATCAAATTAAACCAAGCTTCATCTAGGAAAATGATATATCCCAGGTATCGTTACTTCTTAAATTAGTGTTAAACCGATGAGAAAGTTCCTGCACAGCCTAAACTTTATAAGGATGGAAGTGCAGTTCTCTTGTAACAGCTCGTTCAGTTGAACCATATGATAAACCTGCACATTTACAAAAACATTAATTTTGAATTTTTCGTGCTCCATCGTGGCATGGCATTATAAACCTAGCCTAAGAAAACAATGAATGAAGCAATTTTTAATGTATTATTTATACTTACATACACAAAATAAAAGGTTTTATATTGGTAGCTTTCAAAAAAACTTTTTATACATACGAAAAGTATAACGTACAATGAACAAAACGTTTACTATGAAATTGTAAATGTTTCTATGCGCCCATATTCACCCATTGATTTGCTAGTAGATATAGATAACATCTCCCACGGAAAGCAGTATTTTTGCTGAATCTTTTTAGATCTCTCTGTAGAATGGAGATTATAATCTCCCATAAAATTTTCAGACATAGCACTCATGTGCTACAGATTTAACTAGGATTCCTAGTTAAACAAAAAAGAAAAGAAATTAGAAACTTCAGGTTTATCGTTTTGAAAGTCATTGGCAGATGGAATACTCGAAAGCTTTGTAAGAGTAAAACATTTACAATATTGTTGCTGTAGACTTCCGCGGTCGTTGCTTTCTTTTAAAGAATTTGGGTTTCCCAGTTGAAACCGTCTCGCACGCCCCGTCTACCTACCCAACCCTATAAAGACCGGACGGCGAGTAACCACGGTTATTCTTCGTACAGCAGTGACGCAACATGCAGCAGCCCAGAAGAAGCTCCATGCAATTGAGAGCCAAATTCTTTAAAATACATTTACATAATTGTATGATCTACATAACTGATGTGAGATACTGATTACAAGTAATAACTATACAGATTTTCGCTAAAAATCATCATAACAATTAAGGATGGTAAAGAATGTATAAAATCCAGACCTGCTTTTGTGAACACTTTCTACCAAAACTTTGTTTAGGAGTCTGAAATTTCATTTTAGTCGCTTAAATGGTCAAAAGCAACCCGAAATAAAAAAAATATCTGGAAGAATTTTTATAATTCTATAGGCGATCCTTAAAAGTTCGTCAACGTTTTGTAGTGTATCCTGTACAACGACGAAAAGGCAAGAATCGGTAATTTTAACACAAAAATAGGAAGAAACTAAAAATTCCTAATTCTTTTTGTACAGAAAGAATTTAAGCAAATCTTTTTGGAATAAAAACATGAATGTACCATACATAGAGAACATTTTCTAAAAATGATGAATATTCCACTAACGAAAATTATATGGATATCAGGGAGTAATCAATGACATTCAAAAAAAGCTTTATTCCATTTCCTTTGCCATGTAATTTAATGAAATTATTTTTTCCTTAAACACTTGAGCAGCAATTTAATTTGTTATCCGATATTTCTGTTCCTTCTTCCTGTCTTTCTCTTTACCTCACCTCGACCCGGCTTGCGTCGGCATCGCTTCACTTTTTAATTTACTACGTCGGATAGATTTTAAAATACGAGTGGAGAGGAAAGCAAGGAAGATTTGAATTGGTTCGGTAAACCTTTTAACAAATTAAGTTGCCGCTACGAATAAAGGAATAGGGAATGAAGTCAGCCGGTAGAGGAGGAAACCCCCCATCTCACCACCCTAACATATTGACAAACAATCATCGGCAAGTATATAACTAAACGAACCCGCCAAAAATACGATTTCCTTACTATGGCTTCGCTTTGTATTTTGGTTGCATCTATGAGAAATATAGGCTTGCAATATATTTATTTCCATAGAATGGAACCGAATATTACAAATGTCCCAAAGCCGTTTCGATAGCCAACTTGGGAACTTTAGAATACAATAGCACAAATTGGGAATAATTGTCCAAGTATACATTTTAGGTATAGAGAAATGTAATATCGTTTGATAAAGAATTTAAAATTCCATTATTTACAATAAAAATATAGAGGGCGTTCTATTTAAAATTACATGGATATTAAGAATTGAACTTTAACATACTTGATCGCTAAATACTGACATCCTGTAATCAACTCACTTACCGAGCATATATCACCGATCTATCTTCATCTTCAATATTCATAAAAATCAAGTTAGCTTTGAAACAGTAATGGTTAGAGCTATCGAAACACGTCGGCTTTACGCCAAGTTAATGGATGAATTCAAATGTCTTATAAAAATTAGTGCAATCCATTTCAGGAAATTTAAATGTACTTTACTTCCGGTAAAACCGGAAGCTGATTACCAATAGCTTCCTCGTATAAAATAAATTAAAAAATTTAGAATTTATTAAGTTTGTGATATATGTCTAACGTAACCTCATCCTGTGACGCCCTGTATTGCAAAGAAACGCTTCCAGCTTATACTATTGGAAATCGTGTTCACTTTTTTTCATTCCTTCTTCAAAACTATCATTCCATTTCTATATCGATCGCGCTACGGACAGTCTGAGCGTATGCATCGATGCGAATACGCATATTGGTTTCTAAGGGGATGTAAAGGAATTTTAATAATGTTTAAGCAGAGAATTTCATCACCGGCGAATTTTAAAACTCTCGATGAACTCTCCTGGGTGGAATGCGGATTATTTTATACAGCGGGTAATGCGAGTGTCTTTTCCGTGAAGATATTAATTTAAATTGGATTTTTAAATTCTGCTATTTACGTGAACAGCTTTAATAAAATAGAGTTGCTAAGTACAAGATTGCTTCTGTAATATGAATTAATAGAAATATTTCAAATTAATGTAGAGGAATGAATTATCTTACTACTATAAACATCCGCTAAATATAAGGTTAAAGTTAAAGTTGTACATGTAACTCATTTTAAAATTAGAAGCAATTTAGTGAGTACAAACCAACCGTTTACCTGTACTGAGATGTTTTAAATTAATTAACCAAAGATAAATGGAAAAAATACAAATATCTTTAATGTTATTTTCTGTGTATATCACACATCAGGCCCAGACTAAAATAGATACATTTAGGTAAATTTGGAAGAAACATGCCGATGTAATGTATTGATTAAACTGTTGTTCTTTGTAGTTACTCTTTTCATTAATTTACTTATTATATAAATTGGACAGCATCACACGTTAAGACAATTGTGTCAATGTCGAGAAGATGAAGAGAACAAGCAATTTTTTGCAATAGAATCGTAATAAAAATTGTTATAAAGTTGTAAAACAAATATTTAAATTTGAATAAATTGTAAATAAGAAGCCATCTGGACGTCGAGGGCGTAACCCTAACCAATAGCGAAACGTGCGGAAATATATTAAAATAAATTAAACAACTAACAAATTCAAATGCGAGCAGGTAGGGAACCACTAGGGCATTCGAATAGTAGTTGAAAAGTCGGTGAAAAATCGAAAGTAACCTATTAAATTGAAGAGTTATGTCTATCAAAAGATTGTAATCTTATTGTTCCCATGCTTTCTAAATTATTCAAACATAAACCGTTATTGGCAAAATGTAAAATTTTTAAGTTTGAATCTTTGTCAAATGATTTGTTTCTATTAAGTGGGAGACAAAGTGGAAGAAACCGCAAGTTGAAGGTTGAAGATAGTGATGACTATGTTCTTTAAGTCTAACTCAGATCTGAAAGCCCTACCCCAATAATTTGGGGTCGCAATCTCCACAGCTGAGTAAGTAAACGTCGCATCTACTCATTTCATTTATTTGATCCTTGCTGTTCAGGATACATTTCTTAAAAGGGACATCTTAAAACACAAGTTGATATTGTTTCTGAGGATGTTAACAATCTTAAAGTTTAATGTCCGTCTCTGTAGGTATGTTTACTATAATCAACGAAGGTTTCAACTAACAACCTACATATCTACCAAGGAAAGGTCAAACTGTTTATTGCAGCAATGTATTGTTCGATCTTAAAATTTTCTTATGAAAGTGGAATGTTGGAAATCGACGAAGGTAACTGCAAAAGGACGACAGCTTATGTCTAATCGAGTCGTTAGAAGAATTGTGGATGCAAAGAAGCAGAGTAAGCTCTATAGTGTCTAAAATGAAAGTTACAATTTAAAAATTGTTATTGGAGACCCTGTGCAAATTCCGAACAGGTCTATTTTATCATCCAAAAGAGACTTGGAAATTTGCTCTCGCAGTTTCTAGAAGGTAGCGTGATATATGCGCAGCAAATTTCAGGGACCTTCATTTTTTAGATATAGGCTGGTTTAACAACAGCTCAATAAATCTCCAGATAATACCACTAATAACACGGTATATATAAGTTAAATGCACTAGGGATCTATCCTATCATCGAACCAAGGAAAAAAGATCGAATTCTAATAGGCAATTACAGGCCTGTGCAACACATTTTCGTATTCGAATGCAGGGTAGTAGGCGACCAGTGGTGATAGTGCACTGCTCTACGTTCAGTTAGCAAAAGTAGTTATCTAATACAGTATGGTGCGATTATCTCGTATGTGTTACATTCGATTTGATTTTGTGCCCAAATAGGAAGGACCGCAACAGAAATAAAACATGTTTCCAGCGTGATGAATATTATAAAAGAAACGGTGCAGATACTGAGGGAGAGGTGTACATTCTATCTGGAAACTCTCAGATTACCACTACACTTCAATCACACTACCTACAATTTTTGAAAAATACACAACCGCAGTTATTAGGGTGCGATGAAGCCCCAGCTCATGTATGTACACTGCCGTTCAGAGAAGTTCGGTCGGTTAGTAAAAAACATGAAAAGGTTACAGAAACAAACGAAACTAAAAACAAAATGTAATTTTATTGGATGTACAGGTAAAAAAGACAAAAATAAATAAATAAAAAGTTATTCTGGCCTAATATAACATACTGATCATTATTTTTTTTTTCATCGAAAAAACCTCCTTTGCTGTTAATCACCGCTCGAACTATTCTAGACATTCTTTCGATAAGTTTTGTTAAAACGGATTGTAGAATATTAATCCATTCATGTTGCAGAATATTCCGTAAATGTTCTTGTGAAGTTGGGCATATTTTTCGGATCCTCCTGTCCAGTTCATCCCACAACAACTCTATAGGGTTCAAATCTGGGTTTTGTGGGGGCATTACTTTCAGGGTGTGCTGTTCTTCTTGCTCCTTTAGATAGTTCTTACACACTAACGCAGTGTGTTTTGGGTCGTTGTCATGCATGAATGTAAAGTTACGGCCTATTATACGCAAGCCTGATGGCACTGTATGATTCTGGAGTATTGCAAAATAATTTCCCTTCCTCATTACACCCTGCACTCTGCATAAATCTCCCGTCCCAGCAACGGAGAAACATTCCCATACTAACACAACTACGCCCTTGCTTCACTGTAGGCACAATGCAGTTCGGGATCACTTTTCGGTTTTAGATCTTCGGACATAAACTCGTCGATTTTGCCCAAAAAGCTCAAACTTTGACTCGTCACTCCAAAGCACGTGTCGACGTTTTACCGTACTCGCCGAAACTTGTTCTTCACGGCCGCGATTGACTTCGGCTGCTATTTGTGGCGCTGTTAATTTTCTGTTGCGTTTGCTTAATAATACAATTCTCAAATCTTCAGCTTTTGTTGTTTTCCTAGATGCTGCGGGACGAACACGATTTTCTATAGTTCCAGTTGTCCGATACCGCTATATGACGTCATTTACTGTTCAACTTCTCATATTTATTTTTTCAGCAATTTGTCGCCCCGAATATCCTTCTTCAAACAGCGTAATAATGTGCGAACGTTTTTCTACACTGGTAGGCTTGCCATGTGCCATTTTGAAGTAAATTTTCTTAAAACTTTCGCGCAAAAACGACAGATACACACCAACACACGTTTAACAGTAAAATGAAGCAAATTTATATCTTTACGCCTGTGATAAATAAACAAGAATGATACTGCGGTATATATCCTAAATGTATTGTTCGTTAATAATCCCCAAACGACCCGTTTCAAAAGATCGGTACTTCCGAGAAATTCTTGGAATGATAATAAAAGAGACTTTATTGTGGTTGTCGCAATATTTCTACTTTACATAATAATTTATGGCTTTAATCCCTTAGAAAAGAGTGAATGCTTCATATTTTTATAATTTTATGTATTAATAATTGTATACAGTGTGATATAATAGATTTTTATTGTATGACCGAACTTCACTGAACGGCAGTGTATGTACGTGATGTGCATATCCTTTAGTTTCTTTTAACACTTCGTCTACTGCAACAAGTGAAAAGAGTCAGGCTCAGGATACCACCCTGACTTGGCCATTCATTAGTAAACTCTGTTGATTCTGAGTTTCCCGAACTTTCATAGTCTTTTGTGGTTTTGTAAAAAGAATAAAGAAGCTCTTTATTCTTTCAAGCAATTACATGGTTTGAGTGTGAAGATGTGGTCCTGTACCCCTCTGCCTTTTCGAAATCCACTTTGTGACTCCTCCAAATGAGGTTCTGTAACTTTCTTCAGTCTCACATCGAGTGTTCTTTTGCATACTTTAGACAAAGTACAGCGTATATTGATTCCCGTATAGCTTTGTATATTTTATTGTCCCCTTTGTAGATAAAAGTAGCGGTATTCCCATTTTCCAATCATCTGATATTTTTCCTCGTTCCAGGTTTGACTATAACACTGTTATTCCATTCCACCTTCTCTTCTGCTCATTTTTCTTTTTCTTTATCATCTTGGTTATCTGTGTATAGTTCTTCCACGATTTAATTTCCTAAGTTTTGTTGTCGTGGGTTAAGAGTAATTTCAAAATGTTTGATCGTTATGTTTGATCGTGATATTTTATCGAATTTCAAGTATTATATTGTTGAAGTTTTGTTTGAATTATAAGATCTTCATACTAGTTAAATTTCGCGAGTAACTGACCTATGTAAGGGTTATCATAGTAAGATAGAGATTTCCAATAAACAAATATTTTAAGTACAATAATTGCAGATCTATGTTCAAACGCAGCGACGTAATCTCTGCACTGAATGACCTGATTACAATTAAATTTATTGGGATATCTGTAGGCGTATAGTTGTGCAATCGAAAATTTATTAAACGTAAATTTAGTATTTTAGTAAAAGTAGTTCTTGCGCAATTATCAGTTAACTACCCTTTATAGATTGCAAGTTATTTCTGAAACACTCTGCATGTCATTTACCAACAACAAGTTGATAATCAATTCATATAGGTAATAATAACTCTGAAATAGATGGATATTTATGTTATGTATGTCGGAATTACAAAATTGAACATTTTGTTGGAGTTTATCCCATTATGTCTGTTCGTCTCATATACCCCCACAATAATTGCAGGTGATCACCGGTGACAGTTTTATCTTTGATGTCTGCATCAAACGACAATATATACACATATACCCGTTCAGATAAGTGCACACGTTTAAAAACAAACTACACAAACATACATCGATTGGCGGACCCTTCCCGTTTCCCATACGCTATTATTTCAAAGGGAATATTTTAACAGCTTTCCAGTCCACATTCCATCCTATTTATCTCTCTGTTTTTCGACTCTTCATCCGAGTGTATGTGCTTTAGGTATACTAATGGCGTTGGTGTGTATTTTTGCAATAAAGTTGAAGTTTCCGGGATAGGCATTCCCTATAAAAATACCCTAAAAAGAATATTTGCAATATTTTCGTTTATTTTAGTATACACGAATTTCTGAAATTTTGGTAGAGTTTGTCGTTTGAGTCAGATAGCAAGCTGGAGGCTATGTAATATTGCAATTATTAAATGTGTTTAATAATCTAATAATTGATCTCTGTAGTGGTACGTAATGTCGAAAATAGAAGTAATTTTGTGTCCATTGCATCGTACGCTATGCATGAAGGAGTTAAATACTACCTATTGGAATACATTTTGCACTTAGTTATTTTTATAAGCCGCAATTTATATTATGAACTGTAAATTAGGGAATTAAAAATAGAATCCCCGGCGACTCCACCAAAAGTTAAAATTCTATACAACATCGTAACTATACTTTATTTCAAAAACAGAGGACTACTTTATATTATTCACACGGAGAGGAAAGACCTTGATTTGCTTTTAGAAAAGTTTACTTATGCACAAACAAAATATAACGGATTTTGTGATTATTTGTTACTAGGTAAAATGTTCTGTCAACAGTATTTAGAGACAACTAAATAAAGTTCATAATAAAATAATCTATGAAAGGCGTCCCAAGTCAAAGAAGACCATATCGATTTTAATTTTCTATCATTTTAGCTTATCTCGTGTCCCAAAATGTAATCAATGTGAACATTATACTGCAATATCGCAAAACCATTTCCCTCTTGATTTTCTTCCTGATTCCTTGCCACACTTTTCTGATGTAAATACCTTTTTGGTGTGTCTATTCGAAGGTACCCTTGCAATATGTTTCAACCATCTCAATTTCTGTACTTTCATGTCGTATAGAAAGGTCGATTTCCCGTTTAGTTCTACAGCTTTGCTATTTATTCTTCTCCGCCACCCTATCATGTCACGTATTCCCTTCTAAAGATTAGCATTCCATTTTTATACGTTCTTCCTACTAGTTGGGGATCCAAGTTTCACATCTTTAAAGTCGATCTTTTCGTTGTTAGTCCATAAATGCTAAACACCAGGGCCAAATTTTGGCATTTACTATGTTTCTTCGAAATAATTTGCACCGTCTGGTACGTAAACGTATTCAAGGCTGTGATTAGCGTTGCTATTGCAACCAACAGTACTATACCAAGGACAAATAAGTCACTAACCTTAATTCAAAGCGCTGTAATATTCCAAGCCGAGGCTACGATAAAAGTATAATTATCGATCATTTGTAATTTGTTGAAATAGTTAAACGGTGTAAAAACGTTGGGCACCACATGAAAATGGAAACTGGTGTGGTACTGCCGGATCATGCTGAATAGATCGGATAACCAGGCTAAAGTGACCCTCGTTTGGTTACCAGTAGCAGCTAAGTAACCACAATAGATATGCAGTGATTGCAGGCCGGGCACCATCTAACCTATTATAAACATGAGAATTTAGCAAATATTTTTGCCGTACCAATAAAACAATTTTCTAGTCTCATTTTTTTTTCTAATTGCATACACTTTTATCCCATCTTTTTCGTTTTATCCTACTCTGCAATTTATAGTTATAAAGCACAGTTATGTAATTGCGTTTCACCTATTTCCAGCTTTTGTCTACTAATTACAACTGGTTTACCGAATTACATATTTTCTTAGGATAAAACAATTCCACGAACGTATTCTATTTACAAAATCTAACGAATAACGACCGTAACGTGTTCTGTTATGTGTTTTATCCAGAACAATGGCGCCATCATCCGCTTTCTTCTCCAGGAAGTGTTGACTCACAGTTGCTGTTTCGTTTCCAGCGCTCCCGTGAAACCTTCTACCTTAATTTTGATTAATGCTGACACGCTGATGTGTAAAATTGTGTATACGAATAGCCATAATGACACCGTTTCAGTACTTGTATACACACTGCATACATAATGGAACGGATTAATAAGATAAGAATGGGGAAGGAGGAAGAGATGGTTGGAACAGACACAAAGATGATCTACGGCGATAAGCGAGATATATAGGCGAGAACGCTGGATGTAATAAATATATTTTCCCCGTCTGACATTTATATTAACTTTACCTTTACGTACTACAAAGCGAATATGCTAAGCAGATCGAATTTTAACTTTTAATAATGAAGTGCGGTCATTATGGCGCATACGTTATGCAACTCCGATAAATTTTCATATAAAACTTGCACCACGCTTGTTTCTACTTGAAATACGTGATTACAATTGCAATTAACCTTAGCATGTAGTCTTGCTTTGGTCATGCTGGCTGCAATTATCTTTCAAATTAAGTAAATAGGTTTTATTCTGGGAGTACTGCAAATGTTATAGTTAGATGTACTCTTCTCATTGCTAATTAAATTCGCACTTGCGACTTAAACTACGTACTGCTTTTGCGCAAATATTTAATTAAAAGCTTTATACCAAACGTTACAATAGGCACCTATTTAAGTTATATACATTGCTGTGATATTTCTATATTGAATCATTGAAAATTTGAAATTAATCGATGATTCTTTTATTCTTTCCACTTGATTAAGAGACCACATACAGGGAGCAGAAGTAATTTCGTTTTTGAAGTAGAAAATATAAGGGACCAGTACCTTTTATCGCAAGTATTAAGGAGAACGTGTAACATGTTTCGTTCTTTCGTTCTTCTCCTTCTTCAAGAATAGTATTTTGTAATCAAGGAAACGCAGAGTAGAATATTGAATGTATTCAGAAAATTCGTTTGGGTGAAATAAAACTTTAATTAGCTAGTAACAGTCGACGCACTACTAAATCAGTGTTTGTAACTGTCAGCTATACTGACTTTAATAAAGCAAGTTTTGAAATTATATACTGCAGGTATATTCACTAATGGATTTAATTAAGGCTACATGCGAAAAATATTAATTTTGTTTCTCTAATACATAGTAACTACACAAGCTATTTTGAAGTTCTCATTACAAGCTTCTAGATCTTGTAAATGAGACTTATTGTAAGTAGAGTACATTTTGAAAAGGAGCCCTTGTTTTGAAACACTACGCTACAATGAACAAAGATCGTGTTATTTACTTAGTTCGTTTGTTTTATTTAAATCTCTTCTGCTTGATAATTTTTGTTCTACACCAGCGAAGGTACTGCAATATTGGCTCAATATGGTGACCATCAACTTCGTTGAAAGCAATGCATCTACAAGTCATGTTTTGGTAGAGTCACTAAGTCAATAAGTACTTAAGTGGTAAAGAACCCACGTCTCATTTATAAACCCTACAAGTTTGTAATAGGAATTCTAGATCACCCTGCATATCTCGAAGACGTGTATAATAATAACTGCTATAAATTATTTTGATACGAATAAAAGTTAAAAATCGTTTTACCAGAAAGCTGAGGTTTAATTTACTACCGCATCCAAATGCGTACATATCTTTAACTTTATTTAATACTGCAAAATAAATGGTGAAACTTGAGATTCCCTTTGAAACTATCATTTAATACAAGCGAAAATTCGAGGCGCCGTCATTTTACCCGGCAGTCAAGTTCTCTTCTCTCGTTTTATTAATTTTTTTCACCCTAGTGAGTCGAGGGGGCTTTACATTAAATCTCAAAAGATATATAACCTCAGGTGTATGTAGTAAGTGTGAAGGGGGCGCTATGGCGCTGTCCGCTGGACGGATCTTAATCCCGAAATGTTTGTGTTTCAGATCCGCCAGAAATAACGCAGAAGCCGAGAAATCAGCAAGTCAAGGCCGGAGGTATCGCGTCATTTTTCTGCGCCGCTAGGGGCGATCCACCACCTGTCATTCAATGGAGGAAAAACGGCAAAAGGGTGTCCGGTAAGTTTAAAAATTGTGGCGATAAATTAAAAGTAAAGTAAGTTATCAGCAGATTTTTAGATGCTTCCGCGAGTGAGTAACTGACCATATAAAAAGGTGGTGCAAGTAGGTAGATTTTTCAAATGTTAATGACATTCTAAAGAAAATTCTTTACTTGTGAAATGAATTAGCAACATAAATCAGAATGAACTTGTTTTAACTTGTTCGTAACACAGTCTTTATTTCCCACAGTTTTGGCTAGAAATAAGTTCTGAAATTAGAATGGAGTTGCAATGAGTTCGTTTCTGTAACAGACATATCTGTTACACTTCATTCAGTCCGACAATCCTTTCATATCTTTTCAGTTTCTTTGCAAGAGAACACAACATTTTGGTATTCGGTAGCTTGAATTTTATGCCGTTCTTTGTTCATTCCTTTTATTCTTGAGAAACTAAAGCATGACAGATAAACAGATGCGATTAAGACTCGTAAATGAAAGGAATGAATCTAATAATAATAAAACCCTTAAATTTTGACCACATACCTATCACAAATCGTAGAGAAGAACACATTAAATCGAATATGCTACCTGTCACAATTGGCTTACCACAAGGAACCATTTTGTAAATAATATTTCTCCATTTTTACAGGAGTATAAAGTAGTAGTGTGTGCCAATGATACTATTATATTAGTGAATGGTAACATAATAAGACAAATAAGTGGTTCACTTCAAACAAGTTGTTCCTAAACATAGAAAAAAACGAATATATTACTTCTAGAACAAACCCGGCATATGTCTTCCCGCAATTTAACTTTCAAATTGGTAACACTTCTAACTTTCTCGCCTGATTTAAAATGAAACAAGCACATTGGCCAAATAAGCTCATGCATCAGAATGGATTCACCTTTCGCAGCCTACTGTTCCGATTGTGCCATGGCTTCAGCAGTATACTGGTGTATCAAATAAAAGTTCATTCGAATAGGCTTTTTGTCCTGGGCAAGCAAGCAGTACACCCAATGCGCAGTTAGCTTCTTCATACCCAAATCTTCAGCCAGTAGATAACAACCGCGTTCTTCCTAAATGCCCACAGCCTCTGCTGTCCCTCTAACCTGACTTCGACGATTGCCTATCACCATTTGGTGAACTTTTCCGATGACGACCACATTTCAATTCAGCTAGTACAAAGTCTCCAGAAACAGCGTCCACTTCGACTGTAATTTGCACAATACTAATATGAATTGACACAAACGACTGAGCATCCAACATGACCAACATTTTCAGAAGTATTTTTCTACGCATGCACAATTATATTACCAGACTTTTTTAACATGTAACGCTATCTTTATGTTAAGGCTTGAAACTTATCAGCCCACCCTAGCATAGTCGAGTCGCCCAGATAATTCTACTGGCAATAAAATTTTGTCTTCTGTTTTGCTACTGTTTTTGGAAAAGTTTCTAATGACAAAATGAATAAATTTATTTATTTTATTGATTGTATTATTTTGTCTTCGTCTTTTATGCTGAAAAGCT
The DNA here is from genome assembly GCA_902655005.2 of Marronus borbonicus. Taxonomy (NCBI): domain Eukaryota; kingdom Metazoa; phylum Arthropoda; class Insecta; order Coleoptera; family Scarabaeidae; genus Marronus; species Marronus borbonicus. The sequence continues at coordinate 10,482,772 of LR737385.1, read as the reverse complement.
TTTAGGTAAAAAAACTAATTATTTAATATTATCTAATTTAAAATTTTGAGAAACGAAAGCTCAAAACACTTTATTTGACAACTCTGTATTTGGTATTGTTAAATAAAGCGATACATGCCACCCGATACCAGCACATCCTTCCTTTTTAGAAACATTCTGTTGGTAAATCCGTCGTACATGTGTACATTACCGAACGCGTCCATTAATTGAATGACTAACATACAAACACGTACAATGGCGAACATCCTATTTATATTGTTTAATTAAGCATTTTACATACGTGTATTTGCGTTTAGGCGCGTATCTGTATGTTTATCGACAAATAAAGAGAATAGCACGCTAAATATTGAATTTAAAGAATTAAATTTAGAGGTCCCCTTTCATAGCGAACATACAAAAATAAATAAATCATACTGGAGTCATGTATATATAAAAATCAAATAATGTTGGTAGTCTTCTTTCTTTTAGAAAGTAAAGGTCATTACAATATGTTGCAGGGAATTTTAAGTTCAAAATCCTTAGTATTGAACTTGTACATTATGAATTTGATTGCAAATTTTAACAGCTATTATCAGCTAAACAAATAAAGGACTCTTGCTATTTTTTAATTTCTGAAAGTTGAAAATTTATTGGTTAATTAAATATCCTAAATTAGTGGCAGCAAGTATAAAATATTAATCAAAGAGTACTTCATTAAAAAATCATCAAGGCTCTAAAAAATATAGAACCGAATCTTCCCTAAAACAAACACCATTTGCACATCAAACATATTTAAATTGTTTATGCTCACAGAGAAGTTCAACAAGCTCATTACTGCATCTGATATGCATGCAAAATGGATTACAGAGGAAAGGGATAATTTGTTTAAAACGTTCCGTTCAAATATTGGGACGTTCGAGCTTAATGAAATTTATTTTGACCACTATCATCACCACTTCAAATATTACCGAAGCTCGGTTTTCGGAGTCTAATCCGTATAACTCGGAAGCCTGATTTATATTCAGTGCAGTCTGAAACTTTCAGGCGATTATCTATTTCGGTGAATAATAACGGAACCAAATCCGCTCGGTGGAACATTGAAATATAATTGAATATGGCTTCTTCAACAATCAACTATCCTCTTGTTGTGTATTGTTAAGTAGCATGAATAAAAGAAATAAGATGCTCACTGGTAATGGATTTGTAATAGCGGACGGATTAAATTTTATAGAAGCTGCACTATTCATTCCAGAATTCTAACTGGAAAAGTATTGGTACTCAACATTTAACCTAATTAGTACCATTCTAGTTTCTTCTTTTAGTTTGCTTTTAATATGTTTTTTAAATATTACTACTTCTGCATTCCCGAGCATATTAAAAAAATTTATGAAAAACTGATGATGGCAGTACATATCACATAATTACAAAAACGGTAGATTTCTTGATGGTACAGTTAAAGTTTTCATTTTAAATGTATAGCTCTGTACAGCTTTTGTAATCACTATTATTTATATGCCTTTTAGCTAGCCTGAAGATACGTTACTTTTAAACACAGAACCGGTCGCCCAATTGATTAAATACTGAGCTTTGTCCACGTGATATGACTTCTCTTTTCTCATTTGTTCCTTATACTCTGTCAAGAGTAATTTTTTATTTAACACGTAACCGATAACCATAATTGTTTATAAACTAACCTGTAACTGCCGGTATTTTTGTACAATAGCAGTAACTTCCATTTTCCATTATCAGTTCGCATTATCATGCACATATTGGCTACCTTCATTTTTTCAAGCCCTAGCGTATGTCCCAAGCTTAAGAATTTTCGTTTTCGTAGTTGTGACTTAGTGACGTAGTTGCCTTTCACTTATAGTAGATACTAGGTTCCATAATCACGAGGACGTTTGAGTAATAGGTTAGGTGAGATGAGTGCATACCAGAAGTTTGATTTTGAGGTGCTGTAAAATTTTGATAATCATGACCAGAGAATTTTCTTGACTCCAAATTATGAGTTGAAAGTACGCACTTGTTTCGACGTACATTAAGGGAAAAAATTGTCAACTAGAAATTAATGGACTCAACCAACTTTGTTGAATATATTCAACACTCCATATGGTTTAAAACAACACATAGATGGTTGAACCTTTTGAATTGTATCAACTTTAAAATGAATGGTCAACTAACCTACATTAGAATGTTGGCAAAAAGCAAAAAAAAATGCAAGCATAGTCAAAAATACACGCGTGTACATAAGGAAATACGTATTCTTGAAAACGGAAAGTAAAATAAATACAAACGCCGATTGTGCAAATCTGAAAGAATGATGTCTTTAACTTTCTTTGCGTCCGTCGTATGAAGAGATTTTTGCGGTTAATCTAAAAGTAATATGTTTCGAATCACACAAATGTTGATTTGATTTAACAAAAATAATTGAACCAAAGCTAGTGTGTGCTGTTAAATTGCAGGGTAAGTTGGACATACTTGCGAAAGTATTGAACGAGTTGCATGAACACATAAATGTGCAACACTTCGTAGTTTGTTGGATGAACCAATGCCTTTCTCTCACTGTACGTGCATACATTGCGCCTGACGTGGGCCCCATGTTATATATATCACCGACGTCGGAGCAAATACCAAACTCATTTCTTCAACTGTATTTTGAATCTTGAAAAGCGGTGAATTTTAGCCAGGACATGTAAGGAAAAAAGGAAACACTAGTAATGGACAACAGAAATAGGCTAGTTTTTATTCCCTCATGTTTACGAACATGTTTATCAGTCTTAGAGGGTTTTTAACGCAATAATGTTAGCATAACAAAAGAATAAATCAGATTCTCACGAAATTGCCAAATAACAAATTGACACTTCTTGAACACTTCTTCCAGCTTCTACTTCTGGCACAGCTATTCTAAGATTTTCAGAAGTATGTTGCATGTGCATTGAAGGAAGAAATGTAGATTAGTTTGCGCTTGCGCTGCATTCACTTAGAGGGGTAAGTGTTGACTCATCTGCAACTCCTCTACTACAATAGTCCGCACTTACCCTGTCCGTGAATAAACCCAGATAAATGAAATTGGACAATCTGATAAAATCCCTTCGGAGGTTTCTAGTTACCTTAAAAAGAAAAAAGAAAGTGCAAACAGAATCATATAGATGACAACTTTCTAAAATTTTAGATTTAATAGAGCTACTTGCCCCATCTCACTTTATGTAATGCTCTTTTACTTATTACTCCATTACTCTTTATTTATGTAACGTTTTACATACCTGTATATATTATGTTTGTAAGTTCGAATAGCAGCATGTTGCTCAATCCGATCCATCCATAACGTAAATTTTTTACTCTATTTCAGGAACACAATCTCGCTACCAAGTGAAAGAGTTTCCTGACGGCGGGGCTTTACTTCGGATAGAGCCTGTCAAAGCCAACAGGGACGACGCCACTTATGAATGTGTTGCCGAGAATGGTGTAGGGGATGCAGTTAGCGCCGAAGCAACACTTTTTGTGTTCGACCGTAAGTAGAATCACTTTCAATTCTTCTATTTTCAGGTTCGATCCCCCATTCGCCATCTTTCTCGTGTGTCGTTCACTAAATTGATTAAGGCGCGCTGAATACTAACCTTTCGTCGTTTTTGACATTGACGCTTTAGGTACTCGCTTTTTTCTCTTCTCTTATATGCTTACGTTTTGCTTTCATGAAAGGGCTCCTTTATTAAGAGAAAAACCATTTCAAGCCGTAGCAATTACTTAAAACGTTTTTTTTTTCTCTACAATGATTTTCGTAAAAGGGCGTCTTCAATACTGACCTTCATATGATTGAGAGTTACAAAGAGTTTCCCTCTTTTGCGTTTGGGTTTTGAAGCATATTTAGAAAAAAAAATACGCACATTTCCCTCGGATATTATTTACGCAGATATGCATTATTAATATAATTAAAAATAAGATTAATAATTTATTTTCTTTGCATTGTTTTTAATAATGTTACGTAGTGATGCCGTGGCAATATCATGAACAGAAGGAGAAAACAGGTACAGTGTGTATGTACATGGGGTGTGTAACAAACATATGGATACTTGTATTTCGTTTCCGGTTAAATCATATTTATACTTGCTGGATATGGTTGGTTGATATGGTTTATGGTTGCTGGAAAAAGGTACTGATATCGAATCGGTGGTGGCAGTGAACGGCAAAGCTTAAAAGGACTTTCTCCATGACCATATAAACAAACTCACACCTTTCGGTAATCTTTGCTGCATCCATTCTAAGCGAAAGATTATTTTCGAAAGTAGGTGACTAATGGTTATCCATGATCCATTTCAAAGGATAAATATCAATATTCTCATGGTGTCGCTTCATCTCTTATTGTTAGTATAATTGAAACAGGGATAAAATAATCACTGTAATACCTTAGTATATTGTGATAATTATTCAAAAGTCCATTTATTATTTATTAACTTACATGTGAAAGTGTGGTTGTTTACATTTTTAGTTGCATATAGTTACAAGTTTGCGAAGCAAAGCAGTGCTGGTGGCCAACGATTTTTCCTCATTCCCTTTTCCTTGAGAAACTACAGTGAGTAGGTAAAAATTCATTAACTTTCATTAACAAGCCCAAATTAAACGCAAAATATAAACACAATGGGTGAAATGTGTGAAAAGTGAATATTAGCAAAATTTTGAAATTTCTGCTTCGGGATCATCCCTTGTTAGTAATTTATTCTACATTGAAGTTGAACATAGAACGTGGTATTATCATCCTTATTACGAACAAGAATAAATAGAAACAACAAAATCTACGGGTGGTACCTACTTATCAGCTCAAAATTTTAAACCTTTATATGACACATATTTCAAGTAAAAAGAATTTTGTGACAAACTATCTAGGCCAGCAGCATTGTAAACCAGCTAAGAATGTAGTAAATACATGTAAATTTTGTTAGTAAACAAAACATATAAATTACATGCTGGGTCAACTGTCATAGACAGCAATCCCTGATAGTTGACTTCAAATTACATACATTGGCAATACTGCAAATATATAAACGCTGGGAGGGAATATTTTTGAACTCTACTAAAGGTAATTTCCAACAATTGTGATGTTACATTTTTGTACGTTCAAATAATGTAGAGCATTATAGTAACCTAAGCGCAACCCAGCGCCATTATTAAAATGTATATTCAATAAATTTTAGGTCTGCACAGTAATTCCAAAAACAGGTTACTGAATCAAAACATTATTCCTGTAACTAGAATTAATGGTACAATAGGATAGCATAGTACAAAATTGAATTTCTATATTTTAATGAATTAAAACTGTCCAGCATTAGCGTGTGGTTGTCATTTACGGCAGGAAAATTTATGCGATATACGGTTTAAGTTTTTAATTGTGTATTAATTCCCGTTTTATTGGTAAGCTGTATAGCGAAAGGGCAACAAGTTACGTAACAATCAATAACGCAGCATAGCATTTTGGTTATTTACAATCCAAAGTAGTATAATAGAGAAGTTTGCCCGTATACAATGTTAATAAAATATATAAAGTCGAAACGATTTAACTTAGTGAGCTTAAAAATTTGTATGATGAAGCTAAAATACCGACAGCATTAAGCACTTTGGTTACAAAATTCCTTGTAAATGGTGCACATAATTTTTGCGTTTTTTTACAAGAAATACTAAAAGCCAAATTATTGAAAATAACTTCTGACTATCATTATTCCCTAGTCTATTCTCTATTCTCCTAAAGTCCTTGTCTTTTTTCCGGTAAGGACTCGAACCTAAATCTCCCGTTCTCCGGATAAACGTGCTAGTAGTGTTCTAGCAAGCAAACTCCAACAAACCTAGTACTAGTGTAAAGAGGTATAAATAAACATTCCATCTTTCGTAAGATATGCATGTTGTAATTTAAGAAAAGATATTTACTAAAACGCACACCGATTTCCACTAAGACACTCAGTAAACATTTTAATTTCATTTCATTCACCAAGCATAAAATGACAAACAACGTTGGAATGAAGTATCGGCATACTCCATACAACACAAGTTGAATTAATTAATCCAGGACAGCTGCTTCGAGGATTCGCCGATCCTCTCTCCTATCCCTACTCTCGAGAAAAAATATTATTTACAAGTACCTACTCTTGTGTCCTACACACCTTAAAAGTAAGACACGCGAAAAATACGGAAAGATAAACGAAAATGTCTTCGTAGTACGAAAAACAAAACGTCGCATGTTCATGCGACGACATTTTCGCCCAACGATATCTTCGTGGTCTTTGATACTAGGAAAACTATTATTCCGGATTACCTCGTGGCACCTAATTATTATTTATACAATGGTTACTCTTCTATAGATGTCAATCACATGCTAATTCTGGCAGAAAGTAGCAGTATGAAATTTATGAGATTCCCTTTCTCATCTAAATATTAGTAAAGTTTTTAAGGGTCAAGCTATGAGCGTTGAGTGAAGGAATTGTAAAGAGACGCAACCGTATAAGTACAAGCGGAACCGAAACAGCGTTCGACATGTAGATGGTGCATCAAGTCGAATGGGAACCGAAATTTTCGAATCTCATAAAACCGAGCTCGTTCAGTCTCTCCTGAATTAGCGTAGTGGTACCATCGATCGCCAATTCCAAAAAGGTGACCACGGCGAATCATATATGCATTTATGTAAATTGCTTCAAAAATATTTTTAGTTTTATCAAATTTCCTGTGAAAGATGGGAATAGAGCGAATGAGTAGATGCGAAATTGCGGCAATATTAATATTGCGAGTAACATTTTAAGCCAACAGACATTATAATAAATAATAAACGTATATTATTAAGTAAAACCGCAGCTCCTGTGAGATACAGCGAAGCAAGTAATAAAGCGTAGATGTTTTATATTTCGCACTACAATGACAAGAGAGACTTTCGTCTGTCTTTCCGTATTTTTCGCGTATCTTAGTTTTATGGTGTGTAGACGACAAAAGTAGATACTTGTAAATAATATTTTTTCCTGAGAGTAGAGATGGAACTTTCATGTTAGAATTAGTGTTGTTTGCCATACTACCCCTTGTCCTTGCTAGTATTATTAAAGCATAAAGTATTAAATAGAATCCGAGATGAATGAAGAAGTTTGATGATGAAGAATGAAGAGTTTATTTCAACCAAAGATTTCATCATTCGATATTGTTATGTGATACCCGATACGTTGAAATATTTTGTTAACTTCCTTTCCATTAAAACAACTGTATATTAACGTCATTGTTTAATTATAATAATCATCAAAATTTGCCATAATACAAACACAATAAAAATCTAGTATAATACATTGTACCCAAATGCTAAAAGTTATAACATTATCGCGCGTTAATTGCAGTTCCAAAGCGAAGTATCCCCGTCAGCAAATCCCCGTAAATATAATTCAGAGACCCGTGAATCCATTTTGTGCTGGAAATATTGGACGGTAAACATAAAGGGGACTTAAGAAAGTGTTACGCTATTATGTTCCGAACCATTCATTAACTTTTCTCTTTGATTACACTTGTAAGGAAAGTTCATTAAAGCTGCCATCAGCGAAAGATAATGCAAGCAGGTACCTGTTTATGAACATTCTGCATCTTAAACTTCGTTATATATGTAAAACTTATTCTTCGGCGAGATTAACAATTTTAGCAGTATAAGAGCTTCTGATATCCCCATCAACGGTTCTAGATAAAACGCATAAAAACTAATTGTCGTAACGAATGAGGTACTGTAACTGTTATGTTAGTGTTATTCGTTCCTAGATCTTTGTCATAAAATCGCAGTTGTAAGATTCACAAAGTTTAATGCCGTAGTTTTGGCGTCTTAGTTTGACGTGAATAGAAACGAAATAGCAAAGTGTTTAATAGTACTTGGTGCCTTATATGTAGTAAACTAGAATACAAAATCTACTGTCGCTGAGTGTATAAATTCAGTTACGCCAACGTGTCGTCTTAGCACGTTTATAAAATGCGTTTTCGGCATGATAAACAAACGCGTGTAAAGTACAAAAACGTTGTGTACTCTGCACTTTTATTTCAGATATAACAAATTTGTTAACAATCGCTATTACGTATATAATAAAAGAAGTTAAAAGAAAATATTAGTCAGGGAAAGAACATACAAAAATGTAATATTCGCCTAATGTATCACATTGGTAATAAATAACCAATGGTCAAAAACTGACTTGTACACAAATAAACAAGTTTCGGTATAAAAGGGGAAGATGTTAAATTTCTCCGTAATAATGTAAATATGCCCTGCAGATTAGCTAAATCGTCACCTGCTTTATGTTAAAGTAACGCAGTTGTAGTGAAAAGTAACTAACTGGCAAGTAGTTGCTTTTTTTAATATCCCAAACGGTGAAAAGTATCGTTTTAGCTTATTCTTAACATGTTAACATCGCAAAGCATATAATTTTATATCTATAGTACTGAATATTTTATACTTTCTGTAGTTAGTAATCTATTTCTTTGTTGGAAATTCACCTAAAGAGAGTCAAAATAACACCATAACGACAGTTTTTCCATTTGGTGTGCGTTTATAAAGTTCATTTTTGAATTTCAAATGCCTAAACTTCCTCGCAATTGCTTAATATCAAAAGCTTTTTTCCTTCATCTCAATTTTATTCGTTTTTCATTAAGTAGGTTAAAATGAAATCAAAATAAATAAAGCATCGATACACAACAAACTCCAAAGATCGCTGTTGTAGACTTCCGCGGTCGTTGTTTTCTTTTAAAGAATTTGGGTTGAGAGCAAAACGTCGGCACTCTCATGCAACTACGACGCGGTTTTAACGCTGAAACCCAAATCACTAAAAGAAAGCTTCAGAAATCTTTTATGTGCCATCCATTTGAATCAACATTTTGCAGTCTCGATAATCTCTATCGAGATATTCTTCTAGACGCCTGTAACGATTGCTCTTCTATGGTCGTTGCAGCATGTCGTCCAGATTCCTCTTAGAGGTTATTTCTATCTTCTCTGTTGACATTAAATTTGCCTGTCTCCACTGCTTCCCTGATTTATCTTTTGATAATAACTTATGGTCATGCCGGAGACGCTGTGAAAATCACACTCTCACTTTTTTGTTTTATCACAACTCATTTATTTGTGTTATCACAAAACATCGGTAAACCAAATTTTATAATAATTAAAGCACATTAAACCGTGACGCACTGCGTCGAAACATCCATAAAACCTCCTAGAAGTGTTCCAACGCATGCAAAATTGTGCAAATCTTGATAGCGAATATTTTGAGAAACGAAACGATTTGTACAGAAAAATGTCTTTTCATTCGCCATCTTTGTAAAAGCTCAAAAGGTATTAACCATACAAAGAAGTTTGTGAAACTGATAAGTTAAATAGCTCATTAGTTTTTTTCATCTAAATAATTTCACACTTTTACACTCACTTACCAGATTTTGGAGAAAAGCAAAGGATTTTTTAAAATTTAAGGCTTCTTAAGATTTAACGCTGTGGTTTTAAAGATATTTCTGCAAGCTGCGAAAGGCGTTTCGTCTGATGTGATGTATCCTAGTCCCTAGTCTAAACAACTAGTTGCTAGTTTAAAGAGTCATGTAATAAAAATCGGGAAACGCCGCAAACTCCCTAAAAGTACCCATCATTGCAGACCGGTACATTTAAAAATAAATTCTTTCATAATGGAACTACTAACGCGTATTGTACTTCGACTACCTATGTTTTTATAAAGCAATAAAGTAAAATCGACGTTTCCGAGAACAGTGCACTCAATCTCTGTCCGATGTTTTCCGGGTTAATTGCCTCTTCAAATTGTGCTACATGAAACTGCAGTACTAGTTCACCATTTAAATGCACCGGAATATCCACCACTTATTGTAGTACCGGATTTCGAGTAAGTAGCCGTGTTAGACACACGAAATATCTTACATGCGGTTTCCCAGGAAACATTCGAACATCGTCGACTTGCAATCGGCGGTAGAAGCAAACCGAACCATACGCTCCCATCATCGACTCTCTCTTGCTCTAACGCTTGCCACGGGATGGGCGTAAGAAGTCGAAGAGGAGACGCTGGACCAAGTTTGAACATTAAATTAGTCGTTTGCGGTCACTGATTCCCTAACACTCCCGCTCTGAATACCAATGCAAGCCACACCGGGGTAGATACACATCTTATTGTCGAAGTAAGAAGTTTGTTCGAACAATTGTTTGGTTTCTTCTCCGTAATTACATCCTATTTTGGCTTCATCGTCGTTGCGATTGTGCCATTCAGTCAAAGAGCATATATTTTTGGAAAGCTTATCAATTAATTTAAAGAGTTTTCGAACGAAATTTCTCGGGGCGAGCAAAACTAAGTATAGCGTAGATATTTTCTTGATATCATTTTTAATATAAATCCCCATTATTTGACAATGGTTTGAGAAACTTAATGGTATGTACGTGCCATAGTTAGGCAAAATATAATCCGGTTTATAATTGAATAAACTGAAATATGTTACCCCTTAGCTAAATAATTCGTTCAATTTTAGTCGATAAGTCTTGAACTAAATAAACAATATCATGTTATGCTAACAAATGAACCCAAGAAATATAAGAATATACATCAACATTTAAAATACTTTTAATAAAGATAAGATTATTTCATCGATATATAAGAAAGAAGCATCCAGAAAGCTAAAACAATATAGTAATAACAATTGGAGAAAGAACGCCTGCTGAGAGGGAAGTTACAGATAGATTTAACCTTGCTTTTTTCTTGAATCAAAATGTTCCATTGCAACACAATTCTTGTAAATGTATAGGAGAGGTGACTCAAATTCTTCATCAAACTACTATAAGTAATTAGCTTATCAAGTTTCTCAAAAATTATTGAATCAATTTTACTTAGACAGTTAATGACTTTCTTTACAAAATGTAACCTTATAGCTAGTTACTAACATGGGTATGTGCCGAACAGGAATGTGGATATTGCCCTCTGTGAGTTCTACTATAATATTGCATGTGTCCTTGATAAGAGCTTAAACGTTGCGGCCATGGTTGTTGACTACACACGTACTTTTGACAGTTTCAACTATCCATTGCTTTTTGAAAAGCTGGAGATAGTATTCGGGGGTTGCTCTAGACTACGCAAGATCATATCTTTGAAATAGAAAACAATATGTTAAACTTAGTAACTCTCTGGTTAGCAATACTTGTGAACTGTACGGGATGTGCCCCCTTTATTTGTGATTTACATCAATGATATATGTAACTACCTGTACACGGTTGATATCATTCAAGGCATCTCATGGCTGGAAATTTATGTGAAATTAGTATGCCCAGGAGGTCCTTCTGGATCTGCATTATACGATCCTTGTTTTCAGATACGCTGTGCCATCATTATTACGAGTAAGAATAATTTGTCGTTTTGTGCTGCACAAATACACTGTGTTAATTTTATCTAATTTTGAAAAAATTAAGTTATTTAAAAAAAATTAGTTTCGATTGGTGTGGAAAGTTTTTATTGAAATTATATATATAATATAATACTAACACATGTCAATCATTGCTCCACTTTCTATTTCTTCCTTATCAACATCTTCACCTACACCTTGACCCTCTTCTCTCCTTCCGACAATTCTAACAATTCATCATTTCAAACAATATTCTCCTAGATACTGGTCTCAGTTCCACGATTTGATTCAGATTTATGATTAATATCAATAACTTATTAGTTAAAGCTAGTTGTTCTACTGATTGTGGGATTACTTTGGTCAGGATTGAATTTTTAGTTAAATAAGTCAATCGATCGAAATATTCGTGGATTACAGCCTAAACGAAAAGAGTGGCTAATCCGGTGTTCGCTTTTAAAAATTACGCATCAATAGAGAATTTGTTGTTGCTGACAGATTTATTAAGTGTAGTATTTAATAAATCTGTCAGCAACAACACATTTCTCGTTTAACAGAGAACTATAAACATGGGTGACTATAGGTATTTAGTCATTTTAGCTATAAGAATAATAATACACTTGCCCAACAGGTACCCTCAATTACAGGACAAAAAATATTTATGTAAGTTGTTAACAAATAAATAAATAAAATTACAGAAAAAAAACGTTTTACATTAAAGAAAATAAACATAACTATCCAATTGAAAACAAATTTGACCGAGATATTTTCAAAGCGTCTATTGGCATTGCGTGTCTTGTAGTAGATTAGCGCTCAAACTAGTAGGTTAGTCTTTGGTGTTGGCATACTGAAAGTAGACGCATGGCGAGACGGCAACCGAGGAACGTTAAAGCATACAGTTGACAACAAGTAGGAATGAAGAACCTTGTTTTTAAGAAGCGTCTGTAGGTACCGAGAGCTAGGGAGCTCTCGTCGATGACTTAGTGAGTCGATTTAATGCCTACAAAGATCATGGTAAGATATACTTCAATCCAGATAAGTTGCATCAATTTTACATGACAAAAGACGGCATTGAATCCGCTCAACTGAAAGCTGTTAAGACGTGTAAAAGGTAACTAAGCAACACAAACATATTCTAATTTAGTAGTCGGATATCATTAATCCTTAAAATGTAGTGGTTATTTGAAGGCGCTATACAATGTTTAGTATTTTTGACACAAATGAGTCGCATGAGTTCAAGGCAAAACAGTAGATGGAGTATGGCCTTTTACAAATTTCAAATTATCGAAATAAATAGTTTTAGTCATTTTACCGGAATAATAAAATCACTATTATTGCATGGCAAAATAATGCTTTACGAGAAGACGGAAGTAACAGAACCTTTATGTGATATTTGCCTTGAGAGAGAAATAGCCACTTGGTTATTGTTTATATTTTGAGGAGTTTCAACAACAGCAAAACAGTGAAATTTGAATGAAAATTGTTGGAATTTGTATTCCATGAAGCTTCCTAATTGCAATATAAATTCTTTACGGTAATATTTGACGGATGATTAATAAAATACCTTAATGTACATTAGTACGGATGCGTCCTCGTTTTACCGTATTAACTGAATATTTATTGATCCGAAGTCAGCACTTTGATGCTGATAGCGTTCCATTTACAAATATTCAGCTTAAACGGGATTGCTAAGATACTGAATAAGTTTAAATCGTAGTTAAGAAAATGAAAATGTCTGTTTTCTTTCCTAACATCTAAGGCGTCCTCCTTAGCTGATAGCGTTCTATTTATAAAATTCAGTTGCTAAGGTACTAAGCAATTTCGTTAATTACGTTGTTGATAATGATTGTGGACACGTCTATTAAATATGTGTAGCTTTTCCTAACATCTAATCACTAAATTTTTAAAATAATTTGAGCCGATTCACTTCCTAATCACTTGCAGTTTACAATAACTTACTGAGCCAATTATCGATTAAGACAGCTATATGCATAGCAATATGTGCTTGTCAGAATTTAAAGTTTTGGCAGTTATTTTGTATCATACAATTGGTGTTGTAGGTTATTAGCAGTTATTGGTACAGTTTTAGTAGTTACGATGGATAATATCAAGTAGAAACGTTTATTCGCCGGACACTGGTATGTGGCTTGTAAAAACCACTCCAAAATAGATCAGAAGAAGGCTTATTTAGACTTCTTCACTGATTTATAAGCTTTCATTGTTCCTGCTACTTGTACTAAAATCAATTGTGGTTCGAAGTGCGTGCCTTTGCATATCCCAACAAGATGGTTGCCAAATTCAAGAACATGAAAATCGCTAACAGAAAGATCAAAGGGGCCAGCAATACTTTCCATTGAGTTATTTTGTATGTACGTATATTGTACGATTTCTAAAATGTGACTTACAAAGAATGGTGACAATTCACCAAATCGAGTACTAATAATTTTTGATATTTGTAAAATAATACATTACACATACAACTTAGTAACAATGCAGAACCTTTGAATTGGGAAATGCGTATCTGACAGGTTTATCATGCGGCAAGTCGGCGCCTATGTATGAAGAGAATGCTTCAAACAAATGTTACACTTTCGAGAATCGTATACCTACTAAAGTATTCATCAACGTGGGTTGCTGGGAAAATAGCGACTATTTGCTCAACAAAGAGCGTATGTCGATTTCAAGTATAATGCAAACACAGACTGTCCTGTTAGTAGATTCTTATTCAGCTGTCGATGTTAATACCTACCACTGCTTTTTATTTCAATGCAAAATTTATCTGAATGAGCGAATTACATAGCAGAACTTAGGAGTTGATATTGTTGGGTTTTCAAAATCGCCTCAATTTTATAATATTCATCTAGATTAGAATTAATAATAAAATATTTAAATTGCTGGTTAAGTAATAGGCAATAGCAATACAAATTACAATTTATCATCACGGTTACTATTCCTTAATGACTTTGTAATTCGCAACTTCCACCATTATATATCCATCTAGCACTAATGTATTTTTAATTCACTATTATTTACACGGCGTGTGGACTTATCGAAGCTATTGTTTCAATAATGGTCAACTATTGTGTAAAATATTCTAAATTTTAACATTTTAATTCACACAACCTTACAGTTAGAAAAATATTGGCTCCAAAACATTAGCAACATTGTTTCAACTAACTGATAAATGTGGTTACTAATTAGACAGAATATTAATTTTTGGACGACATGATCTAACTTATACTGAGGCCCAGGATAAGAATGTTAGTGCCCTAACAAACAACTACTATAATGCACCCAACTCATTGGAATTAATGCCAATATCTTCATATTATAAATTTTACATATTAAGAAAGACAACAAAATAAAAGCACGAGTACTATAAAACATAGAAGAGAAAATAAAGTAAAACATGTTATATGAAAATACATATACGGAAGTACTTCAAAACGAAATATGTATATCCATTTTTAAACGTAGTTGAACGGCAATTCATTCTGTCCCTTTTAATTATCCCCTCTTTCACTTTCATCTTCATTTGCATTCTTTCGTTATTATTACAACATTACGTTCTCTTTCCACGCCGAGCCTAAATAAAGACCTAATATAGCGCGTACTGAAAAACGTCTATCCATTTGCATTTACATAACATCCCCCTGTTGGTGCTCGACTACATACATACATACATATATTACGCCTCTGTTGATAACTTCTTTGTATAACTTTACGCATCAACGGTATGCCTGCGTGGGTTGGTTCTTTTACAATGAAACGACTATTTGAATATAAATTTTGAAAAGTGCGTATTAGTGAATACATTATTGGTGATGTATTAACTTAATCGGATGGATCTACTGGACCCTTTAACTGTTATTTTTTTTAGTAGATTATAATTAATCAACGCACTGCATACCCTGGTGTTGTTATAATTTAGAACATAGAACAAACACGAGTTTAGCTGCCATTAGCGACACGTATAGTGAGTTCATTTCACTCGTTCAATTTTCAAAATTCGTCTGGCGACTGTTAGCTCGTCTTTTAGTTTATGTAGGTAGCAGGGTAGTTAGGAGATTATATTAAGTCAGGTCAACGACGGTACTGATGGAAACAATAAATAACTTCTCTTCTGTTCGATTTCCTCATCCCAAAACTTTCAATTTAATGCAATCTTCACCTACAACAATCTCCAGAATAATTTCAGTCGTATCTCGATTATAATTTCGGTCGTTAAAAGTGGTGCTTTCGTTGCGTCTCTACATCGTTTGCATTATGCTACTTCTGAAAATAAGAATATCCGATCGAGTTTCGTTATTTCGAAAGTCATGAAAATTACCTATCGCGATTAAATAAAGGAGAGAGGGCTGTGTTCCTATTTTCTAAGTTTTCACCGTTTTGAATTTCACCATTAATTCAAACTGATAGTAGCGTGTTGGAATGCCACAGTTCCACGTTAGTTCTTCGTTCGAAATGTTAATATCCGTTAATTTTCATTTATTGTTATCTATTTGAATTTAAAATGTCGAAAAAGTGTTCTAAAAATACTTCGAAACTCTGCAGATTCTAAATTTAATTAATTACTTTTGAAAAATCATCTATTTTTAAATTTTTCCCTCGTATAAAACATCACAATATTTAAACTAAAAAAGTGTAGCGTTTAGCCACAAAGTGGTCATATCTCTTCTATCTGACATTGACAATCCACTTATTTCCTAAATATAAATTCGGAATTTATTAAATATATTTATGTGGAGCGGAGTGTGTCGATACGCTTTGTGTTTGCATAAAATGTGCCAAAATGTTTGTCCCATTGTATTTGCATCAATACGTAAATGTCATTATTTGGCCAAATATAAACAAATGTCATAAGAAATCGTTGTTCGCATCTACCTAGAGCTTCCAAATCCAATTATTGGCAATAAACAGTGTTTTACAGCAGCGAATAAGAATATTAGCTTGGGATGCTCAAATCCTTTTTGATCTTTCTTGATAGATCTATCGTTTGTTAATTTCTGTTCATATTTCCAACTGTTTTTCGCCTTTGTTTGGCGAAATGTCGACCTTTTGCTTCTCGCATATTCCATTCGCAATTCAAAATTCACACGTCATATTATTTACGTATATATGGAGCTAGGTTTCACGGAATTTAGACGGCATTTTTGCCGCTCGCACTGAAACCAAGTTGATTCGGCTTTCACCGAGCGCGCACGTAAAACCATCATTTCACGACCCTCTATTATACACATTGACGCTTTCACGGTTACATACATTTATACGCCTACAAAAACATCCGCACACACTGGCAAAGAGAGAAAATCACGGGCGAGCACTGCGAGGCCGTAAAAAAATATAAGAAGTGTACGTGCTGAAATGTAAATGTGCAAAGAATGGGATGAAAGATGGTATTTTGAAATGAAGCATGCAGCACTGAAATGTCAGATGTAGGTAACAGATATGAAATAGTGCCGCTCCACCTCTACTTATGAATGTAAAGTAAAACAGTGTCTCCGAAGCGCGATTCGGTACTGCTGTCGCTGCCCCGTGGGGGTGCTTCGATCGCTTCAGTGGCGTACGGTTACGTTTTTGAGAATTAACATGGTGCTAAAATTAAGCTAATAAAGCGAGTGCATAGGTACTTATTACAGTATTGATGTATTTATTTTGTTCAAACTACCGACGTCTTAGGGATCTCGCAAAATTAAAATTGAAACAAAAAAATGACGAAATCTGAAAGAAGTTACTTATAGCTATTGAGATATTTCAAATGGAATACAAAATCAAAAGATAATCACAAGTTCAATACCCTACTTACAAATAATTTTGAACTATTTGCAGCCGTGAGAGTGTTGTATATGTGTGTTTTCTTTAAAATCCTCTTTTCTTTCATTCCAGTTCATGCTCTAACTCTGTTTAACTCAATTCCTTGTTCTAACCTTTTCGGTACATTTTCCTTTCTTATTTTCTTGGAAATGCTGTTGACTGTTTCCAATAGCCGAAATATTTTGAATAATCGTTTAAAATTAAATTTCTCAATAATTTTTTGCGAAACGCGTCTGATGTCAATTCTTTCTATCTTCTTGCTCATCTCGTTGTCACTGAGATGTGAATCCAACGACTTGATACTTTTTGTGGTTGGTCTAACAATGTTCGTGTGCAATGCTACAGATAACATTTTGAATTTTTCATGTGATATTGTGCACAACTTTGTTTTTTTTGTATAAACAAAAAAAAAACGTAAGGAGGTAAATTATTGACAGTAACTTGGGGCTTTGACTATCCTTCGTAAAGTAATACTAATGGAGTATTTTTTAACGAAGAATTCTTACTATAAATTATCAGAATGCCAGTATTCGATTGACAACTAAAAATAATCCCAATTCTGTAAATATATTAAACGAATTTTGATAATTATTGAATATTCCAATTAAAATAAGAAAAATCATTAATATTTAATGCAAGTGCACGCACTTCGCCCCAATATCCCACTAGAACATACTACAGCTATAAAGTATAGATACAATGCTGATAAATACATACTGCTATGTATTTATCAGTTTCAAACGATATATTGCTTAGTAATTCTACAAAATATTGGGCATCAAAGAAAAGACTTACGAATAACCTATTAAAAAATTGGTATAATTAATAGAAATGAAATACTTTTCTAAGTATTCTTGTATGACTAATTTATTCTATACACTGACTTGGGAATAAATTTTAGGAACTCAAAAAATCAAAAGTAGAAAGTAAGTTGGAAATATTAGATTTGGTCCAATACCTGCAAAAAACTGTAAAAGAAGAACTTCAGTTAGCATACTGCATAGGTACTGGACGTAAAGTTTTGTGTGTTGGAACAAAGCTATTCTAGTAGCACTCTCACCAAGAAAAAGAAACACTATGTTCAAAAGTTTATGCTTTAAAAAAATAAATTGAAAGCTTGTAATGAAAGTATTCTTGAGAGCGATGTGGTAGCGAGAAGGGTTGGTTAATGCGTGTATCCAAGACCATGTAAAATCTCAAAAAATTTAAAGACTAAGTACCAAGTACGTATTAGATAAGCACATATTCAAGAATAAACTGCGTCTTCAAGAATACGAAAACATTATCTTTAAACTACAATTTCCTGTGGTATTCAACCATCACCACTTACTATTAGAGATAAAGGTAGATTTAAATTTGGCAGAGTTGCTAAGACGCTCAACAGTTTTTTATAAATCGAAAAAAGACCCATTTTCTTCTTTTACCTTGAGCACCTTTATTTAGTTTGCAGAGGAAAGATAAAACCACATTCTCAATGCCACTTTCAATCTTCCATGCACTGGTGTACTCGAAATTTTTATAAGACGTTTCGGTTCTTTCTGGGCATGTGTCACTGTTGGTGTTTGTATATCTGATGACGAGGGAGTGCGGTAAAACAATATTGCAGTGGAAATCATAATAAATTATTTGAAACACTTAGCTCAGCACATTTTGTTCATAACAAACTGAACTTTGTCAAACTGAAACCTACTCTCTTACTTCAATAATAAGCAAGATCTCCCGTGGAGAGGATAGAAAATGAATCAATTTGTATACTTGAGAACAAGCAGGTTAGAAAATTGAACAACACTTGTTTCTTGCCATGTCATGGAATACAAATGTTACTGCATGCCACTTGTGTATAGATCAAACAGTTGTCTTAACTTTTAATTCGCGAGAAATAAGAGAAGGCAAAATATACATAACGGGACGCCACTGGCGATATTGCTACTGGCGAATATGAGAAAAGTATGCGATTTCCAAAGGAAGAGAGGGAACCGGGCAAAATCAAAAGTTAACTTTTCCACATCTGCCCGACTTCTTCTCTCAAGGTGTATACCCGACTCGGCTGTGTTCCGGCGTACTTTCTTGAATAGTGTGAATAGAATTGACTTTAAAATATGAATCGAATGCGACCAATATATCTCGCAGCCGACACATATTAACTCAGCGGCGCTCCGGGAACGTTTCACTCGCTCCACCGCGCCCGTGCCCAGCATCACCGTTGCGGTGTATTAATAATCCCAGCCTTGATGTGTAAGACGCGCGTATCATGCAGCTCGGTTGCTCTGTCGTCTGAACTTTCAGGGGCCCGCGAGTATGCTTCACGTTGGCGCTTCATATCACGTATTCCGCTTTTCTTGCTCTCTTTTTGGCTCACTTTATTTTCCACTCTTTCGCGCTTTAAGTCTATGCATTTTGGAATCATATTTACTTTATAAAAATACACGAACATACATTCAACGTGTCGGAATAAATAAATCGCTGTTTAATTTATGTAGGAGTATGTGATCCATAAATTCATTTGCGCAATTTGTATGATCCAGGGCTATATGCGCAAATTAATTTCTTTTTACAATTTTAGTAATTTATGAAGGCTTGAACGTATAAAAATTATTGCGTTGACCTTCCATACCTTTCAGCAAAGTTGTACATTATAATGCAGTTGCCTATTTAAAATGAATTTAATCATATGCAATATTGCTGTAGGGCGTTAGTGAGAATTGTATGAATTTTACAATAAACAAACCTAAGTTGAATTAAAGTTACAATATAAATGGCACTGGTGTATTTCCAAATGCAATATATTTACATATGTTCTGGTCAAATATTATACGTAGGCGTTTTCTCGCGCAAAACCTAATATCTCAGAGGATGAGGTACAAAATGGCGCATCCACCAACGCGGGATAACCATATACAGCAGCGACAACGGCGTCGCCACTTCGCCTTATGTGATTACTATAATTTGCATAAGCTCGCGCACAAAGTAAATATAACAATGTAATCCTTTGCTCTGGTGTTGTGCTTTTCGGCGACGTAACTTTCAATCCCTTCGCATGAAATATGCATACCTGACTTACAATAACTTCTAACTCAATATAGGTTCGAATAATGGATGAAATCCCATTCATACCGGAGTTATTCTCTTTCTGAACGAATTATCCGCCTGACTTTTAATTCGTTCTCCTAGAAAGCGAATAAATAACCGAATTGATAATATTTCAAATAATGATTGTGGCGTAGTATGGTAAACAACACATAAGGATCGGTAACCTCCGCACCACACAAGTTTAGGCACGGATTATTATTATTAAGAAGGTTATCTTTTTAGTCTTACTTATAGCTGTAACAGCAAACAATAGATCGACTTAAAGTGCTCTATTGATTTTCAAAATATTCTCCGCACTTCATTCTTTCAAACCAACCGTTGAAGCAGTTACAATAGTCATCAGTTGGAAGAGTCAAAACTACCATTTTAAAGGCATCGACTGTTTCTTCCGACGATTGGAACCGGAACCCACTCAGCGTATTGATGGTTGGTTTCCTCACCACTCACAATTCTTTAAACGTATTTTGAGGTTCCGTTGCTGAACCCGTCGAAAGTTTTTCGACACCAATTAACGCGAGCCGCCTTTTATTCTTCAGGTAAAAAGTATGGAACCTAATGGAAAACTGATTTTCTCAAAGCCAAAAATTTTTTGGATTCGGGTCTTTAAAATAAGGATGTCCCAATCTCGTGAAATGGCGCATGTTGATCTTCCTTGACCAGAGCGGGTAATCCTCGTTGAAACTGGTCCGCCCATGTTGGAATTCTCAACACCATTAAGAAATTATCGACTGATGTGATGCTTCATTTTTAAAACAAAAACTAACTCGACCAGATATTGTTGTTGAGATAATCCTCTCCGAAAGTCGTAAAAAATTATTGCGGGAAAGTTTTCTCTACTCAATTGCATTTTTTCAAGTGACCTGTCAATTTTAAAAATTTTTGTGGCTAAATCGCTTGCCGTACCTTGATGAAACTTGGGATCTAAATATTTCAATTAATTTTAACATGCTACGTTTCATTGGGGCTCCCTTTAACCGCCTACATGCAAGACAGCCCCCGTAATGTTAATTCCAATGGAAGCGTTTAATGTTGACTTAATTAAATTGAATCAAAGTTTACCAAATATATAAACCCTGTAGCTTGTTACAACAAGAGCTCTTTAATGTGTAAATAGTGGGTGTGAGCGTTTCTTGCTTTTGTTGCTATCGCTTCTCTCGCCATAAATAACAAAACGCAGTGGTTGGTGGTAGCTGGTTCATTAAAATATATTCATTTATATTAATTGTCCTGGGTGTGCTAGCCTCGAAGTCGAAGAGTGCTACCCTCGTAGATTCTGTGGCAAAGACTGCATAATTCTGTAGAGGTCGATACAGCGATATAATTCGACAATCTCCGTGATTAGAGTATCTTTAATTAGATACTCTCATCCGAACAATTTAACAAAACGCAATTAATTATTGCCTATCAAACGCACTAAAAAATCTGTCGCTTAACCATGGTGGGACTCGTTCGCATAGCACTTAACTCAAAGTCTTAAATACGTTATTTTCTAGATAAAATTTCCAACTTCTTCTTCTTACCATTTCTGTGTATGCTACAAAGTTGCTGTTTGTCTCTGAATAAACAACCACTAAATGGTACCTTTTTATTTGCGACAACCTTTCATGTCTATGTTGTGTTTATTTGATGTTCCAACTAATTATTTGCTATAGCCAAGAAAATATTAGTCACAAATATTTATACATTGCTTAATCGAAATAAGTAATACAATTTTATGTACTTCGTAGCTTTTCCCACTTTTATTAGGTAAAATACTAATCAAAAACAAACAGGTCGTGCTACCGGATGTAAAAATAACGATTTTCAGTGAAAAAAATGCGGTTTCTCAGTAACCAAGTGCAGTCAGTAATATCAGTTTCGGGCCTGATTCTATTCTCGTTATGTCCATATTCGTTTATTGAGCATCATGATACGCGGACGAAGTTTAATTATAGTATTCATTTAAAATACCGGAATGGATAACATTTTACTTTTTGTATTAATAGTGTTATATGATGCTTATGTAGATGTTGTTACAATTATACGCCTTCAAAAAGTCCGAAACGCCTATTTACGATTTATTCATGGATTAGAAAAGTATCAAGCATATTTCAGATAAAGTTCTAGATACCGGATGGCTAAACGTGGGCACCAGAAAAGAACTGCAAAAGGTACAAAAAGTACGTAAATGTAACAATTTCTTTATTAAAATCGGTTCAACGAACGAGTTTATTTCTTTAATAAATGACTGTTCATTATTTCGGTGACCACATACCTTTGTATGTAAACTATATACAATAAACGGATTTATTGACATGAGAAATATATTTATTAATGTGTAATGAAAATTCCTTAAAGTTTGTTTCGCTTCTCATAAAGTAAGTTAATAAACGGGAATTCACTATATTGATAAATAGGTTTCAATTTGATAAACGTAATTCATTGTTATAATAAATTTATTAATTAATATATATTTTTTTGTTGCTGTAACAAAACGAAATCGACGAATACAATTTATTGATTAATCTTTTCGGTACACGTTAATTGCACGCCGTCTCGGAGTAATTTCATCCCCACCTTTTTTGAAAGCTCCTTTTTCTGTTTCTCAATTTTCATAACTGCCTATTTCACTATATGACTAGTGATGTAAGAAGTTTTTACCTAACTGATAGAGGCATTTATTAAAAAAATTCACCACTGTCAAATACTCTTTGTATAGTATTTGTAACCGTTCAATTCCCTTTTTTTATTTTAAAGCGAGGTTAGATAAAATTTCTTTTCGGTCTCCCGTTTTGGAAAATAAATTTCTTGTCATAACTGGTTGCTTAAGTAACTATTAAATTTGCCTTACAGCTAAATTGCTTTTCTTTTTATACCATTATTTCATTTCGACTTAATAACCTTAATCATTTACTTTATTTCTCATTTACATTACTCTTGTGCAGTGGCGACCATGCTTGCTTAGACCTCATGCCGGCTAGTGCCTAGCTTAGTTCATCATAACAACAAAGTTATAATAATTACTTTATCACCCTGTAAAATACAATTACTCAGATTTTGTGGTAAAACAATTAGGCTGTTAGTACTGAATGCCAATAATTCGGGGTGTTAGTGACATAAGCTAAAGAAGCTAATTTACTACTTTACACAAGAATTATGTTTGTATGAGCGTCAATATCTACAAGGAAAGATCGCCTACGTAGCGTCCAGAAAATTCTGGAAACCTCTGAAAAGTTCTAGGAATCCGTGGAAGCTCACAGAACCTACCGAAGGTTTTAAAATATTCTAGAAACCCGCGGAAAATCAACGAAGCCATCGAACATTATCGAAGGAGATTCTAGAAGGGGACTGATACTCTCTAAAGTAATGGTCGTAGTTGCTCAAAGTTCGAAAACCTTCAATGCCTACGTAAGGGCCCGTTCCCGGAGTATACAAAGAAGTCTGTTTAGTTTAGGAGTGTAGTTATAGGCATTTGCGTTTCATTTTAGTTTAGGGTTTCACCGTCGGATTGTGTATATTGCTCTTTTTTCTACATTTAACACAATAAATTGATTTATTATTATTATTATATTCATTTACGATGTAAAGACCTGTGGTCCAATACATGGTAAGAAAGTTAATTCAATTGAACAGAATAACGTAATGATTACTTTAAAATAAATTAGACGGAGTGTCCTTTAATTGCCACATTTATCCTATGTCCTGGCCTGGCTCCTTTCTCGGATTCTCCAGCCGCTCATATAACTTTGGGTCCCCCTTTCTCTGCCCCTTGCATTTTATTACGTACATCTTATACTTAGCTACAGCCAACGATGATCCCGGTGAAAATGCCAAATAACTCGTCTTCATGTCTTTAAAGTTCGTCTCTAATGTAACATTTTTCCACAGAAATGTATAGAATAAATTCAATTTTATTATAATTTATCATAATTTCGCAAGTTAAATTCACTCGGTGAGAAGTCCTCAGTAAAAGTCCACATTCAACGATTGCCGGTAATGTCTAAGGCCGTAAAGTCAGTGTTTAGAATGCGTACTCGTATATCCTCTAAGTGAATCGAAGTGTTTACAGTTCAAATTTTACTTTAATTAGAAGATTAAATTCAACTACAGTCACAAATGACGAAAAATAAAGTGAAGTAACATTACTAGTGTAATAAAACTCGGAAGGATTTCACTTCAAAATACTTTTCACTATTAACAACATGGATTACCCTTTCTTATAAAAGTAACAAAATTAACAAAATTCATTTTATCTACTACATAACATCCAACAGCCGTCTCTTTGATTTGAGTACTTCATTTGTACATAAAAACAATTGTGTTTGCTCCCTAAAAGTCAGCCACCGCATCAAGACGGTTATACCCTTAGCAACAAAATAAACACATGTAGCTTTATAGAATTGCGTTGATCAATAATTTCTAAGGTTACCGCTTGTCTTCTGCGTACAGAATATAACGTAGCACACATTTACATACACTACCGTTCATATATTTGGGGACGACTAAGAAAAACTCCGAAAAATAAGCAAAATTGAAATATTGACGCTTGATTGTGTTTTATATGAAAGAGTATACATTTCTATATGCATGCATTATCCCATCAAATTTATAACGCATTTATATTCTACCGCAGCCTCAGACAAAATTCCTCTTAATCCCTTTTATGGGGTTATAAACGTAAACTTAAAAATATTGTCGAATATTTCCACAAAGGAATAATGTGAGATTCATAGAACACTTAGTACAACAAACAAAGCAGATGCCGTCTTGTATTTAAAATAAAATCGATCTTGATAGTAGTTTAGTTTAAATTTAACTATCGTAATAAACGGGTGGTGCTGAAATGGCAAAACGAAAGGAAATTTCCATCGAAACGCGTTCTGCTACTATTACTTTACGTAATGAAGGATACTCAATGGCAGTTATTGCGAAAAAATTAAAAATATCGAAAAATGGTGTATTTACAACATTAAAACGGGTGGCGGAAACGGGTTCTTTGGCTGATAAGAAACGTTCTGGACGTAAAAAGAAGACAACAGCTGCTGAAGATCAGTCCATGGTTTTTGTTTCAAAAAGAAACAGATTCCTAACGGATCCGGAAATAACGCAGCAAGTCAATGTTTCACGAAGAAATCCTATTTCGCATTCGACCGTGAAACGAAGATTAATTGCGGCAGGCTTAAAGGGACGAGTAGCTGCCAGAAAACCGCTTTTGAAAGTTCAAAATAAAAGAAAAAGATTGCAGTGGGCACAAGAACACAGACACTGGACATTCGAATAGTGGCGCAACGTGCTGTGGACAGATGAGTCCAAATTTGAAACATTTGGCTCCAAACGGAGGACGTTTGTTAGGCGACAGGTTGGTGAAAGAGTTAGTGAACAGTGTATTTTACCTATAGTGAAGCACGGTGGAGGTAGCGTAATGGTTTGGAGCTGTTTTGCGGGAACAGCTGTAGGTGATTTAGTAAGAATACTGGGAATACTTCGTAAAGAGGGCTATCTCAAAATATTACAAGAGAATGCTGTACCAAGTGGGGAACGATTACGAGGTCGAAACTTTACGTTTCAAGAGGATAACGACCCTAAGCATTCTTCTCGTATATGCAGAAACTATCTAGCATCCCTGGAAGAAGAAGATCGTTTAAAAAGAATGATTTGGTCACCTCAGTCTCCTGACCTGTCGCCTATCGAATTAATATGGGATGAACTGGACAGAAGGATTCGCCAAAAAGGAGTGACTAGTTCACAAGATTAATGGAGAAAGCTCCAGCAAACATGGACCGAGATCCCAGCAACATTTTTGAAATGTTTAGTTCTAAGAATGCCACGAATATGTACCACAGTAATTAAGTCAAAGGGTGGATATACAGACGAAAAATCCGTATAGACCTAATTATAATTAGTACAACATTGCTTTTTGGAATATTTTTAGTTTTGTCTATACAAAACTAAAAATATTCTAATTGAATATAATAAACTAATTGAGCATACTATTATGCTCAATGTACAGAAGTAAATTAAATTACAAATGACTTTTTGTTTTTATCCGAATTAAAAAAAAACTGTATTTTTTAATCGTCCCCAAATATATGAACGGTAGTGTACATGCACGGACCTATACACACTTATAATGGTGTGGAACTCGTGCTTGAGATTCATGATACCAGGCGCCTTTTTTCCTATGACGGTTGGGTCGTCATTTCTAATACAGTGAACGATTTACAAACATTGTTGCGACATATTTAAATTTATGATTTCTTCATATTTCCTTGACGGTTGGTTTCTTATTACTCCTGTGCTAAAATAGAGAGTTTATTCTGTTATGTTTATAAACTGCTTCGAAACACTGAGAAGAGAGAACTGTTTGCCCTTTACACGGTAATAGAAATTTAGGGAGAAATGGTGTTAGAAAGTAACGTATATTGAATATATTTGCAGCTCCATTCGGAATAACTTCTGGTAAACTAAATATTAGTTGCCTTCATACAATCATTATATTAAATTAATTTCTAGTTATGAATTTTCTTCTTTTAATTTTTTCAGCATTTTCTAAAACTCGTAATTGAAATTAACTTGAGCAACCTTCACAATTCTACCTTTTATAAATGTTAGTATGCATTTAAATCGTCTTTTCGTTTTTATTTGCACTATTCATTTTACATTCTTCGTTAATCGGAAGGAATTTGGGTTCTATCTGCTTTAGCACAATTGTTAGTCTCTCTCTTTTTCTTTGAGACTAATACATCTTATTCTCAATTAGGCATCAAACTTTAGTGTCTCTTGATATTATTTTAGTATTAAAATACCTTGAAAAGGTTATCTTTTAGCTCCTACACAAATCTACCTATGCTGTTAAATCTTAACGATACACTCAGTAATAACTGCTGTTGTAGTTGTAATATTCAATTTCAAAATCGACATTGCTCCTGTGGAGAGTGTATTAAGAAGGCCTAAAGCTAACATGGTCGCAACGTTTATAATGGATGCGTTTGCGTGAGATATCAAAGACAAAAGGGATGGCCGATAAGAAAGTGCAGCTCTTATGTACTCCCGTCAATGATTACTGGCTGATGTGCCAAGATACGTTTGCTAATCGAGTTGAAAGAAAAACAATCCTACAGACGAAGGTCGTAGTTGTCTTTCTGACGATGACAAGATAAGCAACGCTTGTGGATTGAACTGATTCACCAGAATCATACTCATGTCGTCAAGTTTCCAAAAAAATGTTAACGGTCGTCATGGCGACACAATAATGTTTCCATAGTGAAGCCCTTCAACTTTGATTCTTGAGGAGTTTACCCATAAATGTGTGATTATACCTAGAGTGCGAATAGAGGCTTTAGTTCTCGTAATATGCACCTAGTGCAATATATCGCAACACTCTTTCGATCACTTTCCAACAAAAACAAAGCTTTTTGGAAAATTTGAATAAATTTTATTGTTGAACGGGAATTATTGCCGAACACTTTCCATTCAATACGTTACCGTTGCGTATCGTAAAGTGTAAACCGCGATGCTTTATCGTATGGAATATGGAGCGCTTTGATTTAAATACAGAGCGTATTCTCGACGTGACGTTGATTTTTCAAACGATCGTTCGTTTAGCCGACCATACGTACACTCCGAACAAATGAATACGTAACATGGATATAACAACGCGACGCGTTGTTGTTACCGACTTCAACAACGTGGACGTGGAAATGTCGCAATAAATAACTTCGAACGCGTATCTAAACATTATCGTGTACATTATAAATATTCGTAAACATGTCTGGCAGGTCGCTGCTGCCTGCCGTCGGTCGGTACGTAACAAATAGAGATATGTCGAGCATCCGTGTGCGTATGGGGATAAAAGTCGCAGCAATATGTTTTTCGACGGCGTGCGTCGCAATTTTATTTCGCATTTGTCCGCAATTTGTCACAGGTACATGAGATTGCGGCCGTCGGAGTCCCCCGTTTTTTACGTGTTCGCTTTGGTAGTGTTCTGGAAAACAACATGCATGAAGTCAATCAGTTCTTTGTTTTGGAAGGGACCAAATAGTATCGCGGTATGTGTTTGTTTGCTATATATAAATGTACTTCGTGGCCTAAATAAAAGTGACTTTAGTCATAATACTATTGTTTTTTTGAAGATGTCTTTTATGAACAAAATTTTTCCAATCATAGCAACATTGCATGCAGTACGAAATCATTTGCTCACTATTGTAGCTGTGTCCTAAGCCGGAGACAAACATACTTTCCTTCCACTTTAAAACCAGTATATAAGGACTGCGTACAAAACTTTTATCACAATAATCATGAATATTACATCGCTAACGGTTGAAGCTACCCTGGCCAAAATCAGGCGACTAGAGTTATTCTTGATGAATTCTCTGTCTACATCGCTGACAGCTAGAACTGTCCTAGGAGGATTTCGCAGCCGCATCCACATCACTGACGCATAGAGTTTTCATTGATGGATATTATTAAGGGCTAGAGCTGTCCTTGGTAGGTATTCGATACTGCCCACCTATTATTTTGTTAATTACCGTTTTTTTAAATATATATAGAATTTTGTCAGGGATTTATATCTTTTATACATACGTGCATTAAACTTTATTTACTTTCTTTTAATTTATTTTGAGAATTTAATTTTGTTTTTAACCATTGTTTATAAATAAAACTAATTACTCTAACCTCCTTTCATTTTATAAGAACTTATGCTACGTTGCATACAAACTTCAAAGAAACAAATAAAAAAAGTCACATTTAGCGGGATTTTCTATGATAGCGTTCACTTTCAACTGATGCATGATGAATTATTTGCAACACAATCTTTTAATTTTATTCCTCAACACCTGCTCACAGTGCTACAAGAATGACATTGGTATCTGCCCAGTTCTTGCACATGTATAAATTAACGGTTTTTCCGAATTACTCTTGCAGATTGACTTAGGCATACATAGAAATATCCCCTCATAAATTACAATGAAGTGTAAACCACAATGGTCCAAAAAAATTAAAAAATGCGATTAGTGGATTTGAACTGCAACCTTTCAATATTTAAAGAATCCATTTACGAAAATCTATTTTCATTGAGGGAATTTAATAAAGAAGGAGCACTACGAAGAAACTTGTCTAATATTCGATAATAATCTTGCACGAAGTTCCCCACTTCGATTATTCAAACGAGTTGGGTCAACCAATAATAACGCAAACATTCACGTAACTGCAGGTCAAGTAGGACGCTGCTCCAGCGTAATGAATACGAAATGTTGGGATTGAAAACTTTCCGACGTTCTAGACTAATAAATATCAATTACTTTATACCAAAAAGGAAAACAAAATAAGACGACCACCACCGCGAATTCATTTTCCTTTATGCATGTACTGCGGGCCAACTTTTGCCTAATTTAATTTACAAAGTGACAGTTTCCTTTAAATCAAAATTTGCTTTGTTTTCATCACGGCTTTTCTTGGTCTTTATTTCCCAAGGGGTGATGCTGTCTGGGACCTCAAAATTCAATTTTCAACTGTATCTTACATCTTAGTCGGCCATTATAATATACCAACAACGAAATATCAAGTACGAATCTTGCCGAGAGGAAATTGAATTTATATTGAATCCAGAAAGTAGAATATACCGATTTCATTATTAAATTTAAATTTATAGTTCTATCTATTTCATTTTCGGTGTCATCAGCAATTTTCAATTACGTTTTATCTATATTTATTTAACGAATATAATTTGCGCTTGTTGAAGTTACGTTCATTTATGTAAATATATTTGCATTAAACCCAACCTTGAGCTACTATTTAAATTAGTCAATACAATACAATACATAAACATATAATGAATTGATCTAAAATGAATTATTTCCAAATTTAAATTTTCCACAGTAGATGGGGATGTTCAGATGTTATAAATAAGCCTGCAGAAACGAGTTGCGCTTCACGAAATTAGCAGACTCGTGTTCATTTGTCTTATGAGAATGGGTTCGTTAACACGAAAGTCGACAAAACACGAGTCTGTCTAGTCTTTGCTAATTTCGCGTAGCGCACGGAAAGTGTACTCGTTTCTGCAGGCTTAGTTTTGATACAGTTTCACATTGTTTCCTTTACAACCTTGTTTTCCTTGAAAATGTTCTCAGGATACACTTACTACTCTATGCATTTTTAGTAGATTCCATGTACATTATGAATTCTTGCAACTACCACCCTTACCTAACAACTGCTGCAAGCAATAAATTTACAATGAATGTTCAAAATTGTCTTCTGCGTTCTCAGGCCACACACACCCTGAATTATAACTGCCGTAATTCTATAATACGCTGTATGAGCCTGATCCTTTAAATGGTCCAAATTGAAAAACATACATTGTACCATGAAATGTTTTCGCAAGAAAAATAGCATTAAGCACCAAGATAATGTACCGTATAAAGACTGAGCCACTTCACCAACACCCTTAGTACAATATTTCACTAACCCCGAACACATTTCAACAGCATCTCCAGCAGTAATACTAAAGTAAAGTTCAGGGAAGTGTTGTGGTGATGATGAAGTCTTGTGTCCAAGTACGTAATTTGATATTAGAATTGGTAATATAAAACTTATCCATTGAATAGGGTAGCATATTGGTACCTGCTCATGAACAAGTACCAATGTATAACGCGTTTAATAAAGACGGGCTCTTTCAAATTTCTACATCCGCTTACTTGATAATTAAATACAGGCTAAAGTGCAACATTTCAGCTTGCTCTTTAACAAATAAAGCGGTATCGCCAGCATATAGTAAACCTAAGCAATGCATCGTATCTCTGCCAAAAGTCGGTACCAAGAACATGTTTTTTGCAGTTATTGTTTTTTTGTTTGGATTTGCATACATTCAGCTGTTATAACATTTTCTGTAGTTGAGTTCTTCCTGTATAAAATAAATTATTATTATTACGATTTTATTACATCTAGCCGCCGATACCTTTAGTTAAGACACATCTGTATTAAAATAGTTGGAATAGTTGGAAAATCTCCTCCTTTTATCTAGTAGATGTTAGAGATGGCCTACTGAAATGTTAATATCCTTTGTGGCTAATGGCTGCACATTTGTATAGACGGTGCTTTGCTGTCTCCGCCACTTCATGATGTAGACGACAGAGTCAGTTAACCGGCTTTTCTATGTTCTTCTCATTTTCTAATTTCTTGATTTAGGTGATCTATAAAAATGTGTATGGCTGTATCTAATGTCTCATATTTAGGTAGTAGTTGGAACCGCCAATATCTGTGCGAAATCCGATTTCTATTCTGGATCTAAATTCGAATCTTAAGTTGAAGTCTGCGGCCGTCCATTCAGCATGGTTTTCAGTAATCACCTTATAAGGCTGATCAGACTTGCATTATAATCGCGATCGTGACTTGTACACTATGCCGATTTCAGTCTCTTTATTTTGTTAAGAGCACAGCATTGAAAATCTGTTTATTGTCAATGACAATGTTTAACAGAAACATTTTGCTGTTATGACGTATATCAAGCAGCATGCCGATTTGATTCCGATTAATGCTCGCGCTTTTATTTTGTAAGCATAAAATATTTATAGCACAGTATTCCACAGCATCATAACAATTTACTCTCTTCCCTTTGTTGGAAAATTTCGGATCGTTTCTGTTGGCCTATTGCGTTAAAAACATCGTCTGCAACGAGGGCAGCTGCGTTTTCCACGCTCGCATAAAAGCATTTCCGACCTGCGGGAATACATCCAGTGATTGATACTCTTCTATTAGCTTTAAACTAGGTTAGTGTTGTTCATAAAGTCCATTAAATATTCAACGCATCGGAGATAGTACACTAATAACTGTTGCCTTTAATAGTTAATGTATTGCTTTTGGGAGGCGGGCGTCGATGTGTTGTATGTACATGTACATACATACACAACCTGATACCATCGATAGGATGAGTTCATACCGTCAGTATCATATTAAGCGAGCCCACCTTATCGAACGTACGTCTAGGCGCTGAAGAAATACCGTTCTTGATAAGCCATTCGCTGGGATTACCGTTAATCTTTTCCAATACCTGATCTGCTCACTACCGCCGTAAAATATTTTCCAAACTATTAAACTTTACTCTCAGCGATCTAGACTAGCGGCAGCGGCTTTTCCTCACGGCATCGGTCGGTAATGCCATCGCTAGACCTATACTACGTAGTACTACGGTCCATTATTTTTAATAATTCCGGTTTTGATCGGACCCCGACAGGAAACGCTGTACCTTCTCCTTAGCGTATCCCGCTAATAAGAATCGCGAATGTGCTTATGAATATTTATGGGAATGAATAATGCGAAAAACACGAATTTAGAAATTTTGGCTAAAGGAAGGACGGAGACGGAACGATCGAAGGTCCCAAGCGTATTATAAGCCCTACGATGGTAGCAGTTAATTAAAACAAGACATTTTTTCTCAATACCTACGACACGTTCCGTACTTGAGTGTTTTCTATGCCGGTATTTGTATTTATGATGTGAACGCGAATAAATTAGGAACGCTCCGATATTTAGGTGAGAGCGACAATATGGAATGATAATTAATTTTGAAGGTCGTAGCTTCCTGAAACAGAAATATAATGAAATTTACTTAGATTATACTAAACAATATTCATTCAGCCAACACAAAGCAATAAATGTAATTCGATCGACCCCTAGAAAGACAAGTAATTAAGAAATTTCTAAATAAACGCATAAGAAAACACTAAGTCGCACTATCACAACCCTCTGGAATTGTAAAATTGCTTCCATCATGATGATTTATGTTGGGCTCCTCAAGGATTTTGAGATGCCCTCTAAGGTCCCCCAGGCGGTAGTCCCATTATTCGACAAAGAGTGAGAGCACTCGGTACAGACTGGTTCTGAATGTGAATGTGAAGCGATGTTAATCCTAGCAGAACTGCTGTGGGACAGATTCGCATCACACGTATAATGCTGGCACCAAACTAAGGAGGCATAGGTGATCATGGGTCTGACTATTGCTGTATATGACCAGCAAGTCATTTGAGGCTTAAGACCCCCAGGTCTTACCGAGCAGCCAACGGCATGCTAGTGACACTGTAATGGCTTTCTTCTATAAGTTGGACATAAGGGAGAGCTCCATGTTACTATTTTGTCGAACGTGACTCCCAAGTATTTAACTTCATTGCTGTAGCTAATGTTTTTCCCTTCGATAGAGGGTGTTTTTAAACAGAATTTTCTTCTCCTAGTAAAAGGAATAATTGCAATCTTTTCCGGGTTTATGAGTAGGCTACGATTTTGACAGCATTTTTGTCTGTCGTCAAGAACTCTTTGCATAAGTTGCGGTATAATATTCTCATATTTTCTACGAATCATGTTTACCAGGTCGTCAGCGCCTCATACCCGTTAGAGATTAAATTCTGTAGTAGGTCGCGCACAATAAGACACCAGAGCAGGGGTGAGAGGACCCCTCCTTGGGGCCAATCTTTGCCTTGATTGATTTTGTAGACGACGTGCGAAGCAGAGGTCGCTCTATCAATGCCCTCGAAGAAGGTTATATCAAAAGCACCCTCTATATCTAAAAATGCACAGAGAGCTATTTATCTTGCCATTAGCGACACCAAAAGTTGCTCGTTCGCGAAGCTCTTCCACTTGCTTTGGAGAATCTAAGAATAGTTAGAGTCGACTAGTATTACAACAACATGTTTGCTAGAAGTCACCGATGAAATCAGGAAAAATAATCAAGGTCGCATAATCCTTCATTACAACAATGCCAGCTCTCACACAGTCGATTATTTTTTGGAAGAGAAACATCAAATTAATGTCTCATTGTCCGGGAGCTCAGCAATTTTTATCAGCTCAAGAAGCTGTTGAAGCTTTCAAAGGCCATGGTTTGGAGATACCACCTTTGAAGTGGAAAATATCTTTTGAGAATCAGTGTAAACGCCTGTAAAAGTGTATTAACCTCAATCCCGAATACCTTGAAAGACAAAAAGGGATCTATATCATTTTTTTTCTTTCATTGTTTTTGAAAACTATGCAGGCATCATTCGTATTTCCAAAAAGTCATTACAATATATTCAGTGTTTACAATAGGTAGAATGTATAGGGAAATAATTCTGTTATATTGCTATAGTGTAGCTAAAGTATACGTACTTAAAAACTTACTTCTTGGTCCTAAATCCTCTTGTTTTCTTAAAGTATAATTTGCAACACATCCTGCGCTAGCTCGCGTCTCCCGCTAACGTATATTCTTCTTCTTGGTGGTTACGGTGAGTGAAGTTTTGCGCAAATTCCACATAATAATTAATTTTAAGTCGGTATGGTTGTCTCTATCGCTCCTATGCACGCGTACGTATTTCAAAGTGACTGAACGAGTAATAAATTTCCTTTCTCGGATAAATTAGAGCCGAAGATGTGGTTATCTTGTACATATTACAGCCGCCTGCTAAGTGCTACAATTGTTCCATTATTCCCTAGACTATAAATAAACACTTTTCTCGTCGCATTGCACGTTCCACCCGCACCTATGGTGGCAGACTCGGATCCCCCTCTGGTATTATTTCCTCCCTTATTCGTGGTTGCGCGAGCTACGATTGGCTGGAATTCATTTCGTAAGCGTCTTACCCCACAAGCTTCCAGCATGCGGCGTCGATTCGATATTGTTAGCGGCGGAATTTCAGAAATTACCATTCAGTTTTGCGGCAGAAATCTCTCAATATCTTCACCAGCCTCCTGAATGGTAGGATATATATACTATATAACCATCCAACCATCAGCCGGCAAGCAGTCATTCTTCAAAATCGCTGTTTCTCTTTATACGTCGAATTAAAATGATTTGTTCGGATTTGGTAAGGATGCGCTGTTCAATTGTTCGGAACCGGAATGGAAATGTTTTCAGAACCTATTTCGTACGAATACCTTTTCGTCGTTTCTATACATCCGGAATTCCTTTCGCTTCTTATTGGTTTATTTCCAGAATGATACCGATTGAAAGCCGGTTGCGAATACCTCCTGACTCGGAAACATTGTTAAGAAACCCTGCATAGAGATTTCTTCTTAAACAATACCGATAGATATAGAAAGGGATAAGTTCGAAATGGGTGTTCCATTTAATTTGTAATATTAAGGTATCTGGAATATGGATACCGGTAGAATAACAATAAGAATAGATAATGAAAATTATATGCGTTATGAACAATCTACATAGTGTTTTTGGATAAATGTCAATTGAAAATATCTGCGGCACCACAGGTCAAATTATATAAAAACAGTACTGATCATTATAAAGAAATGAATACAAATGAAGGCACAAATAATTGCACTTTCAGTACAATTCAAAGACTGAGGAAATTGCCAAACAATCGACATGCACATTAAAACATGTACATTATACATATTGTAGTAATAAATGTAGGTTAGCGAGATCTAAAGGAATTTGCTATAAAAACAGTTCAAAATAAAGAAGTATTAAATGCCAAAAGGTGGAAATCTATTAAAGCCACAAATAATTATATTTTTCTTTTTGCTTAAAGTAGTCCCTATACCCTAAGTAACTTATAAATAATTTTCAAATATTATCGTCCTATGCCACAGTTAAGTAATGTCTTGAAAAGGAAAAAGATATATTGCAATCAAAAGATTTTTCCAATCTTTTCCTGTTCTTTTTTTTATATCCAACCTACACTTTTCATTTACACAGGGTTACTATCAAAAATAAGCCCGGTTCGTATTCGAAAATGAATTCGAAATACTGCATGTGAATAATAGGAAGCACATAATCGCTAAATTCACACAATACCTTTTAAATAATAAACGATATAATTAGAAAATAGTGGTGAAATTTCGATTACCTCAACTGCTGCTGTTGAATAGATTCTACAATTCTAACGTATAAGACATTGATGCAAAAAATAAACACAGGAAGAGCCTCCAACAAATGCTAAATGTAAACATTAGTCGAATTAAAATAATACTATTTCTGAATTGGTGAACAGATATTAGTTCAAATATTTTCTTTTATATCTATGTATCACAGGATGAGTTTACGTTGGCCATATATCAGAAATTAAGGAGATTCAAAATTTGCAAGTTTGCAAACTTAAATAACAACATAGGCTTTCAGGGCCAGAGCAGTTAAAACTAAACGTGTGAGGTGTTTGGACCATGATAGATAATCGAAAACTCGACATTTCACCCACAATTATGGAGCGATACAAAATGGAGTGAAAATACTCTCGTAACCACGTTGATGAGGCCGGGTAGGCAGAAACATGTCCGTGAGTTAATGTATTTTCTCGCCCCTTGCATCACTTTTGATGTAAACAATTTCATTAATACCAAGAGAAACCTATTTTAGCATTTTGTTTTGGTTATGTATGTTTAGCTACTTTATATATAAAAAAGTTCTGTGTCACGTGAAAAATACTTCCAATAGTACTTTAAAACAGGGTAGCATTTGCACTGCATAAGCAAATTCCATTATTTTCAATCATAGCCTTCTTTTCTTGGCCGAATTCATTATTGCTTCAACAATGCAAAACAAAAATTGCGTAATACACTCCTGTATGTGTTCTAGATGTTTCCAAAGTTTCATAATTTTTTAAAGTTTCGGGTTCGAGATAATCCATTGTTAGTCATACGATTACATTTTTTTATTTAGTGGTAATAAGCAACCTCTTCATTATCATTGCAATTTGAAAATGCAAGCTATTCGTTACACGACAAAATGGGAAGCGAAGGTTTAACTTGCGTAAAATCCGTAGAAATAGCAAGGCAAAAACTATAAACTTCTTAGTATAAAATTTACCGCAATTAGTACAAAATATCCCTGATTTTCTTTTGTTCCCAGAATCCAAATTACGGCATTTTGCATTTATAAAAATGTAAATTTTACTGTGTAAATTGTCCGTTTTCACTCTAAATGACAGGAATGGCTTTGCGTGTTGACTTAATTCCAAGAACACAGTGATGATAACAAGTTATACAAATAGAAAGTATAATTTTGA
This sequence comes from Marronus borbonicus, assembly GCA_902655005.2. NCBI lineage: Eukaryota > Metazoa > Arthropoda > Insecta > Coleoptera > Scarabaeidae > Marronus > Marronus borbonicus. The sequence goes on along the minus strand of LR737385.1, from coordinate 10,445,558 downwards.
TGGTGACCCTTTTATCCCTTATTTGATTTTCCTCGAACATGTTTCTGGCTACATCAAATAACGTTTGTGTTAACACTTCAAGTAAAATCCCTCTTATTTATCTTATTCTCGGACGTTAGGGAAGCGGAAAAATATTTAGGTAGCAACTTAGTGTTTGTTCACATGCGTTGTTGAGAATATGGGAAAATATAAAACACTTACAAATCAGAGGCATAGCGTGTACTTTATTTATTTTAGTCGTTAAAGAACTATATTTGCTGAAACTGTTACTCTAAGTAAGTATGTATGTACTCTGCATAGCAAGTTGTTCGCTTGCTATTGCTAACTTTGTTATTATTGGAACGAATCCCGAAATTCTATCAGTGATATATTTAGGAAAAAAAAAATGGTAATGGAACATCTGGAATATGTTTTGCATATTTATGGACAAAATGCTATTGTGAGAAAGCTTGTTAATACACAAGCTAATTTATAATAGCTGTAAAGAACTTGTTGGTGAAAGTTGTTTGAAAAAAAAAATTAAATAAACTATTCTTTTATTTTCAGAACTATAATTTAAATTTTAATAAACCAGGGATGATGATTAAAATACAACTTTAAAAATTAATAACTAAAGAAAGAAACAAATGACTAGGTAAATAAATAAATGAAAATATTCCCTATAGCAGTTGTTCAAAATGTCTTCCTTGAGGTCGAAAACTAAAATGACACCTTGTCGTAAACACGCGCTATTGTTGCATCATCTTGGCGAATTTCATTAAACGTTATTGTTATTTAGTCGTAATTGGTTCCGTATGTTTATTTTGACACTGTGAACAGCTGTTTCAAATACTCTCAAAGAAAAAACCCAAGGTGTTTAGGTCGGGAAACATTGGGAACCAAACAACAAAACTTCTACGACCAATCAATCCACCGTTTCAGGAAAATGTGGATTCAATCATTCAATTACGTGTCTACCACAGGCCACTGGAGTGTCATCCCGTTCTGTCTTTTGAAAAAGCGTTTCATCTAGAAAAGTTAGATGGTGCTCTACGTGGTAAAATTTCTAATTCAAGCAGTTAAAAATATCGGGTCTTCGGAGATTTTTTGTAGCAACCAAGTACAGAACACCACAATCTTCCAATTGTAATAGTTGGGGGTGTAGAGTGTAACTGTTTACGACGTAATGTTCGTCATATACAATTTTAAGAAAGATATAACTGCGCAGAGTGCTCAGGGTGGGGTTATCCAACACTGCATTAACTATGTTTTCTTCGTTGTTTACAATATTTTTTCTAGTGTTATTACGTGGACAAACAAATAAACCATTTCCTTAAAAGGTACTGTCGATAGCTCTGTGAAAAAAAGAAACCATCACAGTACCTATACACATAAACAATACCTACATACATATTCAGCTGTACTAAACTCATTCATTTCGAAAACCGTCAAATTAATTTTTAAACTAAAGACCATACTAAACTCATTAAGTTTTGAGAACTGTCCATTTCATTTTCTCGAATTATATTCAGCTTTTAAATATAAGCTACTAGATGATCTTTTACACCGGTATAATCAATCTGATGTAGAAACATTTACGCAAAGTTTTTACTTTATGGACTGTATAACAGACTGTTGTACAGTCCATAAGGTAAACACATAATGTTGACATAAAATACAAGGCCACAATGTTAAGATAGACCAAAACATTTAGACAAAATCGGACCTATAATGTTATAACATTGGAAAATTGTTATCTATTTAAAAAATAAGTCTTCTTGATGGATTCCAAAATATCATCTATCATTTCGTTCGGCCGTTTAAGGCAGATTAAAATACAAATAATTATGTTTACAAATCGTAAATTTGGTGGAATAAAAGAACTAACCTCAAAGTTTTAAGTTTAGCTCTTTTGTTAACGATAGCTTTTGTTAAACATAAATCAGGACCAATTACGATGCACGTTTAATATATTTCTACATTCTTAGAATTAAAATTTCAATTAACCAGATTCCTTTTCTGTATTACAGCCTATAATATGTCATACGAACTAGCATACGATAGCCTCTAACAAACTGATATTACAGGGTTCCCGATAAATTTCGGAAAACGACAATCCATTTAACACCTTGAATGCACATGTTCAGAAGTATGGGAATAGATTTATCGGTTGATTAAAGTTATGTTGTATGTGTTGTACTATTAAAAGCGATGGAAAACACGTGAGGTTTATAAAAAGAGTGCGGCTGTAATTAGTCTATCAATACTACATCTCTTATCAATTCGTCGGTTTAAAAAGTAAAACATATGATTTATCTCTCATTATCGATATTGTTTTGTGTGTATAATGATTGTGTTGCTAAGTATTATCCGCCCCACTCGTATAGAAAAAAGAGCCAAAAAAGAGCACGAAGTTGAAGAGGACGCCACTGAAAATTTATTTCCATACTGCTAAACTGGCTGCATATTTATTACATCGCTTAAATCACGGTTGCCCTATCTACTGAATTTATCTAGACGTGTATTAATTAGTTAATAACGGAGCGATGCCTGCTTTGATGAATTTATAGTCCCTTTAAATTTTAAAATATCTAAAATTACCTGTCCAATTTTCGAAATTTATATTCCATGCAGCGGGTATTTGGCGCGATGAAATACGTCAATAAATGTTATATACATGCAACAATTCATCCGGCATTTTGACACGATGGCAAATTCTGCGCGCACGATGGTACACATCTATTATTAAATTTTTGAGAATATCTTTGCTGCAAACTGCAGGATTCGGCCACGACCCAAATTCTATTAAGAAATCAACTTGTCCTACCCACGAGCACTTTGCAAACAATATTATATATAGATATTGCATATTATTACATTATTATTCCGACTCGTAATAATTTTGAGGAATTATACATTATAATAATTTCAAAAATGGAAAGACGTGAATAACAATTTACATTAGTTTAGTGACATCCGTGGCCATGCACTAGTTCTGAAAGCTGTGGTCTCTTCTTTGAAAGTTAGCATCTCAGATTATGTTTTGGTTGCAGTCCGCTGCTAATCATAATTTTCATAACAGAGAATTCTGAAAAACCGACTTCATATCAATAGGCAATCGAAAACGGAAATAGTACGCGCATAACGTAATTGCTTAAAATAGGTCTTTCTTGCTTCAGTTTTAGTGAACATAATAACTCAACGTGGCTTTGAAAACCGTGACGCAAGTTTCGTCACTTGGTCTCAAGGATTAATTTCTACATGTGCTCAATTATAATGTGTTTAACCTTTGCTAGCTTGTTCTGTTTGATATCATATGGCGGCAAAAAATATACTACTTGTATTTCGAAGGAGAGTGATGCACGAGATATACAGCGGTGTGAAGTAAGGAGGTACTCGGAACAACCCTGATGTCGCCGGTTAGGCAGAAACATGTCTGTGTGATTTCTCACCTCATATTGTTTCTGCCGTCAGCGATTCCATCAATACCATGAAGTAGAGTAGCATAATCCTTGATAATAAAATTGGACCTATCACTATGTATAAGAGACACAAAAATAAGCCAGGGAGAAATTTGAAGAAACGGTCGTTAACGTTGTTTAACCGGGCTAACTTCACTCTCTCAACCAAAAAATCATAACAATATGTAGTTCTCGCATTGACTCAATGTGTATTATTTTACTTTAGATACAGATTAAACTTGCTGTATCTGTCACAGCTACTGAAGAGGCAGATATATCTGAATAATTGTGCTGAAAAGAGGCCAGAAAGAACTGCCTGCGTAGTAAAAGAAGCTGGATACTATTTAAAAAACTACTCCTTGATAAAAGCAATTAGCGTTATTACTGACTCGACCGCAGAAGTTCATTCGGCCACTTCTAATAATAATCACCGCCGCGACGATCATAAAAAAATAATTATACCAAAGCGCAATTAAAACTATGTATTATATACGACGGCAGAATTATATTACGTGAAACGGGAGCACCCCGCAGGACGCTCGAATGGAGACATAAATTATACTCCAAATGACTGCAGTTAGAACGGGGAGTAAAGAATGAATAATGCGCGATGGACGGTCAAGAGGCCACAATACGGGCTGGGCGACATAAATCCACTAATTGACCTCTGGTCGCAGCTGCTGCGGCCGCAAGTATAGCCATCCGCCAACCTGTAACCCGGTATTCGTATATATCTCACGATCGCGGCCACGCATGCACATGCGAAAAGCACCGCAATACTATACGTTACGATTGATGCATTATTCTAAGGCGTTTTAATTAATATTTCATGAATTACATCGACTTCGCAAATGACCGTAAATACACCGAATAGAAGTACCGTTCGCAACGAAACATTACCGAATTAGTAATAGGTTACTGGCTATAACATCGGGAATGCGTAGATCATTTGAAATTTATAAAAGTGATCGTTGAATCAAAATTGCATTAACACCTTCCTCCCGTGGAAATTATTTATCAAGAGCAATTATTTTAGATGGTAACAGTAAAAATATGGAAAGAGGAAAGGATGCCAAGTGAATGGTTCCCAGCAATTATCTTTTGTGTTGCCTACAGTCTTCTCTGCGTATAAGAAGGTGATAAAACTGAATTTGGCAGTGACAGAGTCTGCTTGATATTGCTTGTAAAATAATGGCCACATAGATTAAGAATAAATTGATACAAGAACACGAAAGTGCTATTGGGGAATGTTAACAAGGTTTCATAGAAGAAATAAGCAGCATTGATCAAGTTTGATAAGATATTTGCCACCAGAAACTACGATATACGATTAGATTAAAAGGAGACGACTTTATTGCTGTATGAGGTAGAAAAGCACTCGGAGCAACACCAATGATGCCAGGTAGGCAGAAACATATCCGTTGGCTAATGTTTTTTTCTCTCCTCACATTGTTTTTGTCGTGAATGATTCTATCAATACCATGGGGAGCTATTTCAGCACTATTTTAGTTGTAGTGTAAAGTTTTGGATATTATATTGGTGACTATGTTTCTTTTATGTTTCAAATTATTTCAATATGCTACTTAAAACTATAAAGAATGCTTAGTAGAATAAAATTTGAATCACCACTCTGCTATATAAGGCGCTTACGGTATTGTATGACAAAGAAATCAATATGTCGCGAAAGTTTGAAATTAGGCATTCTCAAAAACTAAGCTAAAAAAAATCTAACTTGTACTATGTACAGTGGAAACTAAGCCCTACACATACTTGGATAAATTTAATGCTGTGTAATTTTCCATCGAAATCTTTCTCTTTGCAGTGTTCAATCAAAAATTTATTTTTGTCCCCATGCACTAGATGTATGGTCTGTATGCTTACTGATGTCATAAAGCCTTGGCCAATGAAACGGAGCAACTTTATAAAACCTGAAACATTATTGAAATATATGATGACTATATTATAAAATTCTAACTTAAATGCGATTTTATACAGATTTAGTTCCCTTTCCAGTTCGTCTACGATTATTCTTCCTATAAATTAATTAATATCATGTATGACTTGCTCGGGCTTTAACGACTACCTGTAGACGTTTAAGCATTGTACTCTACATTTTTCCGCTATACGCCAGTTCCTTTACTTTGACTTCAAGAAGTGTTCTTGAAAAGTGTTTCTGATCTTTTTACATATGATGGTCTTAATTTTGCATTCAGCACTTTTATGTGTGTTTGGCTCTTGATACGACCACGGTATATAAACAGTTGTCACTGCCTGGTCATGACGTGCACTCCCATATCATCTCCATGTTTGGAAGTTAAAATGGCGCTGGAATGAAATTCCTTGTTAACTCTTCAACGTACAAAGTACCAAGGGTACCAGAAAGCTGAAGAAAGGACTGCTCTATTTATCAAAAGCAATACTTATTCATTAGAGTAACATTATCATCACTCAATATCTTTTTAATAATTACCTACGTATTGTCGGACCACGACACCCTCTTCCAGTTTTCAATTGTTCAACGTTAATGTCGTTTTATCCAATATGAAGATGTTTTTCTATTGATCTTGGCCGACTTTTTCCTTACCTTACAACCTCTTAGTCCTGCATTTTCTCACCGTTCCAGCCGAAATCTTTTGGCCTCCTTCTACACTGACTGCTGAAGCTAGATAAGCTAACATAATACTGCTCAACCAACAATTGCACAATATTCGTAAGAAAATATTTTATTCCTGAATGCACTATAAAAAACACTCTTGAAAAGAATAAAAGAGAGCCATTTTTTAAGAATCGGGAGTAAAACCCGGAAACGATAAGCATTTCGCTCTATACGGTGGCGACGGTTAATTCTATAATAAAATTTATGTCGTCATTACGTCAAGACGAGTTTTCAAAAAGCGGCATCATGGAAATCGTTTAAATAACCGAAGCGTTTCAACTTATTTCATGTGTGAAATATAACGCGTAGGAAAAGGGACCAGTTACACGGAATGGAAAAAATATATTGCCCCATCGATTTTTCCACCTTTAGCATAGGATTAATGTAATAATTTTGGGGTGGAACGAAATTTATTGAATTTTCTTAACTGACAGATTTATTACAGGGTGAATTGAATTAATTTCGAGATTTACTGCGATTTAAGATGCAATAATTTTTAGTTGTGAATTATTATATCCCATTTTCTTAAGTAATGTTATTCTCTCTATACATTCAACTCTAAAGAATAATCGAAATAATAATTACTTTTCATAGTCAATGAGATTTATACCCACCAACCAAGAATCAACGAAGAACATAGAAGAAACTATAAAAATTAACATTTGTTTTAAAGTTTTATACCTCACTAAATAATTTAAGAAGAAACCAAATACATTACAATATCCTGGCAGAATAACTAGGAAAAACATTCACTTTTCACTTCTTCACAGATGTTAGACAAATACTTATATTGGCGATCTTTATTAGTCTTTTCAATACTAGTATCTAGCACCATTCGAGGGGAACTTAGACAAAAGTGTAAACTAAATGTACAGACAAAGAAAAAAAATCAATTATTTCATTGTTTCGAATTTCTCTCAGAATTCTTTGCAATCACTAATAAGCCTTGTTGTATGATAAGACAATAGTACAATTGCTGTTATTCTTCTGTTTCGTCAGCTAGGCCTTTGCGATCGTGCGCTGAATATGAAAATACATAGGTTAGTTCGACAAAAAGAAGCATTTTAACGAGCAGAAAATTCAGAAGCTTTAACAATGCAATTGTAAACATTTTAAATGCATTACAGAAACATGGGGCAATAAATTTAAAATAACTGATAAATAGTCAATGCAAAGCAAATACGTAAATATGAGTGCAGCAGATTTTCCAAGTATGAAGTGAAATACAAAAAAATATTGAATAGTCTATAAAAATACGCAAAGGATTGAGATAATATATTTTACAATTTATATTATACTGAATGGGAAATATTAAATATGAATGGAGAAACATCACCACGCATACAACGGTACGTACATAACAATAAAAGTCAACACAAAAATATATTTTTTTTTCTAAAAGCTGAATTGAATATGTACAGTACACAACGTCTTCTTTCTTACTGTTAGTCTTCAAATTTCATCTTCTTCCTTTATCTTTATTACAAAATCGATATATAACGATAAAATTGAAAATCTTGATCTTTACTTTTTATCGTATTTAGCAATCTATGAATCTACACAACACCAGACAGATGGTAAGAGGAACGCAAAGTACGACAACGGAAACATCATAGATAGCAATATATATCGTCTTTTCTGAATAGAGACGCGTACCTATAGTTGCATTAACACGGAAAGGATTCGGAACGGATCTCGCATTACTGTTTCGTTTCTAATAGCAAAACGTTCGTCCGGAATGTCTAAATGAACAAATTCTTAGAGGGTGCGATGCTACAGAGCGCGCACAGGAACGCAAATCTTTTCCATTAGAGTAATTGCTGAAATCGAACCCCAAATACTACTACCGGAAATAAGCAACACGCCTCCGTATATCGAAAACAAAAGAATCACTGAATACGTTCGCTTGTTAAGAACTTCCGACGATCCTTGTCTTTAATCTTGATATTGATATAAAGAGTACAAAAACGAGCTTTTCTTTGCTGCTTCGCATTCACCTTAGCAGTAAATACTTGTGTAGGTAGTGTTGAAGTGTATGTACATATTCTAATTGTCTACACTTAATGTAACTCAGTACTGCTCTCTTCCTGTTAATTGTTTTTCCGAGTAATTTTACAAAGCGTTACTGCATATGTATACCATTTTGAGCAGATCATATATGAAAAATAAAAAGCAGGACCAGGATGAATTAGTCCAACAACATGGTTTATGTTTGTAAGTATAATTTTTAGGTAATGTTAAAACCAACGCGTATGAAAGACTGGCTTATTACCAGAATTTAATTTTAACAATTTTGAAAGTTGTTGTGTTAGCCCCAAAAAATAGTAAATTATAAACAATTAATGATAACAAAGACTCTGGGTTAGTATGGCAAATCGAGGATAGACGCATATTCGAAACAGCTGTCCCGGATTACCTAATTAAACTTGTGTGTGGTGCGAAGTGTGCCAATACTTTTTTTGTTGTTTGCTATAAAGAAATAAACCACATAAATTGCATCTTATTGTTTTGTAATTAGTGAAGCTTCAATTTGAGCGCATACCCTAGTAGAGCAGACGGTTGGCACAACGTTGACTTCCGATCACGGATAGCTTGGCAGCGGTATCAGCATAACGTGAGAGTTCGAATTATGTACATTTGTCGTGCACCGACCTTCAATTGACATTCTCTGAATATTGGCTCACGGTTGTCTGCCGACCGTGAAGTTACCATGACCTTTAACTGACTGAATTGGTTCAACATCGACTTGCTTCTATCACTCAAGCATTTATTGCCAAGCATCATTTCCCGATCAACGACCAACGCTTAGCTGATTTTGCTGACCTAAAGCCAATCGATACCCAACGCTAGAAAAATACCAATAGTTTTGGTATTTTTCTAGCGCACCTTGCTGACACTCTGCTAACCGTGGGTAACGGTTACTACATTGTACCAACTGAACGTCAACCGTCAGCCAACCAACTGTGCTTCGAAACCCAAACAGGGTAGCTGTTTGAGAGAAAAGCTTACCTACAAGAAACTGGAAGAATAAAATGATGGCTGATCCTTTTGTTCCTTTGCCACTTAATAACCACAACTTCCTTTAAGGATTAAGAAAAATGGACTACAAACAAAGTATATCAAATTTTTTATATTGTGTGCAGCTTATTTGCTATAAGTCAAATAAGAAATTTATAGATGCGGAATTGTTTCTTGTTAAAATAAATATAATAAGACGAAATAGGTCTTCAATCACCTTCAATTTGAAGACATTTGTATATAGTAGAAATACTGTTACCTGTTGTTTACATATCTACTTTTTTGAGTAAAAGAAGGATGGGCTTTCTTTTCCTTGCCCTTGGTCTCTATTCTTAATGTTGTTACATACGTATGTATAGGACCTCACATTGATGTACGCTATAAACTACACTAACCCTTTTGCTGAGGCAGCAGGTAATTTGTTCACAAACCCCACAGTGATCCGTATCTTGAATAGGATCAGAGAGAAAATTATTTGTTTTAAGTAACCCCTTACCAAAATTAAGTGGATTTAGATACGGTGGACAAGATGGTCAACTCCGCTATTGGCAGCTGTCTGGGTGCCCATCTCGCATAAAATAAAGGGTGTATGTCACCAAATGTTACTGCCATTTCGTTTAGTAGAAACTGAAAGCACCTTACTTTCTTCCAATAATATCATAGTGTAATATTATGCAATCGATGCGAGGGGTCTGATATTCAACGGAATACTTCACAATACTAATTGTACTAAGAGGGAAATTTTGTCGGGATTAAGGCCGTCCGCAAGAGCAAATACCCAAAAGTAAAATAAATGTTATATTGCCACTTCTTCCTTAGCGCGTTTCGAAATGAATTACGATCCATCAACCGTAATTATGGGGCAACCTCCGTATAATTGCGGAATTCCCATTCGGTAATTTTCGCAGGTATAAAATGATGAATGGTTAATTACAGGACTCCCTCGTTCCCATCACCTTTCCGGATCGTCGCAACGGTGCAGAAAGCCGGAAAATTTCACATGCCCCGAGATAGGGTTTAAATTTCTCAAAACAGCGCCCGCCTTGCGACCGAAGGGGAGTTCCCAAACGCACACCCACAACTAGCTAAGCGCGGAAACGAGCCAAAGGGATCCAATTTAAATAATTATTTTGTATTGAAACCAACGTTTGCAATGCCGGTGTTTAAATACAATTAAATAGGAATAGAGGTAACACGCAAAAGACCGCAGGAATGGAGGTTCCATCGAGATAAAATAATAAATCTTCGCGAACAATTCGAGAAATGTTACCATTGTGCTGCAAGTATGCAACAGCGCTCTCTTAGCGCAATAGGTTCGGGTGTAAATTGTTTGAATGGTAGTGTGGGAAAGGGAGGTGAGTGATCGTAGTGCCTCTATGGGACGCGGTGACGGCGTTTGCAATGGCCGGTATGTTAGCATTCTGCGTTTCACTTTATCGATAATTCAACAGGGTCCAATTCTCTGTGCCGTTTTATCGTTCCACTTATAATTTATCACGATAGCAACACTCCTGGAGAAACTTTATATATGAATAAGTACCGCTGTAGGCGGCCGACATAAATCCTGCGTAGCTCTTCTCTAAAGAATTATTCAGTATGGATAATCAGCGAGGTAAGCTTTAGTCACCGTACATTTGATTAATGCGAATTTACACGTACAAGCGCAATATACGGAGATATTTTGCGTTGATACGGTTTTGCGTGAATCCATTCACTGAAATTTTTATCTCCGCGAACGTTTGCAAACAGACAATAGTAATCGTTCATTCATTCTGGATGATGGAGTTAGTGGGGTTAAAGTATCCAAATTCTGTTGAAAATGTAAACGAAGAAAAGGAAAATTTTCAACCTTCACAGTTAGAAATAACAAGAAAAAAGATCAAGAAAACTTTTTACGTATAATAAACGAAATAATTAATGAAGACAGTATAGACAATACCATTTCATACAAGAAAGATGGGTCTTAATTCTATAATATGAAGGATATAATATATCTTTTCAAGAGATATTTCTTCGAATAGACGTCAAAGTCTTTAAAATTATGTTTTTTTCAGAAAAAATCATTTTCAATTCATTTAAAAAAAATAATGCTTTACTTAATTCTTGGATCTGTAATAAAGAGTAGCCACCGAATAGTCTCCTGTAAAAGAAAAGCAATTAGGGCAACTCAAACACTCCCGCTTCCAGTTGAACAAACTTATTGTTAGTTCGTTTGATATTATCCATAAGCCAACATTACTCGAATATATATTGCCTCTCTTCGTTGCTTCTCTAATTTAACGAGATTCTAGGACTGTACTACTTTAATTTTCTATCCAATATTTACAAACTTAAAGTTCCTTTTCCCTACAGATGAAGATGAAGGTACGAGAAGTTATTCACTTTAGCTAGTACAAAAAGGGCCCTCTTCAATTTTGAGACACTGGCTTCTAAATGTAGCTAAATACCCAATGATCCGCAATTTGTAGCTACACCCTAGAGCCGTTCATAAGTGGACATAATGACTGGTCTGTTTTAAAAGAAATTATATTAGTTTTATCTATACTTAAGATAGTTTTTTTGTCATTAAACCTGTAACCTGTTCTTTTTTCAAAATACACCAAGTTGTAACGCTCACAAGGCCAGAAACGTGGTGAACTACATAGCAGTCACATAACGCAGAATACTTTCCCGAAATCCATATAATTAAGATTTCAAAATTTCTACAGACTTGAATGATATTTACATGACTTGCTCATCCTTGCGAATGGTGATTGGATCACGTCCTTATTTGGTCCTATTTTCCAAACTTGCTTCTATCTCTCCCTGTCTGTATTTGTTACTGTGTTGCCCTTCTGATTATGTCTCATCATCGTAACTTGGAGATTTCGTTTCTTATCTTCTAATTTGGGTTCTTCCGTTGCTCTCAGAAGACTCGTTATCGTTAAATACTTAAAGCTTGTTAGGCTCTAACTCCCCAATACTTATGTCGTGTTCCTTTTGTATATCCTTTGTTGCTGTTGTTCCTCTCTTCTTGTATTATACTGTTGATTTTGATACCCCTATTCGTAATTTCTTAATGGCATATTTCATGGACGAACTAAATATTGTTTCCAAACTTGTTAAATTACTGTATTAAGGAGTTTACAAGCGGGCCCAAATATTCAAATACATTCATACACAGGAGGATGATTTTGCTTGATCGGTTCTAATGTGAATACAGTATTTTGAAAACAAACTAATCTACATAAATATTGTTCCATTTTTTAGCCAGTTTTTATGAGTAATTTGCAAATGGGATGTCACGCTTGGAATATCGATAAGTTTAGATCTTATAATTTGATTGCCTCCCAATAACACAAGATGTAAATATTTCCCGTTAATCATCTTAATCCTGAATTTAGAGAGTTGCCAAATTGCTTCTTGTAGATTGAAGTACGCCGATTCGTAGTTTCGATCGAACAACAATCACGAAAAATAACAAAAGAAAAATGGATCAGATAAAGAAAACGTAGAATTTTCCTCGCAATCTCTCTTGGTAAACCTGCTAGTAAGCGTGACTCGTTGAAAATCGGAACTTTGATTAATTGCAAGTTTACATCGCCGGATTCGGTATGTGCTTGACTATCAGATTGTCTGCAACTGATCGTCGTGGTGGTAGTCACGATCATTTCCTTAATTAGCGAGCTTATCGAGTAGAGAGATTAATTTAATCGAATGGATGCTATCGACGTAAATACGTGGCTTTTCCTGAAATTTTAATCGTAAGGAAATGATAAATGCTAGTTTTCTGCGAAAGATGCGATATTTAGAGATTCAGGTGGTAATAATTTTCAAAAATTGTAACTTGTATAATTGTGGACTAGGCTTTTTGGAAAAATGCGTCTCTCTGGCAGGAATTGAAATATTTCATTTCACGCACCTCCCTACTTTCGTTCCTCTTGGAGAAGAATCGCTTCGCCCAGGTTTAGTAACGATAAAATGCATATATAATCATACGACTCTGTTTCGCTTCTATGTTTCGTATACGTGTATGAATGTTACACATGACTAACGATTAACTTGGAAAAAAGGCGCCAGTAAGCAAACATGGATATTTTCACGGATAACTGGGACTGTATAAAAGACAATTAAAATCTGAATCGGACTTAATAAACGAATGCGTAGAAGATTTAGGATATCTGAGGAATGAAAGCCATGCTGTCTTATCATTAATTCTAAGTGTTAAAGATTCCGAGAAAATAACAAAACTAAACTATCCAGAAAAGCTATGGATATATCTAAGAAAACAAAAATACTGAGAAAAAATAAAAAAATTTACGCCTGAAGGAAATTCTGAGGCAAATATTGTCGAAAGATTTCTAGCTTTCAGCAAAGGAGATGTAGTGCTACAAAAAATAAAGTCCCTGCCTTACCGATATCAACTAAATAATAAATAAATTGAGGCAATGGTTTTCGCGTAACGAGCACGCATAAATATGGAATTGAGCCGAAATTCTATTCTTCGGAGCTAAATGCAAGAAATCATGGCAGGATATTGGCTGCAAAGATAGCATGATAAATACCTGTGTTAAGGTAGATAACACAATTGTTTTATATTTAGCAAATTTATTTCTCGACCCGATCTCCTCGTAGCTCTGTACGCCTAGTCCAGCGATATTCTAAGTCGTCCAAATAATAGGATTTGTCGAGCTCTGCGAAATAGGTCTCTGTTTCTGCAATGACCTCTTCATTTGAAGTGAAAAAAAATCATCGCCATAACTTTTCCAACCGATGGGATCATCTTCGTCTTCTTTGGTGCAAGTTGCAGGGAAAAATACATTTTGCCGACTGCCCTTTGGTTTCTGGCGTGTAGTCAAGTAGCCATGTCTCATAAGAAGTCACAAAACCCCGCAGAAACTCACTCGGATTGCACTTAAACATGTCCAAACATTGCTTTGAAGTTACCACGAGATTCCCTTTTGATCAATCGTCGGCAAATGCGGCGCGCTCATCTTGCCGATAGCTTCCTCAGGTCGTGAAGGATGCTTTGCACATGTGCAATTACTTACCATATTAGCAATCTCTTTAATCGTCACCTGACGGTCTACTAATGCATCGTGAACTTTATTGATGATACCGTCCATAGTTACCTCAATAGGGCGAAGTGGCTGCTCCTCATCAAAAGCAAGTATTCGGGTTCGTTAAATTGATTAAATCAATATCTGAATAGAAGGGGCAGAGTCCTTACAAACTGCATCCAACTTCTCTTTGATTTCTGCATACTTTTTCCCATCCAAAAGACGAAATCGAATCACTGGCCGATATGATTCCACCAGTACATAAGCTTGCTCACTTTCAGCAGGTCTCCGAAATTTTGCAGACGTCGACAAAAAAAATAGTACTCACAGTCTCTAATTAAGATCTGAATACAATGCTGTGTCTGTGTCCAAACTTTTCATACCTATGCTTTCATATTATTATTTAAACTGATTAACTTTAAAGATATGCTACTTCGAATTTTGTTTAGTTTATTTGTAGATATTTCAGTAAGCGGAAATTAATTATATCTGCGCTATCTTTTATTCTCCGGGGCACTGTTGTTGATCAAGTTCTGTATTTATTATGTTTGTATTTGGACTTCTAGAAATTCATTAGTTTAAGTTAAGTTCTGCAAGTGGTCTGCTGTTGGACTAATAAAGTATTATTATTACTACTACTACCACCCCCGCATTTGATTGTCAATAGAAGGTATTACACTAACATGCTCCAACTATAGGTACTAACACTGGTGAACAATCGATACAGAGAACTGAAACTTAATTTTGTTATTCTAAATTGAGCGTATCTTAAATTCAATCTCAATAACAGCAACAATTGGAGTGATTGAAAGAATAGGACATTATTTTTTTCTGTTACTACACATTTAGCAACCCCATTGAAAAAGCAATTAATTCTTACGAACTACAAAGTATATAGCACGCTATAATCGAACTACTTCCTTGATCAACTACTTCAATTTTGAACATAAATAAACTTTAAATATTCTTTATTATTTGACATTTTTGTGACTACTAACTAGTAATATACGGTTCACCTTCACGCGATAATTCTCATTTATATACTTCACCAAGTATATCACAAGTCCTTCATTAACATTTGCATTTCGAACTATCCCTCGTAATATGTAGATAACAATTTGCAATTGGAATGTCGGTAAATTATTCGGCTTCTAATTTCCAATGCTGATAATAGATGACGTCGCAGATCAGAAGGATGGCGGACGAGTCGTGCTAGCGAGCAGTTGAGAGAAGGAGGGATCGGGTAACTACACGGAGGAAGATTTCTCAAACGGCAGATGATTTGTATCGCCAGTCTAAAGCAAATGTTACAGAAACAGAAGAGACAGCGCGTCCGACACAAAGAGAAACTGGCGACAATAGGCCGTGATAAACCCATTGTTACCGCACAATAGTCTATCAACATGACACTGACAGAGAGTCGACCTGTGTGTTGTATACGTGTGTGTGTACGGGTGTCGGTGGCAGTGGTTTCCTAGTCCAGGATTTGTTTCGATCCCTTTTCCCCTCTTCCTTCTCCTAACCGGCTTCGACCATGTCTTTCTGTCGCTGAAAATTTAAGAGCTCCACGACAACGCGCAGTAATATTTAGATGTGACCTCACCGTGGGTGTACCAGTCAACTACGATTTATGATCTGGAACTGACTTAAAAGGGAAATGTAATAATTCCTTTAATTTCTTGAAGGTGTAGTGGTTGTTATCTTTTTACTGTTTTGTTTAACAAATCGTTTCGTCGGTCAACGTAGTTATGAATGCTATTAATTAACTTATTCGAAAATTTATAGCAATTATTTATATGGTGGCAGCGCCGGTAGACCTTATGTACGAAGGGGTACCTAGTTAATAAAAAGAGAATATATAACGGATTTAAAGTGGAAAATTGCGGACGCAAATTGTTCCTACTGGTGCTTCGGTTTATAGCGAGAGGCAACGATTTATTATACTGTCGGAAATTGCGGCAATATCAGTCTAATATTTGTTTGGATAAAGTATAAACTCTACCGGGTGGCAAAATATGAATGACAGCCGGCTATATCTCAGAAAATAGTAATCGCAGAGCTTGTCGTCGCTATAAAATTTTGTTCTTTTAGTTTTGGGAATAAATAAAAATCACTAGGGGCTGAGTCTGGTGAGTAGTATGGTGGCTTTATCAGCTCGAAATCAGCATTATAAATTGCGTTTATGGAAACGGGGCTTTTATACACTAGAGCTACTACTCCTAATCAAAGAGAATACTATGCGACAATTTTTCTATTCTTTTTTCCTTAATACCGGTACAACGTTATTTAATTAATGCGTAATATTGACCCAGACTGTCTGACCACGTTCCATTTACTAGTCAATGAAATTCGAAACCGGTATTGGATCAACGTTAAATAATGTCAAATTCATCATCATCAGGGTATCCGCCTTGCAGATACCTTACCAAATTCCGAATAGTCATTTATTATTATTTCAATTGTACCGTTAGAAGTGTCTGCTCTCTCTGCTAAAGGTGTATTAGTTGACCGACGATCTTGCTTAATCAAGTCACAGACACGATTAATACTTTCTTCAGTGCACATCGTTTGCGGTCAATACCTTAATAATGCGAAATGTAAAATACCTTTTACATTTCGCAAGTTGTTCTACCACATCGAAACTCACGAGACCAATTCTTCACTACCTGATTACAAGAAGTATCCTCCCCAAACACAATTGCTTTAACAACAGCATGAAGCTCGTTTCTCTCCATTTGTTTTTTTATTTGTGACACAGCTACAGAAACCAATGTTGGCTCTTTTTTTGATAGATAAATAACAAGTTTTATTGTTATGGAAACTTTATTTCAACGACTATGTTAGAGGCTGTAATTATTATCAGCCCTTGTACTTCTCCCCTAAATATTAGACAATTAATTAGATAATTTGGAAAATATTGGATACAGATTTTTGGGGGCTTTATCTTACAGCGCAAACGGTATTCATCTTTAATTTCTTAAGTACTCTTTATTTAGGTAATAATAACGGAAATCTTATTATTATTCCTCTTAATAATCGTGAGTAGTAAAGTAATGAGCCTTTCTACAAAATGTTCACATTGTTTGGCTTTATATTTTGATTTTGGCAGTACAAAATTATCAAAGAGCGACAGAAAATTTATAAATAAAATACGGAAATTTCCCGCTTTAAGACTGATTACTTATCTAATACGTGCTACTGAATACCTAATTACATTTTTCTTCTTAAACAATCTTACCCATCTTAATAGTTGGCGGTTGCTTTGTGTAGCATAACAGTCGGTTAGCTTGGAAAAACGCAACTTCGATACAAGGTCTTTGGCAGCTGCAGCAAAGCCATGCGAAGGGAAATTTAATAATAAAGCGCCCCACTGCCGGTATAGCCGCCTGCATGATTAAACGCGTCAAATATCAAACACCATAAATCTGCTTAGCGTCGTATAAAGACTAAATTCTTAAAAATGGAGTGTAAATAGGATATGCATACGTCGCACGGGTGTTGGTAACAGTCGACCCTTCCAGCAGCGCTTTGTTAGGATGGAAAATTGTAAGTTAGTGCACTACCAACATCTACGTAATGAAAGATACGGCGCATGGTTTCATTTAAGGATATGAAAACGATATTTGCCAATTTTTCCACAGCAGGCGAAATTCTAACACTGCAGACAACTGCAACCCTGTGTTATGAGTGCAAGTATTATTATTTAAACCCTGCAATTTCTAACAATTGCATGAGTTTAGCTAGACCAAAAACAAAATAATTTTCGGAGAAACATATACATACTGTAATACTATATATTTGGAAAAAAGTGTCGCCTAAACACCAAAATTGCAAATAATAATGTGTTACAAACAAATTGATGAAATAAGAACTAACCTCAAAATTTGCCTTTAACGCGTCTTGTCTGGTAACAAATTAAATTTTCAGTCGTAGTATGCCAACTGAGTTTGCCAATGTTTAACCAGTTTACATTAACGAGAATCAACAATTGATTTGCGAAATTATGATAAAGGCAAAATATATTCTATGCCTTTTTATTTGAAAATGTTACATTAAAACGAACATTTACGACGTGAATAAAATGAAGGGCAGACGAGTTATTTAGCCATTCCTTCGGGATTATCATTTGCTGGGATCACGGACTCGAACTGAGGGGAACCTTAGCCGATAAAAGCACTGAAGAAGTGAAAATGAGTTAGAAATAGGATCGCACGGTAAACGAAGGAGAATTTGCCCGGCAGGTGGTCCATTATCAATAAAGCCAGAATGGGGCTTAAAAGAATTTCCATTAAGTGAACCGAACGATGCTATAAGTTCTACAACTAGTATTGGTGAAAAAATAAGGTAAAGTTAAAGTTTTTAGTTTCTCAACAAACCGTTACTTCAATGGTTCTTCTCTGATGAAGCATAAATGAAGCATACGAAAGCTTAGCAATTCATAATGGGGAGTGTTTTATTTTGTGATCGGTTTCAATCATCAGTTACTTATCCATCTCCTAGTTATTCTGTTGGAGACAACCTACAAAACACTTGAAAATGTAGATTTTCTGTTGTTAAATCCGTTATTAAATCGTTTCCATTGTACCTACTCCAAACTCTGTAAAGAGAAGACATCTAGCAACGACGTTTCCTACTTTTCTTTGCAGGCGAAAAAGGCAAAACAATAAAATGGCTCTTGATGCTATAATGCATTCGTTCTTACCGGTGGATTTACACTATACAGATATACATATTTTTCAGTAAGATGAATTATTTTGTTACAGTTATATCCCTGCTTTTATTTTATTTTTGTCCCATTCGTTATAAGTTGTTGGAAAATGAACAAATATTACTATTATTGTATAAATTGTGTTAACTACATTAACAAATACTAACATACAACTGAATAAATCAAATATTTCGTGCAGTTATATGAAACATACGCAGAAATATACTCCGAATTTAAAAATCTCCCGTAAATCTACGTAACATTGCCGTTCACTCTTTTAACTTTTTGCTTCTCTACCTAAATGTATGTAATTGCAAATAATAGCAGCAGACGCCCTCCTACTAGACATCAGCCTGGTTGCGGCGATTAACTGCAAGTTACTCTACCGAGACGGAGATAATAAAAATCCGCATGCAGGAGCTCAATGCAGCTTATATGCATCTAGTCCATTAGTGCTATTTAGTGACGTACGGAACTAACGGGCCGCGTTATTAGTCACGGCGATCTGGAGAAGAACAATAGCACGACCCGAAATCGATACGATGGCGGATATTTTAATTAAACATATATAATGAAATAGCAGGAGTATACATTTTCGATAAGTTACTTTAATCTATTTATGATCGATATAACCTGTAATTAAAGCAGCAACGTTTTGGAACTAATATCTAATGCCATTAACTTCTTCTTACCAGTTCAAACCGCATTGTATATTGGCTTAATAGATCGTTTTAGTGTGAAAAACCTCTTAACTCAACCACATTTAAAAATTTCTGTACATGCATTTCATTCTTTCTTGGATTTCATCATCAATAAATAATTTACTCATTTTAACAAATGTTCTAAGGGAAAAATACAAGTTTAAGGAACGTAAAGCTTGTTATTGTGAACTAGGATTAGCTTTATGTTTACATCTAAATTTCTTATTTCAAAATTGAAATTATAATTTCTATAGACTGATAGAGTAAATTATTATCAATTGCCAAAATACGAGGGTCGTTCAATAACTCCTTACAAAAAGATACAAAAACAAAATATTTTCTGTAAGTTTTTATTTATTTTTCAACATAATCTCCGTTTAACTCTATACACTTTTCCTAGCGTTTCTCTGTCTTTTTTAAGCCCTCCAAATAGTAGAATTTCCGAATCTTCAAAATAAGCATCTCTTTGGGCAATGACTTCCTCGTTCGACGTGAACCGTTGCCCGTCGAGCCATTTTTTCAAATTTGGAAATAAAATGAAGCCACTGGGGGGCCAAATCCGGCGAATATATGGAAGAGGATTTTTCTCTTTTTCAAATGAGGAGCTTTTTCGCTCAACCGGTCCAATAACGAAGCATAATACTTTCCAGCTATTGTTTGTCCTTTTTCCAAGTAATCGGAGTAGATGATTCCGCGTGCATCCCAAAAAAATGAGGCCATCACGGCCGTGCCGACCGATTTCACGGTCTTCGCCTTCTTCAGAGTATGTTGGCCTTCAGAAACCCAGTGTTTTGACTGTTCCTTTGTCTCCAGAGTGTAGTAGTATATCCATGTTTCGTCCATAGTTATGTATCGACGAAGAAACTCGTCAGGATTATGACGCAAAATCGTCAAAACTGGCTCAGAATCGATCACACGATTGCGTTTATTCTCTACTGGGAGCAAACGCAACACCCATCTTGCTGAGATTTTTTCACACCCAGTTTTTAGTTTGAATGCCGGATTTAGTAAATGTTGCAGCCTGCATTAAGTTTTCTAAACAATCTCAATACCTGTAAACAACCAGTTGTAGTTGGTCCATTTCATTCTGGTTCTCTCCAATCGTCTCCAATAGTTGTAGTTGGTTGTTCATCATTGTCTGGATACGTGATATTCTGTATATTACTAAAAAATTTCTTGTTGCTAATTCTTTCTTGTAATGTTTTGGTTGCTTTGTAATTGTACAATTTTTTGTTCATGTCTTCTTCAATTTTTGTCGTCAAGGTTGTCGGTAATCGCTACTATGATTTCTTCTAAGAAGTTAAATGCTTTTTCTTCGAATCGTCAATTCTCGATTTTGGATACACTGCTAAATAATCTCCTTTTCGTGGAATCTTCACGTTTCTACTTGCACAACTTCTGGTAACTCATTGTTCTTACATTCTAAAATTTAGGTATGTTACCCAGATTTTTGGAATTTCGAATGATCCTTTTGGATAATGAATTCATATTGATTTTCCATGCTATAGGTTATTCCTAGTTTTAGAGTTAACAATCCTACTCGATCTTAAACCTTAATTACGTCAGCTAATCTTCCTCCGATAAGGGTTACAAGTAAATGGTGTTGTTTTCATCTGTTTCTGTTCCGTTTCATCTCTGATCCTTTCTTTAGCTGTTCCATTTTTTAATGATGTGTCTTCGGAGTTATTCCATCCGCAAGCATTACGTGGTTGGCAACTATTTGCAAACTTCTTCTGGTTCAACAGGATAGAAATCCAGCCACAAGCCTTTGGCGTTGGCGGTGATGATGTCTTTCTGCAAGACATTTCTGTAGTTTATTGTCGCAAAATGTGTGTAATGGGTAATCTGTATGCATGAACTATTATCACCAGATGTAGCTTACAGTACATTAGAAGCGAATTAGTACTCACAATAAATGGTGGAATAAGAATAAATTGTTCTGAAGTATGTTTTTTAATAATAATTCCTTCGGCAGTGACTATAAAGGACAGCTGTGAAATCGGACATATACACCTTAATATATTAAAATGAACATACTTCTACACCATTCTCCCAAAAATTTACAACTAATTGTAAGTACTTTGAAAAGCAATCAAATGTCTTTCTAATTCATGATTGCATTACACAGAACAAGGTGAGAAAAACTGATTGAAATTATGGGCAAGAATCCAAGTATCCAGTATTCCCATTGCGGCTAGCTTTTAGTTATAATGAAGGTTTACGAGAAAGAATAGACAAGGGATCGTTGTCACATTCAGACAATTCATTATCAGAGCCTGCACATTCGTTTTTGTCGTTGTTAATGGTACGCTATATGTCTTCGCCCTCATCCTGGTATGAAGTTCAACATTTACTTAAATCAAATGTTATATATTTTTTTTATTCAGCATCGGAATGTTCATAAAGCAGCAGAAATTTCAAAATGCGCTAAATTCTAAAATAAACACCGCTGTAAGGTATTTGCTACATCAAAACGACTAATGTAAATATTAATAGAAAATTAAATATATACAGGGTGCCAAAGAACGAATAGTAAAAGGAGTAAGTATAGGACATTTTTAGCTTAGAAACGATAGATCAAAATTATATAGTTTCTCTGCTGGAAATAAAAGCTCCTTTAAAGTTAAATTCCTTGGAGATAGACTTATTTAACACCTATTGACGGATTGCCCCGCACGAGCAATAAATACTTTTAATGCTGCTCTCTATGGAAATCGGCATTATACAATTTTGACCTCTAGCAAAAAAACTATACATTTTCTGAACGACATATGGTATTGAACTTAAATATTTTTAATAATCTGAGACTTCCAGTTGTACCAGAAATAGCTGTAAACTTTGTTGTTTAAAATGGAACACCTATATATGTTACATTTTTGTTTAATAAAACATGTTATTTCTAACCATATTTGAAATATTTGGCTTTTTTAACATATTTTTTAAGATGGATGAGTTCATGTGAACTTTTATAACTGTGAAAGTGTTTAACTTGGAAAATTTAAGTTTTTCCTGAATTAAACACTTTCACATCCACTCGTCCATCTCTTAAAAATTGAAAAAAGAGCCAAATATTTCAAATATGGCTAGAAATAGCCACATACTTGTTTTATCGAACAAACCCTAAAATTGAATTAGGAATTAAAATTGTAATTATACTAGACAACTATTTCCCGTAAAACCGGAAGCGTCAGATTATTAAAAATAATTTAGTTCAATAGCACATGTCAACTTTAATGTACTACCAAGCTTTCAAAATTTTTCAATGCGCACTCTTTCATATATAGATCGATGCAGTTCTCGGTGAGACAATCTGTATACTACAGATACTAGGTATGTCGCCGTTCCACGTACAATTGGAAACTACTAACTACTGATATAGTTCTAATTCGTGTTCAGTGCGACGACTTTGTTATAAATTACGGCATCCCTAACGCCGTGCTAAACACTATTATTCCGTTCCTTTACCTCCTTTTTTTACTTTGGTCCATGCGAGCTTTCAGTAAATTTGTAAGCAGTCTCGTTTGTTTCATTTTCGTCGTTTTGTTGTAGTTTTTTTATTGTTCAGTAATATACAAAAGGAAGAAAGAAGGTGCTATTTGCACAGAATCGCACTGAAGAAAAAGCGCGCTAATAAATCAGTAACAAAGGCAAGCAAATTACGCGTTTACATTTGAAATAAAAATGAGCTTAAACCGCAATTTAAACTTATTCTTCTCATATATCTTAGGCTTTTATATTACCGGCTACGAGGTATCTCTTGTGCCGAGGCTTTAATGTGAAATAATTGCGATTTTGTTTGCCATAGAATTTCGGAGGAAGTGAAATTAACTGAGGCGCATTATTTTCGTTTTGCCGTTGATGGCTTTTAGCATTTTATCTTTTGCCTTTTGCGCCCACGAACTAAACACACAAATGGGATGCAGTGAAACGAATAAAAGTATGTACTGACGCTTTTTACCCGCGCTCGCCTTTGCCGCTATTATACGTATTGTTTTTTGAGGCATTACTTCGTTCTTATTTTAGACGTGTACATGATAAAGAATTGTAGGTTGTCTGTTAAATGGATGACATTGGAGGGAGGAAGCTTTGCTAAAGTAGTTACGGTTAGAAAGAAATGAACTATTTAGAAGGAAATTATACAATAGTGCTTACATATGGTAATCAATATATAAAGAATGAATAATTATATGTATACATAAATTCCATAATAAATTATTAGAGTCGGAAGTAGACACTTTAAATTAAAACGGAACTGTAGTGCAATAACAAAAAAAAAATCGAAATATTCCTCTTCGAAATAGAAGAGCTGTTCGACTAAAAGTCTTTTTAAATTAGTTTTAAAGCTGTTCACCCAAATTACTTAAACGGCATCACTGATGTGAGTGAAATAATGATAAATATGCAGACTTTTTAACATTTCTAGATACTACAAAAGGTAGGTTTTTCAAACGAAAAATAGTCTTTATTCTTTTTTTATCTGTTTTAACGCTTAATGGTTCTCGCTCGAATTACTACATTTTGGGGAATCAAGCAGAAGCCAATTGTGGTTAGAAATAAAAATTCACATCCACCAAACATAAATAATACTGAATAGAAGAGAACAGTGTTGGTGTATCCAAACTTAAAATTTATTATTTTGGACTTTGCAACAGAACTTTGAACAGAAGTGTAACGCCGAAGAAATATTATATTTCTGTTTACGTTCTAATTTCATGGAATTGGTGATTCTGCTTACGTTGTTTATTGTGTTATTTTAGATTTTTAATTACGTAAAATGGTTGCTTACAAAGTATCAACAGTATGGTTTTTAAATGTTTTTGTATTTTGGGCGGTATGTCAAACATTCAAAAAGACTTTGATTTTTTGACTTTTTCCAATCTTCTAGTACGACACTATTGTCATTGGAACGAGTAGAAGAAATAGGACCAAAACCAACTTTACGTGTCAGGGTCTGTCGGATAAGGTTTACAATAATGGGTTAACGGTTTACGGGAATGGCTACATAACTGCATATACCATGTGTACAAGCATTAAATGCGGATTTTTTTTTTCTAAAAAAACGTGTTAAATTCGGAAGAATAATAAAAAGTGCTTTATTCAAAGTATGCCCCATCGCTTGTTATACATTTTTCCCATCTTTCGGGCAATTTGTGAATACCACGCCAGTAAAATCTTCCCCTTTTGCTGTGAACCGTTCATCGAGCCATTTCTTCACGTCTTCGTACGAAGCAACGCGCTACTCAGCAAGTACGTAACCCATCGATGTAAACAAGTGTTAATCTGAAGGAGCCAAGTCTGGTGAGTAAGTAGCATAGGGTAGAATTTCTCAGCTGAGTGCTTCCAACGTGTCGCGAACCGGTTTTGCCGTATGTGATGGAGCATTGTCACGAAGAAAAATGACTTTGTGTTGCCTCTTTCGGTATCCTGGGCTTTTTTCAAGCAGCGAACGGTGCAAATCGGTCAATTGTTGTTGGTAACGTTTAGTATCAACCGTTTCCCCAGCTTTTAGCAGCTCATAATAGACCACGCCGCTCTGGTCCCACCAAACACAGAGCATCGCTTTTCTGCCAAAGCGATTCGGTCTTGCGGTCGATGTGGATGGTGCATCTGAGTCATGATTTTTTACACTTGGGATTCTCAAACTAAATCCATTTTTCATTCCCTGTAACTATGCGATGCAAAAACGACTTCCTTTTGTACCGAGCGAGCAAAATGTCACATGTGTTTTTGCGCTTTTCCACTTGCCTGTCGTTCAACTCACGTGGTACCCATCTATTGGTCTTCTGAATCTTTCCCATCTCCCGTAGCCGATTGGAAACAGCTTGTTGACTAACGCCCAATTGCTCGGCGAGTTGTTTTTGTCTTTGCGAATCATCTCCGTCCAACAATGCTTGCAATTCCACATCTTCGTATTTTTTCGGAGGTTTTCTACGTTCCTTGTCTACAACATCGAACTTTTGAAACGCCGAAACTATCGTTCACGCGTATGTCTAATTTAAGTCCTCATCTTGGTATTTTGTTTGTGAAGTTGGTCGCCACTTCTTATACAGTTTTCAATTATCTTGTAGTATACAAATAATATTACCAAGCAGACAAGCCCCCGAACAAATTAACTTCGCCAGTAGAGATATTCTGTGTATTAAATGAAGGGTACTTCTAGTATCTCAAACGTAACAAATTTCACCATTAAAACCTTAACAGTAATTGCTTCAAAACAAGATAGTAAAAATTGCTTGTGAAGCATATCATAATCGATTATTTCAGTTCAAAACTCCATGGTCTTATACTGCGAAAGCTATAACAAGAAAGGCACTTTCGCAGCATAAACTTCGCTGTATTCATTGCAAAACTACATACAGTTACGTACACAATATGTTGGTATAGCAAGGTGTTCTCTTTAAATATTCCACTGGATTATTCAACGTATAAATTAAGTGTTAATTAACTCTGTATCTGGAGAACACATACTAAGACGGTCGAGTACATAAATACCATATGGCTTTACGTACCGCGCCTTGCGATGATAGAGAACATTATGTATTAGGAGATGCTACAAAAGAAGAGGGAGCGAGATGAGATATTACGACGTGGTTATACAAATCAGAGGATAGTATATAATTAATTAGTCCGCCGGTAGGTGGATATCGGCCACGCGCGATCTTAATGCCTGTAGCCACCGCAACAGAAGCACCACCAGCAGTAGATCTACCCTTATATAGCTCTACCCTATCTTATATACATTTCACAGTATCTTACTTACTTAGAGTCCCTTGGGTGCAGTTATGATTCTTAACGAGAAGTCCGCTCGTTTTGCACATTTATATTTCATTTTAAACGGTTAAACTGGGAGCAGGGATGGCGCAGGCGACAAAGAAGGTCCTTTCAGACGGCATATTAGTTTTATTTAATTATTTTAATTGTAAAGTTCATTGTGCTTTTCTCCGGTACACAGAAAAACACTGAAGAGACCTGTGATGAGATAGTAGATACCATTCGTGCAAAAACATCAAAACTACGTTTTGGAAAAACGATACTAAGGTACGCTACACAGTGCACACTTTAAGCGTAGTTCTGGGTCTTTCTTTCTATAGAGAATCATCAAATGGTTTCAGTTTTCTCGTCATATACGTGTATTTAAATCGGTGAAATTGATGCTTGGATAATGTACCGGTACGCCTATGTATATATTTGACTGAATGTGTTTCTGTTTGAAAATGTATTATTATTTTATCCACCATTTATCCACTCATATGTGGCATGAAATGCTTGTTTCGGTTAATGCATTGATTTTTTTTACTCATCTGATTTGTTGCGCGACTTGTGATTGGTGCAAAATCACTAGTGCGGCAATATTCCCAGGAAAATGTGCGAAATGATAATGATGTCATCCCTAGAGCCGGCATTGAAATAACAAAATCTCAAAGCGACGAAAGCGAGCGGATGTGTGACCAGTGTCCTAAGCAACGGCGGCTGGCTGTAGCAAACGGTCTTTCTTTGTAAAACTAAATATTTCCCAGACACAATGGATGAATCATCTTTCTAGGTAGCAAAGTAAAAAAAGCAGCATCGTTTTAAACACATAGACGAAACTGAGAATACGGCCACTACTTTCCTTTACATTATTTCCATTAAACACTTGTAATACTACAAAGAAGCCAAAACGTAAACCTTTATTACAACAGTGTTAATTATCTGTATTCGTATTTCAGTAGCTAGTTGCCATCCTAAGTAGAGATTATCAAGAAAAAATATAGGACTTACTATTTCTGAGAAAAAAAATCTCCTTCACCAGATAAAATGGGTTTCATCTCTTTTCTTAATCTTCTTCAGGGTACCAAAAACTGAATGACAAAGTAGGAGAGAACGAAGAACAATATAAACAAGAAGTCATTAAAAATACTTACGATGAAATAAAGCGAGGAGGCAGTGTAGTATATCAATTCAACATTATTTTAGATGTTAAAAATTGACACTAAGTTGAAAAAAACAAATTTTTCTAGTCAAACATTTAATTAACCGAAATACAAGGAATGGAAATATTAATATTGATTGGTTATGGGGATATATGCGTGCCCAAAATATATGCAGCAATGATCCATATTTAAAAATAATGCATTTTCCGAAGAAAAGTAAATACCTAAAGTCATCGGTACTGACCGGACACAAATCTCCATTGTAAACATAAGAGACATGCGCAAAATCAGCAGAAAATAAACCTGTGAGCAAGCAGTACAGTATCCAGCATTATGCATCACTTACTATTAATGTTAATGCTGTCAATTTTTCTAAGCTTTAGTACTGCTATTAGCTATTTTTTTTTCTTTTAGTTTAATTCGTTAAAAAAAAAACATGTTTCGTCGTTCTTCTTTTGACAGCCTGTTTAAGTCAGTGGAAGTTCAGGTCAGTTTATTTTAATTCAAACAAAACACTTCCGAAACCATATTTCTTTCATGTCTATTAGTTTCAAACCGTGAATGATAATTGTTGAAAAAATGCCTTTTTTTCAGCGACGCTATATATTAAAAAATAACAAATCTTGCTACAGATGCATTTAGATAACCTTTTGACGTCCATAACTTCTGTCATATTCAAAACGATTTTGCGATAATTAATTATTTAGATTTTTCTCTTTCTACCACATCGCGAATGACAAAACTACAAATTAGTTTTCAACCTGGACAATTGTAAAACCATTCGACATTGGTATATCACATGCTACACGAGAATTGTTTAGAATTTCATGTAAAATCAGAAAATATAAAAATATACAGAAAATACGTTCTATCTAAAAAGTAAAGTTGACTTGCGCCCTCCTTTCTTGGGCCACCCTGTGTAATGAAAAATATTTTTGAAACATCTAGAAAATATGTTCCATACACTTTATGTTCTCACGAACGCACTTCAGCTTTCAATTTAGTGGAGATAAGACATGATCCGAAGTACTTTTCACATCACTATACACCCGAAATAACGAAGCTGATGCAAGTACTAGTAAGAAGAACACGAAAACCGTATACTCCGCCAGAAAAGTTGTGTTATATATTCGCCTTTGTATAATCGATTATGTATTTAATTTACTAGTTAAATGGCGAATTGTATATTGGATCAATTTTTTTGATATTCTGTAAGTTTAAGGTATGATTATGCATTGTGGATGTTTATATTATAAACAATATCAAAGGTTACTTGCTTCAAACAAACTGTATAGAAACTTCTAATAATCTTGCCATTTATTTTGGAACTTTATGTACACATAAACGTAATTTTTAAGATTTCACCTCCAAGATACTCGCGGAAAGAAAGCGATGAAAACATACTTCTCTTTCTGCACTCCCTATTCTCCCTCTCAACGTATAAATCCCAAAAGTTTTATAGTTCTCCCTTTTAAGCTGAGTAATACGCTGAAACTGGATTAAGAAGTAAATACAAATAAACCATTAGAAGCTATCAGAGGCTGGTGGCTCGCCAGTGTTTATACTCTCACTAAAATTCAGCCGTAGATATCTCCGCAGAACCTGCAAAAGGAGAAAAAGCTCGCTCAAAATATAAATCAGGGAGTACAAAGTCCGGTTTCGTTCTTGGATCAGAGAGGCCATTCGTTACAGTCGAGGTAAAGTTGGAAAGCAAATAAATACATCGTACTCGGACAACAAAAGCGCCTGCAATTTTTTTCCGGATCTCGCCAAGAAAGCAGGATTCTGAGGCCAGTATATTAAGTGGCTTTCATTCTGTTCCTTACGACGTTTTACAGATGAATGTAAAGTCAATCTAGGTGACCAGTAATTTACTGTGGAGTAATAGAAAAGAAAATTCAAATAGAGTAGGCTGTTCGAAATACTTGTTTGATGGGCACATTAGACACATATATATTGGTGTATGTACGTTAAAAGAAAATACGAATTTCGATTCAAGTGCAAGGTCTGTCATAATGATAACTCTTTAAAAGAAAATTCAGGATAAAATTGATAATTCGAGAGAATAAAATAAGATGATCGGTTGTTAAATCAACAAAAACTTTTTTATTGAGATTTTTTTGCTTGGATGGACAAAAATATTAGTCGTTTAACAATTTCAATCCGGTACAGTAACATACATTTAATTTTGATTTTTTTTTGTTATCGCAACTCTGTTTTTGTTGGAAGAACAGTAGGTGTTATTATCACTGATATTTCTTTCGTTATTTTATCAGTATGGATACATTAAATCAAACGAGATCACCTGTTAATGTTACAAACATTTTGTTGAATTAAGGACCGTCATTCTGTCAGCGTACATAAAAATTCGAAAGACAATATCAGTTGTGTATAGACATCAATGAAGGTAACTACTCCTTGAGACCTTTAATTTTGAATTAAGTAGTGGTTAAGCTTCTATCAAATATGCTTGTTTTCGCATATTTCCAACTGATTAACTGAACTTCGTCTTCTAGCAGAATGATTCGGTAATTATACAATATTAAACAGTTGGAAGTAGATGATGAAGGGCTAGCCACAAATACAAAGGCAAACATGGTATTCTATTGAACAACGCAAATATATATTTTACTGGGCACACACACTGCATGCAGTACTGATAATTATCACATTATTGTTTGGAGATAAAGCAATTCGACTCTTATTTGAAACTTTTTTTGTATCTGTAATAGTAACGGAAATAAGTAGTGGTTAAAATAAAATAAAAAACCGGGTGCATATGCGTATATAGGATCATTCAACATGCTTCATATATGTGTCATTGGAAGTTGTGAAAATATCGTTTTGAAATGTTGGTAAGGTACATTGGGATATTATAAGTAGAAACATTTTATTCTGCCTAACCTCTTGATTAATTCAAATGGGTACTTATATATCTATATAGTATCTCTTGTTCCGTATTGAAAATTCTGACTTAACTTTTCAATTCTCTTGAACTTTTTATCTTTCGTTTACAAAAGAGAGATATCGCTCGTCAAAAACGACATTATAAGATGCTAATACCTTAACTACAAAAAAAAAAGCCAAGAAGAAGAGGTATCACCCCGAGAAAGAAATGGAAGTGAAAATCAGCTACAATCAATACAACTAGAAGAAACTATACAGTCTATAGACACATCAAGACACGATGACATCGCATGTTAAATGATAAAGTACATGGGGAAAAGAATTACATTAAACAAAAAGAGACACCCAACGAGTGAAAGGCAGTTTAATTGGTTAGATCGCGTACATAGAATAGCAGAAAATAGACTAAGAAAAACAGTTTATGAAGTTAGATTAGGAACAAGATGGGACAGCCACGACTAAAATCAGATGCACAGGTCAGAAGCAAGGAAACCAAGCTGGACGTTCAACACAGGATAGGAACAGTTGAATAAAGAAGATATGCGAAATAATATAAACAACAAATGTATATTTTATGTATGATATTTTCTTGCACCAGTCCTGTACATAACGGCAACTGGACATTGTTAATTAAATAAATAATAAAAACGATATTACTGCCACTACTTTTAACTTTGGCCAAAGACAGTCAAAGATTATTCTTCGTAATATAGCTCATGGTATTGATGGAATTAATCGCGATGAAAGTAATGTGAGCGGATGGCCAACAGATATGTTTCTGCCTACCCGGCCTCATCAGCGTTGCTCCAAGTTCCCCTCTGCTTCACACCGCTATTTACTTCTCGGCTTACATCACTACCCTTCCTAACGACAAACAGTATATCTTCCAGTACCATCTAGTGCCAAGAAATACTCGCCTGCCGTCTAGAAAGCAGCGACAAAATGCCGGACAAAATTTTCAAACCATCTCTCGAGCAGCTCTTCGGCTGTCAGTCCCGAAACGGTTACACAGAAAGTAATTTGGTACCTGCAGATGTAAATAATTCTAACAAGGTTACCACAATACATTAAACATAAAAATGAGCCGGCTCTTGACTATCTGTTGCTAAGCACTTTTTCGACACGTTTTACCAAACATCTTCATTGTTTCTTCTACGGTAACCATCATAACCGTCACTAATTTCAATAAATCGACCGCTATCACTCTGTAGTCTTTACTGATAAATAGCTTTTTTATTTCTTTTTCCTTTAACCGGAACTGCTTAGGTTTTAATTTGTTTTTCTTTTGGAAAGCTTGTTTGGATTAATTAAAATATTAGTTCAATCTGGATGTTATCAGTCGCTTTGATGACTGATGACATCCAATTAATCTAAAGAACCGCGACGAAGATTTTGAGAAGCATCCCAAGAAGAAAGATTCCTGTTATTTTAGCATCAAGAAAAAAACAAATCGGTAGATTTTTTCCAAATTTCTATGGCAGTTATTGTAGACGAAAATTTTCTAATTAAATTCCACCGTGCAGAGTGCTATTACCAATTTAATTAATCATTCTATAAAGCATAATTAAATGCGAATCAAGCTATATATGATCGATATGAAGCGTATTTTATTTTATCACATAATAGTATGCAATACTGGGTATCATTAAAACAGATTAAAAACTTCCATGAATCATTAGTTTTAACATATCAAAGGATTAGTATGTTTCAGTTCATTAAAATGGAATAAATGGGAGTTTGTTTTACCCTGAAAGAACTAATAGTTCTAATAGTAAAAAAAAAAACAGCGTTCATATCATTCAGTCATACATACACAATTAAAAAGATTTAGTCTTTTTTAGCATTCTTTAACTATTTAGTTCGAATAAATTTCATTCATTTTCCATGCATTTCAAAAATAGATTAGGCCATGAGAACATAATGCAGAAAAAATTCGCTATTTGGGAGCCCTACATAAAGTCAACTTTTTTACACAAAATGACATCGCCACCAGCATTCAGTAGCGTTCATTTTTGTTACAAAATTGAAGCATATCTGGATATTCAATGTTTAATACAGTTATAAAAAGATACAGCAAGAAAAGATACGCTGCCTTTCTTATTACACAGGTTGCACGCTTTTACATAATATATTTGAATACGCAAGATACGGCTGCGAGATGATCAAAGTTATAGAGGCGCAACCAGTAACTATCAGGCAAAGATTGGAGATTATACACCCAAACGCAAGAATTTCTGTTAGAAATGGGAAACAAGTTAAAGTAAAATTACAAACATGTGCTTTGAGTGTTATCTATTAATTTATTCCACGAGAAAACCCACGTCCGAGTACAGCGCGATCTGGAGACTAAAAGTCATTTGGAAGATCGAAAATGCCGAAAAAGATGTTATATGTGCAGCAATTTTATATACAAAGAACACCACGCAATGGAGCAGATATAAGAAATACGCAAATAAAATAAATTGCTTTAAATGTATAAGTTCTGTGTTGATTGCATGTATATACAAAAAGTTGATAAATTACTAATTATACAGGGCTCAAAGAATAATAAATGTCCTTTTTTCAAAACGTTTTTACTATATAGCATACATATACCTTACAGACCACTTTGTAATATTAAAATTATTTACAAAAATTTATTTCGTGTATAATCCGAAATGGCACTTTCAATTTTATTCATACACGGTCTGTACATTACGCATGCATGTACTGGTTAATTTACATTGTTTAGATTATTCATTTTCAAATTAGTTGCGCGTATAAATGCGGTAGCACTAGCCGAATATCGAATTAAATGAAATTATAGCACGCGTAAATTTAATTGAATGGCGATAAAAGTTGTGCCACATTCGCGTTATGTATCGCCCTCATGGGTTTTCGGTATCTATTATTATTAAATATTTTGCGCAAAAGCATAAGATAGAATTCATATTTTCTCTGCCGATCGTTAATTACGGTTGTAGCTATCTTATATATATACTTTTGCCGCACTACCTTTCTCAAATGAGTTCTCGATCTGTGTCGAGTTCGTTCTGTTACGATATTCGATTAAGGTGGAGTTCTTCCGAAAATATACAACTCTCCAGAGATAAGGGAATATTCGGTTGCAATGGGGCTTGCAACTCTCTAGCTGCTAGGAGAAAAGTGAATTGGATAAAACAAACTTAACAGTATACGGACGGGATGTGTGTTTATATCTATGTACTTACACGGTAGACCAATAGAAAACGATAGTTGGCATACATATGTATATCGTTTTTCTTGTTTTTTTCTCGCTTGGAATAGCTATTGAAAAACAAATTCCTTTTAAACCCACATTGTATGGTGTATACTTTAGGAAGTTGTTTCCCAAGCATAAAAATTGGGTTAGAATATATTTCGGGGTAGCTTTTAAACCAATTATATAGAACAAAATAATAAATTTAAAAAAATGCTTAAAAACATTTAGATCCCAGGTTGATTACGAAAAAATAAGTAGTTCCCATTGCTTGTAAAATATTACTTTTTTCCAGACCTACTGCAGTAAATTTTCACCTTCTACCGATAAGAGCAAAATTTCAATAATCTGTTCTTATAACGTTACATTAAAAATGTAAGGACGTTATATATTCTATAATTCTAATTAGAAATATGAACTTCCAAACTTCCCGAAAATAGATATTTTCAGATTGTACGATTTCAATAAAACTTTGTAATTTCGCTGGCATTGTACATAAAAGCTACCGAAAAGTGCAATTAAAATATAAATGAGGTTGAAAGTTGTATCCATTAAGGACAGCTGAAGGTATTTACGAGTATTATAAAGGTTGCATCTATGCCCTTAAATATCTGCATGAATAATTCAGTACTTTTTTTTTTAGAAATATAGCAATTAACCTTTGATTCGTTCAGTAGGCCAACAGCTCAGACCAGAGTAACGTTGCCTCTTGCACCATAGGGATTACAATATTTATACTGTTTGTGCAGATGCTTACAGCATAGAGCCGTATAAGTAACAAAAGCTATAAAATCACCGGTAAATAGAATCTGTTTAAAGGGAGCTCTCCTGTATGACTGTTATTACTGTTCTTTCAATTGTTCTTGTTTGATTAAATACCTTTTATAACCTTATGTTGTGTGTTTTTGGTTAGCTTTTGTGAAATCTTATCATGGAGAAAAAATCAATACTACTGCATATGGATTTACATCAGAAGATCATGGAAATTTGCCTGGAATCGATTGAATATCAAAAAGTTCGAATTTTAAGTTTCTTAAAGGAACACTTTGGGACAAAACTCTTGTGGAGTTCACCAGTGAATCGTTGTTTGGAGACTATTATCGCAAATGCAAGTGTAAAGACTTACTATTTGGTATTTGAGCATCGAGAAACAGAAAAATTGCAAAGAGATACAACTGATCATTCTCTATCGCAATAAGGTTGAGGGAAGTTAGGACGAAACTATTTACCGAAGCAACTTCGAGAACATCCTCACTTGGGGCAAGATCGAGGCTGTACGGTAGATGACCCAATTCCTCGAATCCGCACTGGCGCACAGTAGCTTTCGAAATTATAACTGTGTAGACATTGTCATGCTAGAGTTAGACACCTCTCTCAGCTTTTCTCGGTGTTCCTCAATGACAGCTTAACTGGCGTATCATGTCGGTGAAATATATTGCGTTTATTGTAGTGTTGCATTCTTTAAAGTTGATCAGCGAGATGCTCTCGCTATTCCAAAAATTGTAGCCATCGTCCTTTTTGTGCCACTCCATCGTTTCTCGTTGCCTAGAACCAATACTTCATTCCAACTACTATTCGGTTAATAGTTGTGCTGTCGGCTTCGTACAGCTCAGAGAACATTCGACACATTGTTCCTTCTGAACCATGCTGAGCAATTTTCGAACCTATTTTCCGCTCTTCTTTGTGATATGCTCGTGCAGAATCTTCAAAATAGTAGTTTTTGAAAACCCTGTTTGCTCCTCTATTTCCTTACCTTTCAGCCGATCACTCACACGACTTCCTTGGCTATGTGTGGATCATCTTTAAGAGATTCTCTACCCCAGCGAAATAATTTTGACAAACGTTTTTAACGGTCACACGATGGTACAGAGTATAAACCATGTTCATTCGCGCTTTGATTTTGGACGGTGTCTCTCCATCCAAGCTGAGAATTTTTATCACTGATAATAATCAGTTTTAGGTATTCTGAAAATTTACCGTCCACCGCTCACTGTTCTTCTGATTGTCTCACTTAACTAAGCAATTGCTATAAACTGCCAAATTATGACTTGAATGTTAAAGGCAAATCTGTGAAATAGCAGCATTTATTTATTTATTTATTATTTATTGCTCAGGAATCTACTTAAGATTTAGAATGCGTGGACCGCGCCTCGTGAAGTTCTAGACGGGAGCAAAGATATGCTAAGATTAATAAAAATTAATCAATGATGCCAAGAAATTCTTCCCCACGATGATTCCGATAAGAAAGAAGAACAGCAAGAATCTGGTGATGAATACGATTTTTTGATATTGTTGTTTCGCAATTTCCAATTTTTCCCTTCTGCAGAATATTGGGAAATAATCAGCTATTACTTCTAAAAATGTGCGTTCTTCTAATCCGCAGTGCGTTGGTTCATCGTTTATTTCATTGCCTGCATTATATTTCATGGTAAACCATGTAAAAGTGATCTAAACATTTTATGTGCAAGCTGAGAGCGTACAGTATGTATCTATTTCTTCGTTAAAAAACACAAATAGTTATATTCAACATTAATTAAAAGCACTATTATTAAATTGTACAAACAAATTAGAATTACATTTAACCATAACATGGAGTAACGAATATTCAAAAGAAAATTTGTAAAATAGTGTGATGTCGAGAAAGTTTTTGCAGTCCAAAAATATTCTAGCTACTAATAGACGCTATTGTCAGCTAGACTGCGAAAAAATTCTTTCAATATCACACTATTTGTACAAATACATATTTTACAATGTCACTGGCACTTAAATGTTGATTTCTTTCATTAAAGGTTGTCTAATTTTGCAATTTTTCAGATGTATTCTTCAGTTGTTGATAGCCGGTAAAATTAATTTTCTGGAGTTTTGTTAATCGTCTAATTACATCTACTACTATGTCAATTTTGTCTTGTAAAGATAATCTCTTAACCTTTAGCGTAGAGATTCGTCAATGCAATGCTCTTCTTCATTCAATTCATCAACAATTTTCTTCACAATTTCAAAATGTTCAGCGTAATACGCAGCACCGTCGATCCAAGCTTCCTATCTTCTAATGATTGGGCATATTTGGATGAGGAGTACGAACTAAGCCAGCTACTCGGTGTAAATTATTTGCTAAACAGGTCACGTGTATCACTTTTGTGTATAATGCCTGTATTTCTTTTTTTCCCATTAACTACTAATATACCAAACACAAAGTTTCCTAAGCATCTTTATTCTTCATAGGTTGTTTGATACAACGGAACTATCCTTTACTTTTTCTCTGAATTTGTTCAATGTTCTTTTCCAAAAACAAAATGCAAAGACCTTCAATCAAAACATAGGCGTGCTAATATAACTGCCTATTCCAAATACTGAATGAATAATGTAACATTAATAATGGCAAAATTACGTGTTACACGTTAATGCCCCAAAGAATTAAAATAGGCATTTATTTCTAAATATGTTCGGCATTTACACTAGCAATACATTTTCAAACTTCTTTTAGTTATGATTTTGTTTACTGGGCGGTATATATTTCTTGCTAAATATATTGGGTTTAATCAGCTATATTAGGATCAAGCTAATCATTTTACGTTTGATTAATGGTATCCCTCGATTATGTATAAATTATAGCATTATCGCAATTAATAAAGATTGCCCTATTAGGTATTGTGGCTATTCAGTGTATTTAAGGAAGTCGATTAATATAATCACGCACATCACAATCAAGTTATTGTTACCTGCGGAACATACACCTTCACGTAGCTAGCGGTGATTTTAAAATGGTTCTTGTGCTCGCATCACTTCTAATATCCGGCATTAATGGAACGGTTTCTCTATTAATGGAGTATGCCTGTAAGACCGTAATTTTGTAAAATGATCTTCGTTAAGCAAGTACAGTACCGATCAAAGATGTACGAATAAAAATGACTGCGTCCGGAGATTTTTACTCGCGAATGTACAAGTCTATACTTTTTCGTTAGAATTTATATTTCAACATTCATAAGTACACGACTATTGCATTATTGTAAAATGCATAGCTACAAGCCACGGTAATACTTCCCCGAAGAGCGTGTATGCTTTATTAAAACGATAATTCAATTTCAACGCTGATGTAGTGGAAATGGTACGGATTTATAGCGGTAAAGGAAAAAATGAGTTATGTGTGCTTTTTTACGTAAACGGTATTATATGATATAGTACCCCCCATTTCGTATTGATGTGTAAAGCGTTTTAATACGAAACTAACATAGAAAACTAATGGATCTAATAAGTCATTATACGAACAATGTAAAAAGAGTTACTAATTAAGCCTTTCATCAGTCGTATGTCAAGTCGTTAACATTAAACATTAATTGCTCACGTATTTGATATTAAAATTTATCTTGTGAAGTAGACTAATGACCCTAGATCACGTAGGATGAAGACGTAGGCCAGACATTATCGACTTAACCCATTTACGCATGTGCAATCGTGAAATTTGTAGTGATATATGTAAGAGGAATCCATATATTAGCATTTTTCTTTCCAGAAATAGTTTTTAGTTGGCAAGACGTTAAAACAGAAATGCTGTGTGACGTGGACAAGTTGTACAAATTGCTATGAATAACTTTGTCTTCTACCAAATACATCCTGCAGCTAAAACCGTATCCTTAATGATTACTGCACCATCTACAATCAGTAATTTCAAGAGAATTTGGTAGAAAAAGGTTTTTCGGTTACGTTGAAAGCTACTACCTGGCAGCAACTCCCAAAAGTTAAGCGGTGCAAGAACACATTAATAATAAAGATTGTTGTTCTAATAATTCTAATGTATCAACAAAATTGGAATCTACTCAACCTCTAGTTACTACATTTTTATCTCCATTAAATACATACCAAACTAAATATTCTATCTGGACTTTCCATTCATGGGAGCTTTTTTATTCTTTTTTTGATAATCCAATTGCAATATTATTCTTGGTCATATTGTTTAAGCTCTTCAAATCTTAATTTTCTCTCGGTCTATTTTCCATTGCAATCCGGTTCTTTTCCTTTCTAAATCTAGCATTTTTCTTTCTTCTTGCCATATATTGAAACTTCTTTTTTCCTGTTTTACGACGCATCCTCTATCGTTATTATTACCTAAACAAAGTTCGCGGAATTTTCTTTCTTGAACGATTTACTTTCAATCAGGTACTTAATTTGAATGCCTCCCAAATTATGTTTGTCTGTGAGACTACAACACATTACATCAACTGTACAAGTTACCGTAAGTGTATATCTATATCTATCTTGTGCGCCTTCCATTTCGTTTTTATTGTTATGTACGTCACAAACCTTAAGATACCTTTGGTAACTCGTAACAGCACCCTACTATCCATATACACAGCTCCGTACATTTAATCCAGCGATGACCTAATTTTTTTAAACCATCCCAATAATAGGATTTGTCAAACTCTGCAAAATAGGCTTCTAGAAATCACGGAGGGCCAAATCTGGCGAATATGCTGGTAGAGGCTCCAATTCGTACCGTAGCTGGATGAATTTTGCTGTCACAATTGTTGGTTAGCCATTTTATCCCCTAGTCATTGGTTTCTGGCATGTAATGCCTCATCTGCAGTCATAACGCCACAGAAACTCAGTTGTGTAGCGCTTAAACATATCCGTTTTTGATGAATCGTCAGTATAAGCAACACCCATCTCACCGATAGTTTTCTTGTACTCAACTTTCTGTGAAGGATGTTTTGCATACGTTCAATTGAGATGTTTATCATATTAGCAATCCCGCAAGCAACCAGGCGGTCTGCTAACACGATATTATGAACTATTTTCATCATATTGACCGTAGTCACCTCCGTGGGAGTGCATGGTCGCTCCTTATCAAATACGAATGCTCGGCCATGCTTAAATTCATTAAACCAGTATCTGATAATAATCATCTGGTCCTTATAAACTGCATCAATTTCTCATTCATTTTACCATCTCCTACGCATAAATTTGAACACTTTCAGCAGCTCTCAAAGCAACACTACTCGATAAATCTACTGAAATGTTGACAAATGCCGACTAAAGAATAGTAATCATAGTCTGAAATGCAAATTTTGATACAGAGCGCCATCTGTCTCCAAACATAGGGACTTCTCCACCATCGTCGTATATAATTATAATTGGTTAGCATGCCTAATTTATTATTCTCCCGTTTTGTGCACTCGTCTCTTACCAAGTCGGTACCGTGAATAATCTTGTACAAAATGAACAATTATGTCGTCATATCGTCAAAGCGATAATGGCTCAGAACAGTTTTGAAGAAACCTAGCTTTGGGGTTGGCCAAAACATCCAACCAGCTAGACACTCATCAATTCGTTTGCCAAAATATATTCGTATGTAGCGACAGAAAGGCATTTTACAAAAAAGGCTAAATATCTTGCGCAATTGTTTAAGCTACTCAAAAGGTAGAGGTCAGTAGTGACTTCATAAAAAAGCACAGATTGAAAGCAGCCACCAAATCGAACCAACAACGTACGTGCTGATACCAGAACTTGTAAAATAAAAAGAAGCTTGAGTTATGAACCTGGCACCGTCATCACATATGTTAGTGCTGTAGAACTAGGATCCTGAAAAACGATTATAACACTATCAAGTGGGTCCCACTTGACTGTGCGATAATTGCTCATTTCATACAAGTAAATATGATAATAGGGAAAACTAGAGAGGAACAACCCTCTACCCGATTTATATGTACCCCGTTCGCATTTTTATGCTGCAATCTTTTGTTTTGTTTAGATAAATCGGCTAGGTATAGGTATTTAATTCTATTGACTTCATGGCATTATAACATCAATTTTAATGCAACAATAATGTATGTTGATATCTTCCATCAGACAAAATAAATATTCTGGTAGAGAGTAATACCGCCAAATATTCCCATCGCAATGTACTTTTGTCTCAGAAAAGCGTAGCTGTTAAATTAGTTTTTGTTAACAACCTCTATAAAAACTTAATATTAGATGTTTTAAGTAATTTTTGTCTGTTATCATGTTAATAAAATATGGTTACCTATTATTATTGGTGTAAAGTCTGCGTAAATGTACATACACATAAGTAATCTGCGAATACTTATCTTTGTAACGTTCCTTTCCGCCGTCATTTGGGTGTGTAAAAAGTTGCACGTAAAAATGTATACATAACTTCCTCACGGCTAAAAGCTTTCCTAATGGCTTCATATTATTCAACTCATAAAAATACCTCTCTACGACAAAATATCAACACACATAAACTTTCATACAGCTCGGTGATCTAATTTTTCACTTTGGCTGATGCATGCAAACAAGTTACGGAATTTATATACCTTTTCTTTCCTTTTTGAATTTTTTTCTAGGCGGACTATGAGAAGAGATTCCCGCGGATGGATGTTTTTAAAAAGCACGTACCGACTGCAATATAAACTACTCCTAACTTCGTTTCGGTCGAGGAACGCGCGGTGGCAATTTAAGGAATCTTTACACTTGCGGCATTTTTATTTTTCGGTTGACATTCGTACGCTAATAAAAATTTTTTTGTGAGCGAAATTTCTCCGCCTTCTTTACCGTAGCTCCGTAATGAATTCGAATTGTTCCCGTAATTGAGTTCTCCAAAGTGTAAGGAAGTTTGGTGCAAAGTGGAAATAAGTATATGATTTTAGGATGTAATGCGAGTACAAATGTTTATTTTCTTACAGTCGAGCTTATAGATTGCTACAGCTGAGCTTTATGGCGTACAAAATATTAGGTATTTAAGTAAACAACCGCAGTTTTAGAAGTTTTCAAGTATTAAGAAGACCAGAGACAACCAACATTTTAGATCGATTTCTACTTTTGTATATAAATAATAGGTAGATTCTTTATTTTCAAGAGCTTTCAACAAAAGTATGGACATCCGTCACTAAATAGATGGCTGTCATTAGCACCATATGAAGGGACGTCCGTCCAAGTGCGATGTGAAAACCTACATCAAAGTAATCCTTTTTCTGATCAGATCGCTCTCTGCTTAGCCAACAATAATTCCGTAGAAATGGCAAAATAACTCGTCTTCACTTCGTATTCTTGACGTCTTAAATCTTCATCTTCAATGTAATTTTAACTTGTACGATGATGGTATTTGTTTGACCAAAGGATTATGTAAACGTGGATCCAAGTAATATGGTGAAGGTAATAATGTTGACCAACCAACCTATATAATCAAAGAGAAGAATTAAAACTTTTCGATAATAAACCTTTATCAACCTTTATCAAAAAACCTTTATCAAATTCGCATTCGTTACGATATTGGTGTCTAATTTGATTTTGCGTAAACACAGCGGTGATTAACGGTCGGATTCCTTACCAATATGCTTATCCAAAAACCAGTTTTTTGAACTATACAGAAAAAATAGTTCAGTCTTTGCTTACTGCACCAAAATACCTAAGTGGACCAAAATCCAAATACCCTAACATAAATTCGATTTCAGGCAGTTGATTACTTCATCAATCAGTAAGGTATCCAAAGACGTTGCTCACAATTTTGCAAAATAAGTGTTACTCATGCGTTAATGTAATACATACAGTTGAAAGCTATGGTAATCGCCCACGAGCGGGCATTACGGAGCAAAGCATCTTTTGGCTGCAGAACGTACGCAAAATTGAATGAAATGCATTGTACACCATCTATAGAGCTCTAATCAATGGCCCCACAACTTCCATTTCTTTGGACAAGTGAAGAAGCTCTGGGAGACAAACGATTCAACAACGACGATAGAGTGGAAGAGTTTGTGCGCACATGACTACTGACATAACCCACTTCTTTTTATGATGACATGATAAAAGGGCTACCGATCCACTGAAAAAAATGCATATCTAAAACAGGAAAGTATGTAGACAAATTACGTGTACTTGATTCCAAATAAAAAAATCAAAATGAAAGTCTCGTTTATATTTGATTCATACTCGTATTAATGGGATTTGCTTGGTTTTGTACTTATACACTTCAAAGCTGTAAAACTTCTTTTGATCTTTAGTTAGTTGAAGGATAGGTAATAGATACAGAGCGCCTAAATTTTAATTCTTTATTGATAAGCCAAATTTCTGGTCGTACATGTGACCTTCATCAGGACTGTAATATGTTTACTGTTAAAGTCCATTAAATTATAAAATATAATAATCCACATATTATACCACCTTTTAATAAAAAACTAAAATCTAGGCGCTTTCTATCTATTGTATTTCCTCCAAATAATTAAGGATCAAAGGAAGTTGTAAGTTTGATCCTTACCTTAGTTGTTAGGAGTATGCGTTTCTTCTCCCCACGTTTTCCATACTTCATATATCAAGACTGTATACTGTGCTCTTCTAGTAGAGAAGGAAGAAGCATGGTAAAGGCATCAGACCTGCTACACTATCTGGAATTGCCCGCTTACATCTAATTTTAGAATCTATTTTGACTATACTGGCATTATCCACTTTTTAAAATATTGTCAAGCTGGGGATTTTTATTCCATTAAGATGAACTTGAATATTCCGACCTTTTTTTATATGACTTAGTTTTCCACTAGCTAAATTGAACTTTATGCTAATTACAAATTGCTCTTTAGTTAGAATTAATTTCCCCCATACCAATAACGTGATACAAACGATCGTAAAAAATCAATTACATTATTGCGGTAGAAGCAATTTCTTTCTGCTTCCGCTTTCAATTCGTATTTGCCATTTTTTCTCAGCAGTTCTTAAAACATCGCATGAAAGATTAATCCTGACCCGATGATGGTGTCATTTATTTTCATCAGCGGCGAATTTGTTACTCTGACGCTGCGAAAACTATATTTAACCGACTTTAAATATTCAGAGCACTTTAAAGAAGTGCTTCGATTAAAAGTTCATGATTAAAATGGCTTCGGATGCATTTGTATAACCAGAAGTCGTTTCGAAAATAACGCGAGCTGTTAGTTTGAATGAATTTCCATTAACTTCTTCCAGTACATCCGATTACTAGTTAATTTAAATAGAACAAGAATATACGAAGTAATCGAATTTTAAAATGGGATATACGTGGAGAAATTTATAAAGTGTAAAATCTCCTCTCTGTGATAGGGATAGTAGGTTATGGTGAACATGTAATTATCTGTATTTAAGATTATCGTGAAAATAGGTATTTATGGATACATCCTCACTCACTTATTCAATACACATAAACGAATCAATGCATGGAAGAACTGATACAACCGCGCTACTCGTTAATTGTTGTAATTGATACTTTAGTAATTTCTTTTAAAACAACTGTAACAAAAGATAATCCAAATGGACAACTTTCCAACATTCTCTGGTCACCCCATAGACAAAAAAGCGCGTGTAAAAGTTAACACTAAAGGAGGCTTATAGAAATCCACACCATTTGAGACTGTGAATTTGGATAAGAATTCGCATTACACTGTATAGTAAAACCTACATTCTGTTTTTCGATTTTTACTAGTCGTTTACCAAAAATCTCTTCCAAACGAGCACATGTTTGTCCAGCTGTATGTGCTGAAGCATAATTTCATTATCATGTAGCTGATTAATAAAGGATTCTAATATCTCATTTCGGTAAATTACTGCATTTATTGTTCCATTAAAAAATATAGATCCAATGACTTGCTTCCTTGACACTGACCAATTTCTTGGGTATGTAACAATACCTCCACAAATTTATGAGGATTTTCTGCCGACCATATTCTCGTATTTTGTTTGATTAAAAATTTCAAAAATTAAAACTAGACCTCGTCAGAAAACAGATACTTGTCAAGAATGTCATAATTCAAGTTATTGAAAAAACACCGGCAATAGTCAGTTCTTCTATGACAATCAACGAGTTGTGG
Source organism: Marronus borbonicus (assembly GCA_902655005.2). NCBI lineage: Eukaryota > Metazoa > Arthropoda > Insecta > Coleoptera > Scarabaeidae > Marronus > Marronus borbonicus. The sequence goes on along the minus strand of LR737385.1, from coordinate 10,401,133 downwards.
TAGCATAGTGAAACAGCGACTCCCAGTATTATTTCACGAGTCTTGTACAATTTCTCAGTCAGAATACGCAGTAATTCCTTTATTTGTTTAAGTATTTATCCTAGAAGTCCTACATTATAAATTATCCAGAGGTAATCTTCCGAAATTTTCCATAGAAAACCGTTAGGAACGCTTATCCTAATCAACCGTACCCTAGCAACCTTAAACAATTGAGGTAGTTGATAACTGAACTTCCGTAATGTATTTCTTAGGTGAGTTTTCCATACGGTGTTGAACATCTTCAGTACAATCCGCAGTTCTTTCTTTACGTACCCCGCTCCCTGATTTACGAGCTAAGTTCGTACATGATTGCAAGATTAGGGAATCGAAAATCTTGCATACTTTGATAAATTGCATAAACGCACTTTCTGTTATCTAATCTAGCAGTTCTAAAATAATTTTCAATAGCAACAAATTTGTGTTATATTTCAAACATGATAATAAATATGCTAATTGATAATCAGGTTTTAATATATTGACTTTATTATGGCATTTGTAAAAATTTTATTTGAGAATGGCAATAATACTTCTCGCTGTTACCAAATTTATATTGTAATCACAGGCTACGCTAAGTAGGAATTTAATTGAAGGCACGGTTTTCCAAAAAAAAAAAACAAATTTTTCCTTGAAGAAAACGCATCAGTGCGAGATTAAATTCCTTGAAACCTATTTTTTTATCTCCCTATATCTTTGTTCCCCAGATTTCTAATTATTGATGACATTTATTATTTTTTGTTTGGCTGCCTAATCTCGACATTTGACTTCCCCAAAAATAATCTTGTGGCTTCAGTCGACTGTTGTACTCGTCACTGTGCTTTTTAATAAGATTTTTTCGAATTTTTAAACAATTTTTCGTATAATAACTTTTTAAAATCTCCCAAAATATGCTAAAAAAATATAATGCGAAGATAGCTTAGCTTCCTCGTGGTATTGATGGAATAATTCACGGCAAACACAATAAAAGGAGAGAGAAAAAAATACAGTAACACACGGACATGTTTTTGCCTACCCGGCGTCATCAGCGTGGTTTCGAGAGTATTTTTCATATCTCTACCTTCTATCGCTGTTGCCTCACAGTTAATACCACAACTACTTTCAAAACGACAAACTCGACATTTCTTGGTGCCCTCTAGTGCCAAAGAAACGCATGCCTGTCGTTCAAGAAGCAGCTCCTTTTATTGCGTTTGCCGTGAATTATTCCATCAATACCATGAAGAAGCTAAGCTATCTTAGCATTATATTTTTTGGTTATTGTTTCTAGGCATTTTCTGATGTGTTCTGCCCAAAATATGCTTTCTAATATTTTAAATACTAAGTACCACTCCTTACATAAGTAATGTTTATGTCTTCGTTAGAGACGGTGGTACCCTGATGAGCTACGTTCAAAGCTGGGAAAGCTTGATCAAACAGTGATTTGAGTATGAACTGTTTTATTAGTATTTGCCAATTTACAGTAACAACCCTTCAATCTCCCTATTTTTGTCAAATCTAAACATTTTTACTTTATAAAAAAATGCAAACTGCGCTGGCTGTACATCACGCAACGAGGTTATGAAGATGTAATATTTTAGGATAAGTGTGATTGTTGCTATTGGCACGCAAACTTTATACATTTAAATTAATCATGAGCCTGTATGCTTTTCAAAGGTAATTGTTTAAAACATTTAGAGCTTTAGCTCTTGGAAAGTTCTGCTATATTTTCCTTCAAAGCTAACTCGCCTTCCTTTGTATATTCCTACATACAGCATGCCGAATACTGCTAAGAATTCAAATATATCCATTCACGCGCATTGGGAGAAACGCTTTCCACGCTAGACGAAGTTGTACAGTTTCCATACAACATACTTCCATTTACAGCCGCAGATTTAAACGTACATCAATTATTTGCTGCTCGACCCATATATTCGCACCGCAAACTTAGCGAAATGTCCAGCATTGTCCCGATATTTTCCATGTAAAATGCAAAATTCATTCACAACACGAAAAGGCTCTTCGCGTAGCATCAGCCAGCTAAGCCGACAATATATTCAACGGTTAAATCTATAATTTATGCGATGATTTATGCGGGAAGCGGACGCTAGTGGAAATTTGTTAATAGATTAAATGGATGATGTGGTCGGCTTTATGAGCTTATTCTACGTTATAATGCTGTGCGACCAATATATTTAAAATTCTTATTTGCATTTCATTATTAATGTTGATTGACCTCGGCGAATATGTAGGCACCTATTGATTTTATTCAATATCCGCTAATTCGCATAAATTCTACGATTCCAAAACCAGCTTTCACAGTTGATTTTTTATGAAACGCCATGAAATTTCCGGCAATCTGACAGGCTTTTTTAATGTTTTTCTATTTTGTGTGAAAAATTTACACGTAGGCAGAATTTAATTCTGCATAATCGGTTAAAACGTATGAATTACTTGTATTTATGCATTTTCATTACTCTTCGTTTTAGTCAGAACCAACCTATTTTGTACTATTTTCACGTAGGTAAGATAAAATGCCGTCATTGGGAAAACGTATTTTACTGTGTATTTAGATACCTTGTTGAATTCTGAATTCAGCAACACCTTTATTTTTTTTTAGGCAGTAATTAATGTTATACTTAACTAGGCCTTGATCAAACACTTTAAAAACTGCTCTCACAAATGCAGAGAAAACCGACATGTTAGGCTGTTATTATTTATCAAATATTAGTCGCCAAGTAACCGGGAATTTGTGAGCTAATCGATACCTTGATCGATGGTAATTTTATTTTGGCACTAACTAGTTATGTGTATTCGTTTCGTTTATGATAATTTAACTATTGTTTCAGCTGACAAACTGCCGCCTGGGTTTCCGCATATCACTCAGCATCCCCTTCCCAATAAGGTGGTCGAAGTTGGTCATAATGCTGTATTGGCATGTTCAGTTACTGGTATTCCTACGCCGAAAATCACCTGGATACGAAACATGCTTCCCATAGATACCAGAAATAATCCTCGGTACACAATTCGAGAGGATACGGCTGGTGAGTATTCAAGTATTTTGTTTTTCCGGCATACCTTGATGATTTTCATAAAGTGATTATAAATTGTTGAAAAGCAAGTTTTGCTTATCGATTTTAATATAATTAAAACATTCAGAAACTTCTGGAACGTACTTAGAAGGAAAAGCTATACTCATAAGACTTGGGTGGATGATAGGCTCTATAAATGCCGGTTTCCGCTTCGGCAAAGAAATGGTTTTAGAGGGTAAAATCGGGTTTTGAGTATCAGGGATTTTTGGATTTCACGTTAATTATTTGCTATTAAACGTTTATAAAAGTTATCAACACAAAGCCGTTTAGTATTTTTTAGGTGCCATAGAAACTTGATGCAATAAGGGTTTAGTGAGCGTGACCCCCACTTGTCACCCCCAAAAGGGTGTGTATCCGTTTTTGAGGCGATTGTATTCACTTTGACATACTATTCAAAGCACTATGCAGCAGCAACTATGTCAAAGTTAGTGAAGTTCATTTGAATGTCGTACTTCTTCTGGATAACCATATTACAATTAGTACATGTGCAATATTCGATAGGTTTATATACACCATGTTGTAATTTTTGAGTGATCTGGTAGCTGAACGAACATTGCTTATTTATATGAACATGCAAAGGAAATGATTTAAACTTGTGACAGTAGGCAATATCGACACGATTTTATTATTTTGCTTATCACTGGCTGAGATCAATCGTCACTCCACTGCGTGTAATACATGATACGATCAGTCACATGACCGCATGATTGGTCGTGTGATAAATTGTATAATTTAAAAAATGTACTTGATCGACAATAAACGAATGTCAACATTATTTTTGGTAATTGCCCCTACTTTTTATACGAGCACAAATTATGCATGAGGACTAAGAAAGCCATTGGAAGGTTGTGTACCATATCTGCGGAAGCTGCTGTAACGAAAACACCGGTTCGAAGCAGTTTGAAAAATTTCCTTAAGCAATCGAAAGTAAGCGCTTTGGTAAAACGATCTGCGATTCTATCAGATAGGATTCCATTCAGGCATGTTAAAATCGTGAAAGAAGGCTCAATGTATAACATTTTTCGAAATGACACATCCTGACTTATTAACATATCTTGACCGTTTATATAAAATCGAGCAAACAAAACCCTTATTATGGACTTGACAACTATTTCGCGGAAATGCTTCTTTTGAACCGAATTTTCAGGAAAATATTTTAGTTATCGAGTATATTAAAAAATGGGTAAAATAGATTTTAATATAGTTAATTTAATAGTATGTACAATATATGTAGATGTTGTAGTATAGTATAGTATTTTGGTTATCCACCATAATTTGTTGAAATAAAAATCTTCATTTCTCTTACGTAAAAAATAAATCACGTACTCGAATACTGTGGCACTGAACTGAGTTCAGTATTGCTGCTGAAGATGATAGCTTAGTTATCGAAACGTGCGTACAGTTTCAGTGAAGTGTTTGTGGTAAGGGGTAATAGTGAAGTGTTTCACGTAAATAAATGATTAAATAAATGGTACCTAAATGAATTTTGTAATTTTTCTAATAAATTTTAACAATTGTTCAATGTCAAAAAAGAGCAAACAGTTTTATTAAATGCAAATAATTACGAGTATATTCCTTTTACAAATTTTTTTACAAATGATCAACTCAATCCGACAGCTAAATTTAAATATGCTTAATAAAACGTTTTTCAAATTTAAACTTTTAATGGCTAAAATGCTCTCTTGCTACTCACAATAGTTCTTCAAATGAATATAATGTTTGAAATCCTTCTCGAAATTCCTGCCGCGTCGATATTTCCAAGTCTACTCCCAAAACATTGTTGTTTCCTAGACCTTCCTTGCAGTATCTTGTTCTATGCAGAATGCATAACATTCTAAGATTGAATAAAGCAATACAAAAATCTGATAAACATCAGCATAACAAATTTATATTTATGCGATGACCATTTGACGTTTTCATCGAAAACGATACCCACAATTTTTAGAAGTTGAAAACTTATATCAATAATAAGATCGATGTCATCAATCGATCGATCGATGTCAACCCTTTATAAATATAGAAAATAACGTAACCAGGCCTTGTGGAATGCCAGCATTGATAACTTTATAGTAAACATGATAATTGATGGTAAGGTTTGATTCAATCATGTATAGTTCCCCGATACTATAACACTCTAATTTGTAGAGCAAAAACTTGTGGTTAATGCAGTCAAAAGCTTTTAACAAATCGATGCTCATTGCTAGACAAGGTGTGCCTAAGTCGCTACTTAGAAGTATTCTTTTAAGTAAAGTTGATAGCGTGGCCTCAATCGAGTGATTATTTCAAACACAATGTTGATTTTCCGAAAAGAGCTGAAAATGAAATAATAAACTAATTGACCGATAATTGTCAATTTCATTTTTCTCTCCACCTTTGAATACGGAGTCTAATAACAGCGATTTTTAGAATAGATGGAAATATACTGCTATCAAAAGTGAAAATAGCTAAATGGGAAATATTTCTATCACTACATGAAAAAGAGCTATAAAGCTTAGAAGCAGGCACTAAAACATCTCCCAGTAATATTGGAAAGCAAAAAGGAATCCTTCATTTGTTTAATGAGTGTACCCGCGAGACGAAGATAAATGCTTAAAGAGAGCATCACAATAAAGCTAGGGTATACACAGCTAAGATAACCTTGTAGCACACTTGTTTGGGAAATGCCACGTTTACCATAACCTCCAGACCCTTTTTCCATATTTGCAAACAATAATTCATTGGCAGCCGGGGCATCGAGAGGAAGTTGTGAAAATTTTGTAGTTCTAAAAAAAATCTTCTCTTTAATTAATTCTGTGCAGTGTTTCTTATCGGTCTTTAAAATCGGCCTTCTTTTGGTGCGTGATATATAACTATTACTTTTAAATTACCCATTAGTAATATACCTCATTTGTTAAATTGCCAATTTTGTACTGTGCGAAAACGTGACAAATTATTCAGATTTTAGGGTTTTCGTTAGAATATTATAAAAATATAAACGCGCGTGTATATAATTAGATGCCACAAATGTAATTTTTCTACATACTACCAATCAATGGCATGTTTAACGTATTCCTTAGAAAAGCATTATCGCTCCTACCTCGAATACGTCATGTTCCATTCCAAAATTAACTTTATGTCCGTGAATGTAAGGAGTGTGCTGACTATTTCGCTTTCTTGATTTTTATGGTGGCTTTTGTGCAGTGGCTGTATCAATATGCAAAACGAGATATCGTCCGACTTATATTGCATTTCACTACAACAATCTTCTAACCCGACGCGGAATATAAAATTTATGAAAGGAAAATTTTCCAAGACCAAAAAGCAGCTAGTCGTCAGGTAAAAACATGTTTTCCTCGGAGGAGCTTTCTGGGCCATGCAGAGGCGATCGGTGATTCTGAGTTTATTATGCAGGTGTAGAGCTACCGGCATGTGAGCATTATCGTTCCGTAGCTGGCTGGCAAACAAAAGAAAGGGTTGATCCTGGAAGCAGCGGCATATTGGACGTAAAGCCTTTTACTCGTATTTGTGGCTTGTAATAAATGCGTGATTAGAAATTTAACACGCTGCATAAACAGGTTCTAAATACAAAATATATAAAGTTTATAGCAGCCCCAGATGATAAAATGTGGTATTACGAAAAGCGACTAGAATATTTCAGGTATTTTTGAAAAGCTTAGAAGAAACAAAATAAAATAAATAAAATGAGGTACTTCATTACTAATAACTATGTTATAACTAATAACATAACTATGTTAATAATATTAAAAATATGTTAACGAATTTAAGCTACCACCTGGTAGCGGTGGAAGTCAACTGACTAATTGTTGTATATATACAGTACATATAAGAATTACTATGAATCAGAGTTTCTAATTAAAGACATTCTAGTCATATAACTGTCGAATTTTCTGCAATGCATCCTCTCCGGAAACATGCATGCGTACATAGTGGATTCATTAACATCTTGTTTCAATTTCTTTGACTTTCATTGGCTGTCGATCCCTGCTGCCCTCGTGACGTGATAGCAGTAAGCACTGTTCGCTTCGATAGAGGTTACATTGCAGAAAATTCGACAATTATGTGATGATGAGATCGTTTTTAACTAGAAAAGCTCATACATATAATAGTAGTCATAAAGTTAGATTACCGCTTGCACTATGTACAGACTCGCGTTTGCTGTGTTAAGGCTCATCAGTGCACATTTATTGTCCTATAAATACAGATGACGTAGAAACATTTATGGATATAAATGTTTAAATAGAGATATTCTAATTACATAATTTGTTAAAATATCTGCGAACAACTTGTACAATTGCGACCACCAATTAATATTTCGTCCTTCTCTACGTATACGTGGTGGTTAGATGGTTCTTCGAGAAACAGCAGTCATCGCAGGTACAGCCCTCTTTTGGCACATTAAAGTTTTATTGTTGCAATATTCCATCCCCAGTATAATTTCATATTCTAGTAAGTGTTTCAAATACCAAGCACTGAGCCAAAATACTTTAAGACAAAAGTATGAAATACTTCTATTCACAAAAATGCCGAGTAATTACAAAATAATTTAGTAAATTTAATTAAACTATTTAAAAATGGAAGTCTATCCAGTTAACTTGTAGATATCAAAGATATCTGGTAACTCTGTTAATTTATTTACGCACAATTATGTTTAACGACCCCACTTTCTAAAGCTCATTTTCCCCATATGTTTGGAACAACGATAGCAGCTGGAATATTTAAAATTAAGAGCCATGGCAGAAACAAATCATTCGTTCTGGTTTCGGCTAATACATTTATATGGAAATTGTAATCGCTTCTGTGTGATACCGAAAAAAAGAAATGGGATTACTACTCTCAGATATCGCGAAAATTTCTTGATATTAAGTATAAGCCTTTCTCTTCTGCATGCGTCATTCAATCAATTAATTGAGCTTGCAATGCACTAACCTATGATTCAGACATACGATAAAGAGCGTGTCTGCGGTGACACCACTCACTTCATTTTAATACGCGATCTCTCAAATTAGTACCTGTGTAAGAGGTATCTCCAGCAAAAAATACTTTACTAATTACTACCATACTCCTACCGAATTTCATGTTCTCAAATTGGATACAAAATTTAGTAACCTTTATAGCTCCAAAAATAAACCCATCAATTATTTATTGCAGACACTTGTATGCCCTATGTCAGTTATTTTGTCAGCGCTGTAATGAATACGTTATTACCTTTCTGTGAATTAGTGTCCGACTATAGCATTCGACCGTCGTGTAAAAAAGAGTAAAAATACACGCACGTTTGTGTGGCTAAACGAAAACGCGTTATTGATTAGTTGGCACGGAAAATTTCACGTATGAAAATTGATAGCCACCGTGATCAGCTCTACGATCAACAGTTAAAAGCTTATTGTTTTTTAATGACGTTAATGATTGGTTTTCGTCTTGTAGTTTGAATGATTATCTTGGTAGTTCTAATTGCAGACATTATGTCATTGAGCACCACTCAATAATTAATACGGGTATTTCGGAGCGTGTGTATATTAATCGGTAATTGCCTGTTAATGAAGAAAATAAATAAAACAAAGTAAAATTGGCCCGCTTTCGAAGTTTTCCTCTATAATAATTAAAGGCTAACGTAGTAATTGAAGTAAATATAAATATAACTGTGTTGAATTTACAACATCCTTCGTTTATTTTGCTAAATATAATTTGAAAATTTCATTTATTTAAATTAAATATTTTAAATCACATTTTACGGTTAAGTATTAAAAAGTACCACCGTCAACTAACCGCAAATTAGAAAGATAAAAAGTTATAAAGCTCAAAATTTTTCGAGTGTATTTTCACTCATCTTGAATTGAAAATATAAAAATTAATTTATCAGTATGAAACCCTGTTTAAATATTTATAGCACTGTAAAACTCACGCCAAAAACTAAGCATCTACAATTCAAAATAAATAGACATGTGCACCAACCTAATTTACTGGAGCGACTAACACAAAAATACCAAATAAAATTATATATTGAAATGTTACCTGTTTGAAAAAAAAAGGATTCTTAACATTAAAATAAAAAAGAGAAATGTTCCAAAATATTAAAGGAAAGATATGCCTGATGTACATACAAGCTTATCTAAAAGAAAATTGTATATTGGGTAACTGTTATTTAATAGTGTTACCCTAATGAAGAGTGAAAATACACACGAAAAATGTTGATGATTTTTCTGAAAAAAAAAAGTTTACAGTTAAGTACTAGAATATTATATCGTATTAATAGAAATCATTTTTGTGGAGATAGTAGATTTGTTATGTACTGCTTTTAGTACCCATTTATATTACTTTAGTCACTGACAAGGAAACACGGAAAACCCAGAAATAAATTTAAATTTTTTGGGATGGAACTCTAGAAACTAAAAGAGTACCTTGCTATAAGAACAGCGCAATTCCTTTTAGTGGTTGAATCGCCCGATTTTTGGGGTACAGCCCCTTCAAAAATGTGCACTACTTTAAAATTTTCGTAAATGTTTGGAAAACTATAACTAGCCATAACTATTGTTAAATCCTAGAAAGTTTTCTTATAAATGGATGGGAATGCATGGCATTTCTGATTAATCTCCTAAATCGCCTTAACTTCTGCAGACGTCTTTTCAATAGGGTATGTGAAAATACACATAGTGTACGATATTCCACCAAAATTCCAAAACGACGTGAAAGTGAAAATCGTAAACGTTTTTGAGGCTATCACACCAAATATGTTAAGGAACGTCAGGACGTAAATTGAGGAAAGTGTCTGCTATTCCTTGAATTGAATTGAAAAAGACAATTAACAAGGTACATTGAGGATTAGAACCTATACCTTTAGCGATGCTTTTGACAACAGATTTCTGTCTGATTAGCCTAGAATTTGCTGCGTTTATCAAAATTCGTTTTAATTTGTTAGTTTTTCATTATTTGAATTCATTTTTATTACTTTTTTTTACTTTAAAGTTTTCTGCAAAATAGTTTGTTTCTAGGCTGAGATAGGGATAAAAAAATAAAATAACCAAGTTATACGTATTTGAAATTAGCAATAATGTATGGTGGGTTCTTGAACATCTAGTATAACATTTAATCCTAAAAAATGTCGTAACAAGCACTAACCAATTCGTAATTCGTAAGTAAAACCTAACTTGTTTAAATCAATCCATCCAGCAATATTCAATTTTTTTCCAAATTATATCTTCACGTTCGATAAGAACACGTTTTTGATCTGTTTTCTTGTACCTGTAAGAATCATTTTCAAAGTGTTTGACAATATATTATAATCGTAACACATACCTTGCAAAGGGATCTTCTTTCTTGATGCAAGATACTGTTTCAGCTAATGAACCTTCCAATCTAAACCTTGGATCTTCTTACCTTTCCGTTATACGATTCTAGAATATTCTGGCAACATGAGCATTACATGCTGCGACGCCGGTAGTATTTATTCTATAACAATTTTGATTTTAATTTCGTTTGTTGATAAACTGAACGAAAAAGGACGTAAATACAATAAGAAAGTACGTAGTCCAACAAACGACTTTGTCATTTTAACAAATCGCTGCTCATTATATGGATAAACACATACTTTCATATGTACAGTATATAGAATAAACGGATTTATTGATACAAAGAATACATACAAGTTTGTTTCATTTCTCCCAAAGTAAGTTAATAAACGCGTATTTACTATATTAATAAACAGATATCAATTTGATAAACGTAGTTCATTGTAATAAATTTATTAGTTAATATACTCATCTTTTTATTGCCTTAACAAAACAAAGCCAACGAACACGATTTATTGAATTTATTTATTCATTATGTGAATAAATGACATTCTTAGGGGATACTAAGCTATAATTTGTTTAATTAATCGATTTCCAGAAACTGAAAAACTATTACCGATAGAAATTTTGACAGATGAAAACCTAGTGTAATTGGCACAAGCTCATAACTGAGAAAAAACTATTCCTCAAAAGCTATTAAGGAAAAAGGAATAGGATAAAATGACATAATCTCCTTACAGCTTGCACACCTAGTCCAGCAATGTTCCAACTCTTTTAAGTCGCCTGAAAAATAGGATTTGTCGAACAAAATTGACTTCTGTTTCGACAATCACCTTTTTATTTGACGTAAATCAGTTTCCGCTAAGTCATGTTTGGAAAAAGAAAGAACTCACAGTACATCAAATCTGGTGAATACGATGATGAGGCATCAACTCGTACCGTAACTGGGCTACTTTCGCAATTGTGTGCGCGTTATCATGATGGTAGAGAACTTTTTTCTTTACTAGATGGAATCTGTTTCTTTTTAGTTCAGCGTCAAATCGATCCAAGAAATCAGCATGATATCCACCACTTCTCCAAATAATCAATTAAGAATATACCTTGTGAAGCTCAAGAAATTGTCGCCGTAATTTTTTCGGTTGTTAGAATCGTCTTAGCCCTTTTTGGTGTACATTCGCCGGTAAAAATAAAAAACATTTTTCTGTCTGACCTTTGGTTTCTGGCGTGTAATGATGTATTCAAAACTCTACTACAGTCACTGAACGCCGTAGAAACTTAAATATACAATAGCAAACTGCTTTGAAATTATTACATGATTCCGTTTTTGTTCAGTCAGCAGACACGGGGCGCGTCTCGCCGATAACTTTTTCACATGTTTCATTGAGTTAATGTTTGCCATATTCGCGATCTCACTAATCTTCAACGAGCGAGCTGTTAACACGATATCTTGAAATTTATTGATTGTATGACACCTCAATGGGACGACCTGGAGGCTCGTCATGGAGACGGATGTCAGACTTCTCTTTGATTTCTGTACACGTTTTCCTATTCAAAAAAAGGAAATACCACAAATAAAGAACTTGCTCGTTTTCAATGGCTTTCAAAATAACACTACTCGATGAATTTCTCGGAAGTTTTGACTAAATCATAGCACTGATAGTCCGTAATTGAGATTTTGACACAAAGCGCCATCTATCTCAAAGCACGGATACTTATCATATCACACTCGTATTTTAAACATTTATTTCCACCGACTCCGACTTTCATTTTGAAATTTAATCATTTAGATGAATGTCACCTGAATTTTAAATGAACAATATGCATGTCGAGTAACAAATTCAAAATACCATTTCAACGGTACTGTGTCAGAGTGCTCGCAGTAATGTATTATTTTAACGAATCTGACACCGCTGAAATAATATTTATCCTTCAGACTTCATCCTTTAAATAATTAATGGGCATAAATAGGAAGATAAAACCTAATAATTACAGTTCGTGAACGATTAATGTTTCCGTTGATTCTCTAAACTTAGTCTGCTAGAGAAATGAATGTCATTTATTAGGTGTCGAAATGTGAATAACATTTATTCACATTTCGACTTTATTAAAGCAGTACAACTTTCTCCTCGAGGCAAGAGATCGTTTGATGTATGCGTGTGAAGGGCGCCAGTATCAAAATGAAGAGGACTAGATAATAATTGCTTTAGGCTTGCGTAATAATAGGGGAGCGGAAATGAAATTATTACACTAAAGCGCGGTATATCTTGACGCGCGGATTTTTAACGCTCGTCAAGGTTCACAATGAGATTATCAACTTGTTTGGTTTGTAACGTTATAACGCAAGTGATTCGGTTTAGGAGGACATCTTGGCGTGTGTATTTCGGATAATTAAATTGGGGCAGACGTTCGGCTCAGAAGAAGGCCGTAATGTATTCGACAAGCGCTTTCCGAGAATTTCAATTCTTTCTTGCGTAAATAAATGAATTTGCGGGATTTGCTCCGCTTCATCAAGACTTATCACGGTATTTAGGTGGCCGAACGATTAGCATTCTTGCTTTTCGATCCCAACCACGCGGATTCAAATCCGGCCGAGACGGTTGGTTTTTAATTACGGATAAAAATCGGAACGTCCCTTCTTCTCGGATATGGAAATGAAACCGTAGGCGATTGGATAATGATCACAGTAATCCTTGTCTAGAAATGTGAGGTGTATACAGTAGCTCTACGCTTCGTCCAACAATACAACAATAACATCACCCGAAAGACATTTCTACTACAATACAACAACAACATTTTAAATAAATTTGTTGAGTAAAATCTCTCCTTTGATTTTACTCAACAATGAAATGTTTACACAACCGACAGTATACAATATTTAATTTCATTACAGAAATTTCCATAAGCAATACCTTTAATAGCGTTGCACATGTGAACTTATTGCCTATTAGGGCAACACATTCCATTAGTTCTATTTGGAGCAAAAAGATAATCTATACTGCCTGGGGAATTTAATTTTTAATTCAAAAATAATGCGCAGATTAAGATATAAAATGTCGTAAAAATGCTTTATTTTAAGAAAGATTAATATTAATAGTAGACTGTTTTGCGTGTAGTTAAGACATTTGGAGAAGCAAAATTATTCACGAGGTACTTGTTCAATTTCCACAAAAGATATACGGAAAAACGCGATGTTCCAAATTGCCAAATTCATCTGTGTGAATACCAGAGGAAAGTGCCTTCCAAAGACATTTCTAAAAATTTTATTTCAATAAAATGTAGCCCCCAATAAAGCACAACGTATGGTCAGTAATGGGCGTGTTAAAATATCATTATTACTAATGAAGCAATATGTGAGGTAACACCTTGTAAAGCAATCCTATACTTCATTGCGGATGCTGGTCCACCAATTATGCGCCGCTATAATAACTTCTATCACCTATGGAAATTTGTGTTTATACCATTGTTTCAGTTTCATCTAGTATGATTGTAAGATTGACATTTTTCTAAACCAATGTAAAATGAATTCAAAACAGACAACAAAAGTAAACATTAAATCAGTATTTAAAGCAACAGCAATGACTGATTCGTATAGTATAAACATTACGGTCGCCTATTGCAAACAAAATTTGGGGTAATATTTTACTAAGGAACTCTTTTACAATGAAGTACGAGAATGATCTGAAAAGCTTCAAGCCTCAACATGAAGATATCTTTACTCGTCAAAAATATTGCGGTAATATAATTACATACGCATTGAAAGATACTTTGGAAATTTGCAGAAATGTTGGACGCTCAGTTGTTGTCAGTAACAGCCGTTTGTATCAACGATAGATCCGTAAATACTCGCATTTGAAAGGCCGAAATGGTCGCTGTTTACGAGGGGTGTATACTATCATTTGCCACAGTGGAATTTTGGCCAACTGAATTTAACATAGTTATATCAATTTAGCTGACGATGATCGTTCGGGACGGCCAAAAACTGCAACCACTGCCAATAACATCGAGAAAGTTCACCAAATGGCGCTAGCTGACAGTCAAATTAAGATTGAGAAGATGGCGCATCTTAAAAGAACGTGTTTGAAATTCGAGCATGAAAAAGCTAAAAAATCTAAAAGCATTGGGTGTCGCGCCTGCTCACTCAAGACCAAAACCGCAGTCGAATGAACATTTCTAAAAGCCCGCTGAAGCAATTTAAACGAAATACGTCGATGAAACTTGAATACACCAAAGTTTCATTTGGAGGACAGAGATTTTTTGTAAAACAAAATGCCAACTACGCCCTAAAAAAATACTTGTTTCTGTGTTAGGCTGGGAACTTTTCAATCCCTGTGCTGCTTTTAAATTTAGAAAACGTCTCTGTGCCAGAAATTTGCCAACTAGCTCAACATCAGTTAAGTTCTGGGGTCTCCGATAGCAAACACTTACAAAACCAAGAAAACGTTGAACGATACGCTCTTGATGTTGCGAGAATATGTTAAATCGAACACGATTGTCTGGGTACATACTGGTACATTCTTCGTGGTAAAATTCTTTTGAATAATTAAAAAAGTATCTCGTTCCACGAACAAAGTCACCTTCATATCCTTGTATATACGTAGACAACAATGAAAATTACAGTAATACGCACAACCTCTACTACAAAACACAACAACAAAATAATGCACTTGCCAACGTGCGCTACAAAGCCACAATAAGCCCTTTCATAGGCTTCCTCATTGTTCACATAGCAAAATAAACATTTTTGTAGTTATACAGCAATACGGAAGCATTTACACTTTCATATTTGTATTACTTTCAGGAATGTAATACTGTAATGAAGTTGGTCTTCACTTGTCTGTTTATATGATCTCATGAAATGGTGGAGCTTGGGCAACTGAAAGTCTACGTGGTTTGTTGGTGCAACAAGTTTACATTCGATTAAAACTGGTCGATGGGTGGCAACGTCTCGAAGACGATTCATAGGATGATTTTCTGTGACGAAATTATTAAGAAAGACATATGGATAATATTAAACCCTTTTCTGAATCAGGGATCTCTTCAGCAAGACGGAGCCAAGACAATTAGAAACTTTTTTCTCGAAGAGTAATAAACAGAAGACGACCAGCCGGATCACTTAATCTCGCTTCGTTAAATTTGTATTTATCACCGAGAAATGAAATATTTCGCAATGGACTCCATAATATTGAAAAATTGAATAACAAATGTTAATATCGAAGTTTTTTTTAGTAAAACATAGCCAGTAGTGCTTCGCTACATATATTTCAATAAATTAAATATTTTAAGTTTCCCGCTACTTAAATACGTCACTGCGGAAACCTAAATGTCCATAGGCCTCGCCAATTTCGTAATATTTAATCCACAAATTAACAAAGTTGAAGGTATATCTTTACTACTTAATATATCTTTAATCTCTCTCACATTCTAAAAATTGTATTTTTTTTTATTTGCAATGTTACGAAAACTATTCCATAACTTCATATTAAACTTAAAACTCGACGTTCAATTGAAAAGGAATGCTATTTTTTGCACTTTACAACAATTTCTAGACACTTCCGTCAACATTACCTTATTATACCTAACTAAAAATCCTATTGTCTCTGCGCACATTTATATTTAATTCAGGTGTCCAATATAAAGCTTAACGTTGACGAGGGTGTTTTCGGGGAAAATAGAAGCGCGTACCCTACACTGAGCAGATAGACGCACCCGAAGAGAAAGCTCTGACAGTGCAGCAACAGCAGTAGCAGCTAATGGTCCCTCGGGACGAGTCCCGGAAACGTGGCATCGTCGGGAAATTTACCCGTTTTGGGAAATTCCGGTGCACGGGTAATTCAAGATGACAACGGAGCACATAACAGCTATTTAAAAATTTCAAAGATATCAAAGGAAACACAATACTGAGAGCCAGAGATCGAAGGAAGTTCTAGAGTTAACAACTCGGGGATTAAATTAAAATGGAAGTATAGATTTCACTATAAGATACAGCAGAAAACTTATTTAGCATCAAATTCAATTCCCTTGTTGGGTTTAAGTTCTCTTTTCTGGAATAAGATTCAATTTATTTTGGCAATTTTTTGCTTTTTTGTGTCACGTTTCGTGCTTTAAATTGCTAGAAGAGATTAGATTAATGTTAAGGTTTATATTGTATATTTAAATGCAACAAATGTATGTGCAGTACATCGTTACCTGTTAACTACTTTTTCATGAGAAATTTGCTTTTGGAGAAGGCTACACAAAAGTAACGTGCTGGAAGTTCGTTATGGCTAATGGAATGACATCTACGTTGTCTACTTATGTAATTCCAGAACAACATTGATTTATTTGTCATACCAGCTATTCTTTTATCACATTCATTTTATTTCTAAATTAATGAAAAGTGGATTTCAAATTTTTCTAAATTTTAAGAAAATTCGTCACGTGTACACTCAGCTCATGTACACTCAGGTTTAGATTTTATATCTCGTCCTATACAAGAGAGTATATCAAAACCATGTGCCCTCTACCCCCACGTTTTATTTCGGCTATTCTCAGCCTCTGCATTTCATACTTTAAAAGCCCTCATTTAAATAATAAAAATAAAGAAAATAGTTAAGGAAATATATAGCGCATTAAAAAAGAAAATGCATTTGCTTAATAATATGTCAATAAAACAGAGTTACGCCTTATTTAAGTAATTTAATTATTAATTAGTATTAACTAAAAGAGTGCAACTATTTGTATGCGGTAAATTACAGTTTATCTATTCAGTCAATGGAAAAATGTGTCAAACAAAAATTGTCATTTTGACCACTATTTATTTTCGTTATTATTATTATTATTATATAATGTTTTAAATAAAAGTTGTAGTGTTTTACTTCTACTGCTTAAAAGTTTGATAATAATTAGCTCAATTCGAACAATTGTTACTGCCTCTTCTCTAGTTAGAATCAATATAAAAACAAGCAGAAGCCATAATGTAATAGCCGCGGGATCCACTCATAGCTTTATTAACTACAAAGTTATGTTAACTTACCTCCCATTAATTTATTTTCTTTGTTTCAGGCTCGCTCCAGATCAAAAGTAGCGAGGAAAAAGACCAAGGAAAGTACGAATGTCTAGCAGAAAACTCAATAGGAACGGAATATTCCAAATCAGCGCAGTTGTACGTCAAAGGTAATTCAATTCCAGCCGGGATGATATGCAGAAAAGGGAACTAATTTTCATTTTCCTCTTGTTTTATTTCTCTTCAATTTCCATCGCATCGTCCTCGTGTATTCTTCCGCAGTTCGGAGGGTGCCTCCGCAATTTTCCAAACCTCCGGCCCCGATGAACAAGATAATGCTGGGCGCTGATCTCAACCTAACTTGTGTAGCTGTAGGGTCGCCGATGCCTTACGTGAAATGGCGCAAAGAACCCGCTCAAGACTTAACGCCCGAAGACAATCTACCCGTTGGCATTAACGTACTTACTCTAACCGACATTCAAGAATCAGCAAATTACACCTGTGTAGCCGCTAGTTCACTAGGTGAAATAGAAGCTGTCGCTCAGGTCAAAGTAGAATGTAAGTATTTCCGGGTGGAACGAAGGTTTTGGAACTTTCTCAAAAACTAAATTTTACGCATTAGAAATAGCTTAATTAATTCCAAAATACACTGACCAAGAAGGTTGAATCTCCTTAAGCTAAGCGCGCATGAACAATTTGTGAATTAGCCGATCCATTAATCGAGCAGTAACTACTATATACGTTGATTAGAGATCGCACACGAACGATAAAAAATTGGCGGATTTTGAAATCTATATCTGGACAAGATTTGCGATTCTATTCCAATCGTTCATGCGCACTTAGCCTAAAGCATAGCCTAAATATCACTCAATTATTCAAATTGCTCCAATTTGACGCAATTTTACTCGGAGACCGCGCATAATGCATTTGGAAAGATTCAGGGTCTATGAGTTCGGAGTAGTTCGGATCCTGTTTCTTAACTACTCCTCAGCTTGGACTTCCAAACCATTCCCGTAGACGTTCTCAGTCAATAAAACGCAAAATGTTTCAATAGACTCAGCTTGAGACACGTTTAGTGGATTAGCGAGGTGAGGCACAAAAGGTGTGTTGTACACTTCCAACCATTGTGCTGTTTCTCAGGTGTAATAGCTTCAAGCGAAGTCTAGTCCGAAGGGATACAGATTAACAAAGTCAACCGTTTCCGACAAGCAATATTCACGGCAAAGGTTGACAATTACTGCTTCTCCTCTCACATGCTACATAGAACAGGGTAGAAACACTTTCCATTGAAATAGCGCACCAAACTAATATTCTTTCCGAAAATTTAGCTTCTGTCTTGTATTTTACCGCTTTGCGTGTCTCATCAACGTTTCTTGTGTAAACCGGAAGTATTTTCATGGAAAATGGATTAGCAGCAAATTGGGTATCTCCCAAAAATCGGTCACATCGAGGAATTCTCTGGAGTCGAACTTGTATGTATTTTGAGCATTTTTGTCTTTTCCTATGTTTGAGGTTGACTCTTTTAATACCTCGAACAACAGCGATGTGAAAAGCATGAAAACAACGAGCAAAGTTTACAAGTAGATGCTTCAACACGGTTTTCGACAAAATGCAAAAGCCTGTCTTGAACTCTAACTGCAACTAAACACTTTTCTCCGATTGCTCAATAAACGGCAATTCTTTCGTAATTCCAATTTGCAAGACATTTGCAACAACTTGAAAAAAAAAATAAGACGTAATTTGAATTAACAAGGTAACCATAGTAATGCACATACCATAAAATTTTGTCCCAAAACAAAGAGATAAATGCATTACACCTTATCTAAAATATGCCTTTCCAGATTCGAACAGTTAACAAAATATCATTAAAAATTTAAATGTTAAAATTAGTAATCTTATCAGTTCTAACCTAGGTTTTTCATTATTTTCAAACATTTTTCGAGAAGTTAGATGTGTTACCAATGATTAGATTTTATGTAGTTGTTAAAGATGTTTACAGTTTTAATAATAAATAATAAATAATAAAATAATCATGAAAATACTGTTCATAAAGGTAGCACAGATTCATTTTAGCCAAGTGACAATTTTCATTTAGCAAGCCTTAAAACAAGTCGATCTTTGCTTTAATTTTTGTTTGGCATTATCGTTTTTTGAGTAGAAAAAAAACACCCAGATATGTACGTTAATTTCCCATTGCGTATATTCTGTGTATAGTATTCCCGCATCTGGCTTTCATCCGACCACTAACGAATGTTTTGTCTATTTACATGCATGTCAAGTCCAATAAACTGTTCTATTGTTTTGAAATAGTATTTTCTTTTTACAAATTCTGCGTTTCTGTTAGCAAATAGTCCAAAAAATAAAAAAAGTATGTGGTGTTATATCTTTGTGTGGATGGCATTATTACCGCAATATGAATCATCCTATACATTAAATATTATTTGAAACTAAAAACGAAAGTTACAACCTTTTCAACCTACACCAAAATTTTCGATGACATTTATTCAGCTAAAAGCAAACGTGTTACTTTATGGGCGCAGTATATAACGGATATAATTCGTTAATCGTAAATGAATGAATGCATTATAAAATTGCAAATTTATTTCTACTTGCAGAAAGAGGTTATTTCAAGATGTTAATATCTATTGAGCTGGTTCCATTGCTTTCATTAAAGATCTAACAGTAGAAATGTTGATAAGAAAAAACTAATTAAATACTTGTTTCCTGTAGATATGAGTGTGTGTGCAAATCGTAAAATGTATTTTCCTATAATTCAGAAGATTCTGCAAGATACCGTAGTAGGACCTTCTTTTTTTTTTAATGATTGTAAACTGAGTAAATAGTTCTCATGTACGCAACTAACACTATGATACATGCAAAAATCCTTTCGGGTACATACGGAGATGAAAATATGCTATTAGGCATTAGACCATATGTTAGGATTAGTTTCTACTTTTTGTGTATATCTCTTTCCACTTTCTTCAGTTAATTTCCTTCGCTCCAGCACACCTATTTTTTCTTCAACAGTTCCATCACTTTTTAATCTTTCTGATTTCTTGTAGTTTAATTTGGTATTTTATATCTTCGGGTTTTATTAATTATTCTTCTGATTTTTGTCACTCTTAACTTACTCCTCGTGTTGTTACTAAAAATCCATCTTTCACGTTCATATGTGATAATTGGTACTACCACTTTTTTGTACGTTTCCGTTTTTATTTTGTCTGAAATTTCCATCTCATTTAATTCCACTGTCTGCAGCTTACGATATGCGACAGCATAGTTAGTTAGAAAACAACAACAGGCAAAGCCAACACTCTTGTCTTATATTCTCCCTTGTTCTAATTTTTTTTTGTTTTTTCACGCCTTATTTGTACCAAGCAGCTACTTTTTCAAATGTATATATTCTTTTCAAGTAAATTCCTTTTAACAATTACCAGTCACATTGTATTTATTTTCCATGTAATTTAATGTCGAGATTGACGAAAATTAAAAAAAAATGTCCACCAATAATTTGATTTATTTCAACGCTTCATCAGGGTCATAACTCATAAATGAGTTATCATTAGATAGCCAATACAATTTATGATCTCCATAAAACTTTGAAATAAAGCGGAGTATTGATTGAAATTTAAGAATTATTATTTTTTAAATTTTGCTCGTCATCCCGATATCAAACAACGTGTTAATTCCTAAGAACTGCCACGCTCCTTATTGCTTTAGCATCCATCTTCTCTTTAACCTTTTTCCGTATCACTTCCACTATCACTTTTCAATTATTCGAGAACTTTCTCCAATCAATGTAACAAATATGCATTTCACCATCGTTTCTTATTGTCGCTTACCCTAATCTGTCTCCCTCTCGCTTCTATACGTCCTTTGAGCTTCGTCAAATTCTATTTATTCCCTTACTCCTTTCTCAAATATTATGGCACATAACTTTCAAGATATGGTACACTGCTTAGTGTAGTTACAGTTCCGACAGTCTCTTTTCTTAAACATCTGCCATCTGTATCATCTGGAACTTTCACTACATTATTTAATATTCATCTCAGGATATCAATTCCTTATGTACCTGCCGATTTTTAGACCAACCTTCTCTACTTTATCTTTTGTTATCATAATCTCATCTAGTTCCCGAATGTCGTCTACCAATTTGTTCTTCTTTTCCAATACTCTTTGGTAAAAAGTGCTTGTATTCTTGCCTTCTTTGTATTTAACTTCTGGAAATATATGGCTTTTCCATTTCTTAAGTTTTCCGTAATATTATGAAATTGCTTTCAATTTTCTTGCTATGATGCCTTCAACCTTCCTCAAATCTTATAGTAATATTTTAAACAGTGAATAGTAGTATCACATTATAGGAACGCAGGCCATCAGAGAATGCCTAGAAACAATAACCAAAAGATAAAACTAAGGTAACTCCCTCATGGTATGAAATCATTTATGGCCCAATCAGAGTTATGCCGTTGCTTTCTAAATGGCAGGCTCTTGGTACTATAGGGCGCCAAGAGATGTATTGCTCGTCGTTTTGAATGTTGTGGCATTGACTGTAAAACAAACGCGTGATGCAATGTAGAGCAAAAATACTCTCGGAATCATGCTGATGATGTCGGGTAGGCAGAAAGATATTTGTAGGTAGAGTGTTTTTTCTCTCCCTGCATTGCTTTTGCCGTATATGATTCCATTAATACTATTACTGTACGCGCTTTAAATTTTCTAGCACTTCCGGGACCACCAACTAACGTAAAAGTATCTGAAATCACCGCCACTTCCGTAAGACTCACGTGGTCGTACAATGGACCAGAAGAGCTTCAATACTACGTCATCCAGTTTAAGCCGAAATACGCCAATCAGGCTTTCAGTGAGATTTCAGGGATAATCACAATGTATTACTCAGTCAGGAATTTAAGCCCATACACGGAATACGAAATGTATGTCATCGCGGTAAACAATATAGGAAGAGGACCGTCCAGTGAGCCTGCCATAGTGACAACAGGGGAAAAAGGTATTTTCAAATCATTAAGCTTGTTTGTCTCTACTCTGCTCAACATATCTGATAAGCTGAAGCTTAATATTTCGGTTATACTATTAATTACATTTTGTTATCAAATCGAAAAAGTTGCTCTATTTCTATTTATGCAAATTCTCCCTTTAATGTTGTTTCATTGGTTCAATTTTTTCATGCTGTCAATTTCACATGTTTTGCGTGGACTTTGAAAATAAAAAACATTAAATTGACGATGAATATTGATGACGATGTAAGTTTTTGTTTTTGATTTTTGTGTATTCGTATTACACACTTAGTGACGCTTTTCCCACACGCGTACCTCATATTTTTACGCTTCTTATATTGTATTTGTAGGCATAATTAATCTTTCAATAGTATTACGCTACCTCTAGCTAAAGCCTCTACTGTGGTAATAATCCCTTAAATCCCCCAGTATATAGACAAGTAACATTAATCAAAGCAAATTGCTATTGTTTAAGATCTCGTATTATGTTGATGTCTACCTAAATATGGAAGAAGTTCGATTAGCTATTTTAGAAAAAAAAAAGGGACCACCTAGTAAGATACTAATGGAAGATTAGTTTTTAATTTGCGTTGTTACGTATAAATTTTACATCTACCCTTTCATTAAATGAATATGATTATAATAATATTTGTATCTACCAACCTTATAGAACGAATTTGTTCGTATAATCCTTCCTTTATGCGAATATTTAAAAAATGTGTTCGTATCGACCTATTTTCTTAAACTGCTTACGAGTACCTACATAAGTAATTTAGAAAATATTAAACGTAGAGTACTTAGATAGACTTATTTTTAGCTAAATAGCTATTACAGTAGCTGTAGATATAGAATTACGACCCTTTTCAGTAATTTAAACATCGTAAATAGAGAATTTTTCGGCAACCTCTAAAGTACAGCTTCCTTTGATATATTTGATCCTTTACCGGAAGCACTAGCTAAGTAATATTCAATTCGCCACAGCTTATGCTTTATTTCTTGTGAGAGTCAACTATCAGCAACTATATTATGTACATAAATGCTTGCCGCAGAAAATAATAATTCTCTATTTATTAAGTAGCCATCAAAGTTTGCAATTCCTTCATTATAAAATACATAGATTCTAATATTATGTATTTTTTCAATAGCCGATTCATCGTATGAAGGAGCTAGTAAGTTTCTTGTACCTTTATATGTGCCGTTTTCTTGTTTAAATTAGTGCGATTTTAAAATAATCATGTCTGAAAAAGTATGTAATGTTGTGCATTAGGGCCCATTGACGATGAAGTTGCTTCCATTCAGCGTAAAAACACAGAAATCAGGTTTTAGAGATGCACCGATTGAGTTGTATATCCAAATTCAACAAGCTAAAGCAAAGATATTAAATGTATGAACTTTTTCCGACAAGAGTGTTGTTTTATTGCTAATTTGGAAGAGTGCTAATTATTTAATGTATTAATTCATATACTAAGTATGCATAATTTCCTTTAGCACCAGGCACAGCACCACGAAACGTTCAAGTTAGGCCTCTCAGCTCTAGTACGATGGTGATTCAATGGGACGAGCCAGAAACACCTAATGGACAAGTTACCGTAAGTTTTAAGAAATATTTACAACTTAGTCTCTAATATAGGACCAAACGAGCATATTTTGTGAAATCAATAATGGAATTTTACCTTTTAGGGTTACAAAGTGTACTATACTGAAGATCCCCAGCTTAATATGGCACAGTGGAAGTCGCAAACTGTTGATAATAATAGACTTACGACAATCAGTGATCTAACACCGCACACTATTTATACTATCAAAGTACAAGCCTTCACTTCCGTCGGTCCAGGACCACTTAGCGCGCCGGTACATGTCAAAACGCAACAAGGTATGCCCAATCCTTGAATATTTATATAATTTAGAGAAAGAGTAAGCCATTTTCAAAAGAAACGGAATTCATTATGAATCAAAAGAGCTCAATTAGAAAAACAGATAATGGCTTTAAAGAAAATCATTTTGCCACTTGAAATGAGCAAACTAACAAAAGCCCAAAATAGTAAATTATTTCTATTATAAAAAAGTTCATGAAAATTCAGTAGCTCCGCGAATTTCTTGCCCAGTATTAGTATTAGTAACATTGGGCTATGGCACAAATGCGACCTTGGTAGGTCTATTGTAACAAAATACTCTAGGATCTTCATACTTCAGTTCAATAGATGTTAGAAATGGTTTACTGAAATGTTGGTGTCGAGTGCGACTGATGGAACCCATTTGCATGGAATGTCTTCTGCCGGCTTCTGATCTTCTTCGCATAGACACAGATTTCCCGCTAATAATCTAAGGTCCCCTTTGCTGAGCGATAGCACTATTTTGAGCCTGATATGAACGCTTTCGCCTGTTTTTGTCCTAGAACATTTTCCCAGTACTAGGTTCTCCCGCGTTTTGATTACTTGTCTCAAGTGGCTTTCTTGTAGGCCACAGAAGGAATTAAGACCGATAAGGGGCAATACGCTGCTTCTTGTCTGCCTTTTAATTACCTTCATCAAGCCATCAAGGAATCTTGAGTAGCATGTATTTTTGTGTCCCAATTGCCTTAAATTATGTGTCATGACTCATATGGAGTCCTGTAGGCATTTTAAGGTGGTAGTTAGGCCCACTAATGTCTATAGTTGTTCCAGCATCTTCTATTCTTGAGTTGTGTTGCATAGGAATCATGTCCTGCCACGTAATGTGCATCAGATAATTTATGTTGGGATCTTTAAGGGTTCTGAGATGCCCTTTAAAATCCCTAGGCTGCAATCCCTTCATTCTACAAAGCGTGAGTGCACTCAAAATAGTCCATTTCTTCCGCTTCTGAGGTTAGTTTTACATTTGCAAACGGAATTGTTTTTTTTTAAAGCCAGTAAGATGATCCGAATGAATTTGAAGAAAGAAGAAAATAACATGAACAAAATTATCAACTAATTCAATTGTTAACTGTTAACGTTTATAAAGATCCTTAGTTTATCTTAGTTATTACAAAAATGGTTTATTTAAATTTGGTAATTTCGAAATTAACATTCAAGGCCGCCAAATGATCAAAATAATTGGACCTATACACGTGAAATAACCGGGTGATAATGGATACATAGCCGTTTAATGTGGGACCATGGGCGTAGCCAGAAGGGGCACCCCCTAGATCTCTTAAATAATTTCACTTTCGTTTCTTATTGCCGGTTATACAAAAGTCCTCCCCTTGACCAAACTGTGGCTACGCCCATGTGTGGGACAATAACTTTTAAATCAAATCTTAGAAAGTAGACATCTAAAAAGTATTTATGATAGCCAGTTAATAATTTTTATTGAAGCTACCTGCTTACCGAAGAGAAATTAGTTTTGAAGAAAATTTTTCTTCCATTACATTTTCTGTTTAAAATTCTCTTTCTTTTAGAATGAAGAAAAACTTAAGTGATATTAATTTTATTTATTTGCAATGCGCAGAGATGTGTTTTTGCAATCATCAAAAGTTTCTAGTTCATTTCAGTCCTTTAAATACTTCAAATTATACAAAGAAAGAAAATGTTTTTCATGAACAGAATCACTTGATTTCTTACATGTTTCTGATTTCAGGAGTACCGAGTCAACCGAGTAATTTAAGGGCTTCTGAAATCGGTGAGACTGAAGTGACATTACAGTGGAGTAAACCAACGCACTCCGGTGAAAGTATAGTGAGTTATGAACTTTATTGGAATGACACTTACGCGAAAGAGAAACACCATAGACGTATAGGAATATCCGAATTGTATAAACTGACGGGCTTATATCCGAACACTTTGTATTACATTTGGTTGGCAGCTAGATCACAGCGAGGGGAAGGAGCGACCACTCCACCTATACCAGTTAGAACGAAACAGTATGGTAAGATGTTGAAAAATACGGCGGGGATTTATTAACTAACCAATATGATAACCATACGATGTTAAAATTGAAAAATCTAGTACAAAAATAAGCAATTGGGAAGTTTGAGTGTGAATGCGAGTGTTTGTATTATTAATTATTTTGGTTCTTTACTAACTTCAATAAAATAGGGAATATTTTACAATATCCATTATATGAATTCTGCATAATTTCGTTGTTCAGATGCATTGCATGTGGTATATTAGGTGTCAGTGGATATTAATTTGTCGACCAGCACTGCACTCAAAGTAATCTGCCTTGCCAATTTATTATTTTAATTGTAATAGAAGTACAATTTTATATACAGGTAGATCCACTTTTATACATTACTGTTATTATGCCTTTAATTTTCATTATCATTTTTTTTCTTCGTTTTAAACGACTTCTATTTTCATTTTCGTTTAATTTTAACGAAGCCGTTGGTAGACGAAATTTTCATTCGGAAATATCAGGTGTGTAACACTTTTATTACTTGTTTTATGCACAATTTTTCTTATTGGCGTTGTATAAGCATTGATTTGTATCGGAATTGCAAATGCCAATAAGATTTTTACCAAAAAAATACACGCATTACACTTTCCCTAGCTTGCTTCGGGGCTAAGCTCGCTACTAATACTATTCCTTTTACCTTCCTTTTCCTCTCCGAATTACTCTCAATTACTTACATACGTGGAACAACATATATGGAAATGTCTATAATTATTATTTCAACACTCTGCCACTTTGGGGCTTCTATGAAATCCATTAATAACTTCTTTTTCCTTGATTTCCATCAATATGAAAGCTAGAGTGTAATACACGAACATATCAATATTGTGTGCTTTCAACGTAGCAATTCTCTAGTAGAAAAGTCACATATTAACTAAATACACCTCCAATAACATCACATTCAATATACGAAGCTAGACTGAAAAGTTTCCAGTCTAACACGGAAGCAGGTATTTTTTTAACAAATTCGGATTTATTCCACACTTTCCCAGTGTTGCTTCCTTCTCTTTAAACCATCCAAATAATAGTTGGCATCTTGTTCTGGAAAATTGGTGCCTTCTCATTTTTTTAAATTAAAAAAAATTTTTTTAAGAATATTTTAAATACGCATATTATAATGCTTTTTGGTTGTAGTCTCTGTTGCAAAAAAAAAATAAAACAGGATAAAAGTTTAATGAAAGACTTCACTAAAACCTTTACTACAGCACTTCATTAACACTGGACACCTTCACACGTTTCGATAGCTGCGGTATCATCTTCAGTAGTAAACTAAACAGTTTAGTTTTAAACCAATGTATATACAACGCCATTCTTTTCCATCCCTAAGAGAAGTCACTTAATTACAAATTTTCACAACTGTGTCTCGCCAAAACATATCCACTTTAACGACTTGTGTAAGTTAGACTATTTCCCTTAAGAGCTTTAGCTTAAGTTAAAATGCTAACGCCACTGTAGTACCGGGCGCACCACCGAGCAACGTCAGCGCAGAAGCGGTAAGTCCCACATCAATTCGGGTGACTTGGGAGCCACCACCGGCCGAACGGAGCAACGGAAACATAGTTTACTACAAACTGCAAGTCGTGGAAGCGGGCAGATCGGACAGCGAAGCATCGGTTATCACATTAAATACAACTACTTTCATTATTGATGAACTAAAACGCTGGACTGAATATCGTATTTGGGTGCTTGCTGGAACATCTGTTGGCGATGGACCTGCTTCGTATCCGATCACTGTTCGCACTCATGAAGATGGTACGTTTTTCTATTACGTAATAATATCTATTATATATGTGCAATAGGATTAATTTTCATGTACATTATAAGACATTGTTCTAAAATCAAGTAGTTTTGTTAACAATATCTAGTAGTGTACATAATTATCCTTGTTGGCAATTTTGATCAGTATTTTTGGGAAATACTGCAGATTTCGTGGTAACATATTTTTATCCAATTCTTTAAAGTTCTAACGATTAATTGAAATATGTACTCTAACAACTATACGCTTCTGCTCTTCGTAAAAATGTCTTCATCTGCGAGCCATGTAGGAGATGCGTTGTTATAGAGTTTGATAATTCTCCTTAAATTAATATTTAGAAAAACTCAAAATATTACTCCCGAAATCTTCTAGCAACTCATACTTTTAAAAATATGTTTCGAAACCAAGCCTACAGCCTTTATTACTTAAGTTGAGTAATGCCAATATGCTACAAAACTACTTGGTTTTATAATGTAAAATAATACATTTTCAAGACAAGTGCGTTTTAAGTAGAACAAATTGTAATACAATTTATATATTAAAAGTTTATTACTACCCGACCTATCATATATTAAGAAATCCCATCACCTTGTCGTCCTTCCTACGATGACCATTTTATTTCTGAATTATCGTTTATTTTCTGTTTTCAAAGAATTCAATTTGCAAACAAAATAAAACATCCAGTACCGTTTACGAAGTTTGGAGAATATTTTTATTTTGTTTGCGATATGATACGTAGATGTAGTTTTTTGACATATCCTCAGTGATATGTGTAAAGACTTTAAGTGTTTTTTTACCATTGCAGCCACCCGATCAGCGGAGGATTTTTGAAGCTGGTGTAATCTTTTTTTTGTATATGTCTTAAGATAAATGTTTTTTGCAGCAATTTTGTATTTTTTGCCCAACCGATGTGATCGACCATTTTTTTAAATATGTGCGATTTTTTGATAATGTACTTTCTATTGAACATTTTTCTTCTGTCTACAAAAGCGTTTGCAGGAGATCTACTAACGAGGTTTTTTATTAGATTTTTATAATCACTTATTACATACGATTATTTTCTTGTTTTTTTTTTTTTTAGTTCTTCAACAATCTTCATCGGTTTTCTTTAATAAATAAAAATCTAATTATTATGTTATGTATATCTTTACTTTCTCTATTCTTTTCTTTTTTACGTTTTTGTTTCGGATTACAATTTTTGTGATTTCTTTATGTTGGTTAATTGTTTAGCTACTCACGTTCACATGTAATGATTGCTTATTGGTTTTCACTGGCACAGAGTTGCATTGCAATGGCGCACAATTTTTTAAGTCACAATCGGCACCGTTTTTTGATATTTACTTTTTACTTTTATTTCGTGCACCAATTTTATTTCTTGTACTTTAGAACACTATACCTAGCATGCTCTTCACTTTACTCATCCTCTTCCGATGTACAAAGTCCTCACTTTTCACTTACACACTATCTTTGTATTGAACGGTGTAACGGTGAGTGATGACGTAAACGGGAAGGCGTGGGTAATAATTCGATTCCCTCGTGTACTTCCGTTGTATACACATGATAATCGAATCGCTGTGCGCGCCTCTCGTTTACGTCATCATCCAGTGTTCGCTACTGTTGAACATGTAAATTTATTTAAATATATATCTGCCATGTTGATAAGAAGAAATTTTTTCGTGGATTGCTTTTAATGTGACGATGGTACTAGCTCCGACATAGCAAAGGGTTGAAGTAAGTTCTTTAAATTACATAACAACCCATCCACCTGTTAGTCTATAATTTTACATGTTATAACATACAATTAAAATGCCAGATTTAATTATTTAAGTAAACATTTCGAGAATTTAACTTCTATTAACATTAAGGGTATGTGACAGCAAAGAGTAAGGGTGTTAAAGTGAGTTCTTTGATCCATATTCCTTAAACCTACAGCCTCGCTAGGCAGCACAACTCACAGTAGGATGACATGGCGCACTAAATATGGCACATTATAAATCATCACTGTGTGTAAAATACACTTGCACCTTTTCGTGTGTGTCTTTTTTGAGTGAATGCTAGTATGGTTGGGCGATGCGAAAACTCATAATGAAGAATGGATATTCAAAGTTCACGAGAAATTCAATTAAAAAGAGCTGTCTTAAAGTTGATAACGATAAGATCCGTTGCTAACGTAGAATTAAGGCACTTGGTAGTGGTATTACTATTTATTACATTTGAATACCAATACCTATATACATTAGTAGTATGTAGGTGCAGTATGCTATATCTTTTCTTCTTTTGGTCATTTGGAGCATGCTTAAATTATAAATATTTGAGAAAAAAAAGTATATAAGCAGTTGTAAAATTTGTCGAAAAATATTTACATACCTAATTTGCATTCTACATGTGTAGACATCTTTACCAGTTTTGTATATATATATACATACAACTTTTATGTACCCTTTTAAAACTGACGATATTCGCTGTGTTCATGATGAAAGGAACAAATTCGATAAAACATAAAAACGATAAAAATACTCGAACATTTTTGATTGTTGATAGCTTCCGATTTGAGCGGAAGTAATGATAAGTTTATTATTTAAAATACAACACCCTGCATATTTCGATAGATTTAGATAGACAATTAATTACGCTTTTCAGTAAGCCTCCCATATACAAATAGTTTGTGCAAAATTAAATGAAGACAAACAATAACATGACTAAATACTAGGTTAGAAGATACTAAATTAACAGCTAAAAGCGCTTCCCACATCACTCCGAGGCAGACATCAAGAACTAAGGCGTTAGATTAGGAAGTATTTCATGTATTAAGTACCGCTCTTACTTGGTGCGGGAGTTGCCAGAAAACCACTTTGATCAAGGAATTCAATTCTGCCAGGAAATAATAAGAATACAAGACAACAACGCTCATTAAACATATTGTTGTTTTTTCTAACAAGGCAACGTTTCTCCTTCACCGTTCCGTTACTAGGTAAAATTGTGGGTACTGAACAACAAAGAATCCCCATTGAATGCAGATAGGACACGCTCAGCATCCACAGAAGAATAATGGGTGGACGGGAATTGTTGGTACCCGAGTTCTGGAACCTTATAGAAGAAACGCTGACTGTGGAATGCTATCTAAGTTTCTTCAGTTCGAATTGATTCCCATTTTAGGGAGAATACTGGCTTATCAAATAACCTAATTTGGTTCCAGCAAGACGGTGCACACCTCTACACTATGCAATCAATGTTGAATGAAGGATTTTTTTGTACGACTTTCCTCAACGGATGGATCGAAAGAAGAGGAACTATCTGGTGGCTTCCGAGGTCATCTGACAGAGCCTATCCAAAAACCAAAAGCTATTTAAACGGGTCGAATAATTTAAATGATTTAACGAGATTCGTTCAATTTCATCAGCTTCGGAAATGTTGTGAAGTAGATAGGCAACATTTGGAGCATCTGCTTTAAGAAGTGTTTCAATTTATTTTCCAACGTATTTAGATTATTATCTAATGTATATAGTCAAGCAAAACTGTGTACGGAGGGTTTACTAAAAAGCTCATTTATCTTATATATATATATAGATATTTTATTTAAAATAATGGACTTGTGCCTATTTTCGTTCAAACCGGAAGTGATACCACGTAGCGGTGTACGTGGGTCAAAAAAGGGTAAACCAAATTATCAATTGGCATATCGGAATATGTTTCCTTACTAGCAATTGCTAAAATTTTATTGAATTTATTCCTTTCGTCGTGAACCCAGTGTATATACATAACTATGTAACTAGCTAGAGATACTGCTTGTTAGAGCAAAATAAATAGATCTTAGAAAGACAAGACAACCTACCTAGCAATATCTTCTTAAACTTGTATCTGTCTTCTTAATTCTTAAGTAAGACGTATTGAAGACATAAAATTTGTATTTAGCTCTAATTAACTTTCCTTTCTTTTTCTTAAAATGTATTGTTCTTCATTTCCTTTTGACCTTTTCCGGTATCTTAGTAAAACGTGGTTTTTGCTTCTTTTCTAATATTGGCATGTAGTTTGAAAGTGCAGCCTCTAACATGAACACTGATTTAGGTATATGACTTAAGACGAGTGTGGATGTATGATTTTTCAACTATATCACTAATAATACCGAACAAACACACTATTTGACACATTTTTCAGAATTTCCATTTTGCCCTTGCTGCTAGAACAACAAGAACACAGTGTTTTTTCACCAAGAAATCCGTTTTTCTTCTCTGTCCCACAGAAAGACGAAATATTTTTTCATCGAATTTTAATTTATTGACTTTTTTACTTTTTTGAATCAATACATGTGTGTGAGTATTTTTATATATCTATCATAATATGATATATATTTTTTGACACGCCTACAAGCATTTTTGTAGCGGAAATGGAGGATTTTTTGTAAAAACTTTCATGTAATAGATACTTACGTTGTTTTGTATCAGTCTTACATTGCTATTTTTTTTGTTCTCTAACTTTTTGCCTTGACATGGCCCCACAGTGTTCCGAAGTGAGTATTTAAGTCTCTGTTGTGTGCTAAAGTAGACTGCCGATAGAATATTTTTGTAGAGATTTTTGTGTATAATAAAAAGTTCCTTTGCAAATAATTGAACTTTAAATTGTTAGTTACTTGCATCGGAAAGGAGACGACATTCGTTTTATATTTTTTGTTTGCATTTTTATAATCCTATTACGCAGCTTACAGAAGGATAATATATTATTGAAAATTTCCATTTTTTCCTTTTAAACTAAAAGATTATGTATGTAGAAACTAGTCGGTTTTTTTTATATGTTCCATTAATCGTTTGGGATGAGGTAATTATTCAGTGATTATTTTTCATGTGTTGGTATTCAAATGTCGACTGGAAACTAATACTAGAAGAGTTGTGTGAGGTTTTATTCATTGAACATAAGCAGATGAAGTTTTTAAATAACTTAAATTATGATGTGCCTGCATGAGGATATGAATACATTGTCTTTAAATGGACAATTAGGAACGAAAAATAATTTAACGTTTATTTTCGCAGTGCCAGGCGATCCGCAAGACGTTAAAGTTGTACCACTTAATTCAACAACAATAAAAGTTAACTGGAAACCTCCACTAGCAAAGGATCGCAATGGTATAATTCATGGATACCACGTTCACGTACAAGAAACTAAGGATGAAGTAAGTACATCATTCTTGCAAAAGTTTTTCACTAATGCACTTTGATACGATTTTGTAGAGCAAAAGCCTACTAAACGAACCAATGCGTTTTGACGTCATCGATTCAGTGCTGGAGTTGAACATCAGTGGATTGCAACCGGATACCAAATATTCTGTTCAGGTAGCAGCGCTAACAAGAAAAGGCGATGGTGATCGCAGTGCACCGGTTAGCGTAAAAACTCCGGGCGGAGTTCCAAATAGGCCAGGCTTAACATTAAAGTATGTATTTCGCAGCGAACTTCATCGTAAGACTTGCAACGAATAATTCTATTGTAGGGTAATTGAGCGAGAGCCTACAGTAACCATTGAACTTGATTGGTCAAGACCTACTCAAACATATGGAGAACTTCAGGGATATAGATTGCGCTATGGTGTAAAGGATCAAATTTTAAAGGAAGTACAACTAAAAGGTATTTGCGATTTAAATAAATTGGAAATAATATAAACATATATATTTTAGGCACTAGTACGCATAAATATAGAATAAAAGAATTGGAGCGTGGAGTTGAATATGAATTTAGAGTGGCTGGATCAAATCACATTGGGATTGGTCAAGAAGCTATGAAATATATGCATACACCTGAAGGACCACCAACCGGACCCCCCGTCAATATAAGTTACCATTTCCAAACGCCAGATGTAGTTTGTATTACCTGGGATCCTCCTACTAGAGAACATAGAAATGGTAGAATAATCAAATATGACATACAATTCCATAAGAAAATCGATCATGGGAATGTATTTGATCGAAATGTCACAACAACTAAAGCAGTTTTCACAAATTTAGAAGAAGAATCTGAGTATGTGTTTCATATTCGGGCGTATACTACCCAGGGACCTGGCCCGTTTAGTGAGAAAATAATGTTTGCAACCGATAGAGATATCGGTCGAGCTCCTATGTCAGTTAGAGCGGTAGCGACATCTGATTCCAGCGTCGAAGTATGGTGGGAAGCAGTGCCTTCTAGAGACGTAACCGGATATCAAATATTCTATACCATGACGGCTGTGGAGGATTTAGACGAATGGCAGCAAAAATCGGTGGGGATGACTGAATCGGCCGACTTATTAAATCTAGAAAAGTTCGCGGAATACGCTATTGCTGTAGCTGCTAGGTTAAAATCCGGTTTGGGTAGGTTGTCTGAAAAAGTAACCGTTAAAGTAAAACCAGAAGATGTACCTTTAAACCTGAAAGCTCACGATGTAACCACTCACTCTATGACATTGTCATGGTCTCCACCAATTCGTCTAAATCCAATCCACTACAAGATCTCATATGATGCTATTAAAGAGTTTGTTGATTCGCAAGGCATGACGCAAACACAAAACATTCCTAGAATGGAAATTACGTTAAAACAGTCAGCAAGGCAGCATACAATTAACGATTTATCACCTTTCACTACATATAATGTTAACGTTAGCGCCATACCGAGTGATTACACATATAGACCACCAACGAAAATTACGGTGACTACGCAGATGGCAGCGCCTCAACCCATGGTGAAGCCTGATTTCTATGGCGTTCTAAACGGTGAAGAAATTCAAGTAATCCTCCCTCAAGCTTCTGAAGAATATGGGCCGATTAGTCATTATTATCTGGTCGTCGTACCCGAAGATAAAGCCAACAACAAGCATCCGGATCAATTCCTGACAGATGATCTTACAAATAACAAAGGTCAAAATCCCAACGCTCCGTATATAGCAGCAAAATTCCTTCAGCGTAGCATTCCATATACCTTCCATCTTGGCGCTAATGACGAACAAGAAGGATTTAAAAACAAAAAGTTAGAAAAAGATAAGAAATATAGGATCTTTGTGCGTGCAGTGGTTGATACTCCACAAAAACATTTGTATACCAGCAGTCCGTTTTCAGAATCGTTAGCTTTAGACATGAGGGAAGTGCCTCCTGGTGACCCGCCTCTTAGACCTAACCCGGACGTGACTACAGACAACGATGTGAAAGTGAGCAGCCATAGGAAAGAAGCAGGAGTTTTATGGGTATATTAGATTGTTTATTCTCTGTATTTACTTTGTTATTTAGAATTAAATAAAATAATCATTATTACGGAATATTATGTTCAAAAACAATAACCAATATGATTGTGGAAAGTTTTGGCAGCGCCCCTATGAGTAAATTGTAATTATATTGTAACTTATGAAGTAATGATTAACAATTCTTGCTCGCTAATGAGTATATGGATAGAATTTCCGTTTCTACTAGCCAAATAATTCCTTTTTGTTGAATTTATTAAACTATTTTCTGACTGATTTCACATTGTATGATTTGCTCTGACTAATTTATGATTTCTATTGTATGTTAAAAATAAGTAATATTATTATTTACCTCAATAACATGTTATTAATTTATATTGGAAGGAAAGTTACCGCATTGGGCGTTTGATATGTTCCTTCATTTAATTTTTGGAACTTATTTCGCCATCAGAAATATATCTTATTTAATTAAAGAAAAAATTTGATTACTTTGCATTAACCTAGGTACACTGATGTCCTCGCTCAAAGTGTATAAAGCTAGTCAACTGTAATAGTAAAATCTACTATTCTGGGTCTTATAAAAAAAGCTCGTATTATTATTTCTTTCTTTCTATAAAAAAAAATAGTAAGGTGGTTCTTCTAGAATATGACCGTATACGTACATCCTAAACTAAGTAAGCAGAGTAAACGTAAGTAGAAAGCTGTGGCAATAAATTTTAATTTCAAAATAGCTTAATTAATACAACTATTGCTTTTTTGCAAACATTAAAATTCGTAGCAAAAAAGAGGCTTGCATAATCATTATCTACAGCAACTATGTTTTTGGCATTGGATTATCGTCATTGTAATTTGTAAGTTGTTCCTATGGCTTAAAATACAAACATTTGCAGGAATTTACACCCCTGAGAAGTTTAATTAATATTTTACTTTTTTCTAATTATAATGTCAACTCTAGTACTGTATTTAAGAAATGTTTGAGGTACGAAAGTAATTCTTAAAATGTTTTGTATTATACAGGATGCCCCAAAAGTGCATATACTTGTGTTGACGAATGATACTAACCACTAACGAGTGAGCCTACGGAAACGAATTACGCTTCACGGAATTAGCAGAAACTAGACAGACACGTGTTTATTCGTCTCATGAGAATGGGTTCGCGTTGCCTACTGGTTTCCCCGAGAATCGACAAAACACGAGTCCCTGCTAACTTCGTGAAACGAACGGAAAGTGTACTCGTTTCTGCAGGCTTACTAATGGGTCGAGCTAGGGGTACAATTGCTGACTAGAGCAGAGCGACACCAAGTGACACCAGCTAAGATCATCGTATTTTACATAGAACACGCGATGCGGCTGCGTAAAGAGTAAAGATGCAAAAGAGCCGGGCCGGCCTGTTCTAGGCGCACCTCTACTCCATAGCCTTACTTACGTAACTGCATGTAAAATACGACGATCTTAGTTGTATAAGGCCTGCTTTATAGATTTTCGTCCGCCCGCTTGTCCGTACCCATCCCCGCTACGTACTGATATCTTGCTCGCCTCACCTGGTTTCGTTCGGAAATTAATTCCCCGACCCAGTACTTTCTTCAAGCTTTATACTTCCATGTAATCATTACATTATTGATTATGTAAACATTATATTATTTTAGCATAACTTTGTAGTAGTATATCGAACAAAAAAATAGATGGCCAGTTTTCAAGTTCCGATTGTTTTATACATATAGAACGAATGATAAGAAGCTAAATGTAATTAAGAAGCAGGGTAATATGGACCAACAACAAAACAAGCTTTGTGCTGTCGTGTTTTTAAAAATGAACGGCGAGGATCCAAACCAGTTTTTTAAAGGTACAAGGATGATTCCTGCCATATTTTTGAAATATTTATCTAGCCTAGAAAATGCACTGAAGCGCAGAGATATTTCCGATAGAGTAGGTACAGGGAAAAAAATCGCTGTAACGTTGCAGTATACTCCTTTTTAGAGTACAAAGGAATAATTGGCGATAGTTAGAAAACAATTTTCCTTAAGCTGGTTGTCTTTAAATCTCGGCTTATTTTGGAATTATACCAATAATGCAATCCAGACCCGTTCTTCAAATAAATTCAGAAACGATGAAGCTGCTATCAACAATTGAAATAGCATATACAGGGATGCTCTGGTTTGTTGAACGTAAGCCCGTAATGCAGAATGTTAAAACCTGACCAACTTTCTACGGGCGCACGAAAGCGTTTTGGGAAACGGCGTAATTTATAAATAGTTGTAGGCAACTTCTATTGCTCATCCTTTTGTTACTGTTATGGTATACGGGCGGGCGGACGGAAATTTATAAATAAAGCTTAATTTGGTGTCTCTCTACTGAGCAAGTGTATGGGACAGAATGTTTTCCTCATACCTCTACTAATGTGAAATTCATTTTGAAAAAAAATGTTCGCACAAGTTTACCTGCTGTACTTGTCTGTATGTTATAATGTATACAATCTTTCATCCGCGCGCATTTCAACCTATTATTTGCTTATCTTACAAATAAAAACAAGCCGGTTTAATCACCTACTACCAAATGTCTTGTTGTTGCATGTATGGTGCAGGTAGCGTGAACAATTTAATCTTGCATGATAATTAAATATCGACGAGGAAATAACGCTGGAATTGGAAGAAATGTATTTTAGAAAACTAAGGAAGTACCAGCTAAACAGAAGAATAAAACAGTAACGCCTACTTCATTACGATGTAATTCTCCATGACTATGTCAGTCACCATTACTTTCGTAGCTGATGAAACAATCTTCGCCTTTTACGAAGCCGATTCACCGTTGCAGTCACTATTTATGCTATGTCTTAACTTCAGGAGTGTGTTGGTCTTCCCAAGTTTCGCCTACAGTTACCAATCAACACCAAAACTCCAACTTAGTTTGTTTAAACTCGTTCAATAGGACTTTGGAAACTTTCATTTGAGAAAATGCGGCACCTAACGTGCGGTTAGCTTTTTCATGTTCAAATCTTCGGTTAATATATGATAAACACGTATTTTCGAAATGCCCATAGCCTCTGCAATCCTAACCATAATTCGACGGCAGTCTAGCACCATTTGATGAACTTTTCCGATGTTATCGGTAGCGGTTGCAGTTTTTGGTTGTCCCGAACATTCGTCGTTAATTAAACTAATACGACCGCGCCTAAATTCAACTGCCCAAAATGTCACTGTGGCAAATGAAGGTGTAGGGTACCCGTAAACAGCGATCATCTTGGGTTTAATTTCCAACATGCCAGAAACGACTCTTAGTGGGAACTTGAAACGTTGCAGACCACCCTCGTATCTTCGTCAATAAGTTGTAAAATAAGTTGTCACAAATAAAATGCATAAAGTAAACAAAACACAACGAAATAAATGAACTCAAAAGGTCAATGTAAAAATTATATACATAGCCTTTCTAAAAATGGATTTTTGTTTCACAAATAGTGTCTGCTAGAACAAGTACATAACTTTTTGGGGGACCCTATACATTTGTGGTAGTAATAGCAAGAATAACACTACCATTAAAATTAGAGATAGTTGTTGCTTGTGTTATGATGTCCAATTGTTAATTTTTTACTTACACAATACAGTACACTTTACTTTACTACTCAAAATTGTTTTCTTCACAGGTAATCTGTCCAATCATAGCAGCTCTCGTCCTTTCATTATTCCTGGTATCGTTGTTCATTTACAAGAAACGGAGGCAGCCGTGCAAAACACCCGATCAAGCTGCCGTAACAAAACCCTTAATACCAGCAGACATAAATAGTAGCTCAGCACCAAGCGATCCTGTAGAAATGCGTAGATTGAATTTCCAAACGCCGGGCATGATGTCACATCCTCCGATAAATATTTTAGAATTAGCGAACCATATTGAGAAACTTAAAACTAACGACAATTTAAAATTCTCGCAAGAATACGAAAGTATTGAACCAGGGCAGCAGTTTACATGGGATCATTCCAATATGGAAATCAATAAGCCTAAAAATCGTTACGCCAATGTCATTGCTTATGATCATAGTCGGGTTATATTGCAGCCTGAGGAAGGCATACTCGGTAGTGATTATATCAATGCCAATTACTGTGATGGGTACAGAAAACACAACGCGTATGTGGCAACTCAGGGACCTCTTCAAGAGACTTTTTCTGATTTCTGGCGTATGTGTTGGGAACTGAAAACCGCAACTATAGTTATGATGACAAAATTGGAGGAACGAACTAGAATTAAATGCGATCAATATTGGCCTACACGCGGCATGGATACTTATGGCTGCATGACTGTTACTATTACAGATGTTCAGGAGTTAGCTACTTATTGCATTAGAACATTTACTGTACACAGGCAAGGTTACAGCGATCGGAGGGAGATTAAACAGCTACAATTTACTGCTTGGCCTGATCATGGGGTGCCTGATCATCCAGCACCTTTCTTGCAGTTCCTGCGACGAGTTAGAAATATGAACCCATGTGACGCTGGCCCAATTGTAGTGCATTGTTCTGCTGGTGTTGGACGAACAGGTTAGAATTTGTCATTCAACATAAATATTTACCAATGTTCTAACATACTGTTTTTTGTAGGTTGCTTTATCGTGATCGATTCAATGTTAGAGCGTATTAAGCATGAAAAGTCAATCGATATCTATGGCCACGTGACTTGCTTACGCGCTCAAAGGAATTATATGGTACAAACGGAAGATCAGTACATTTTCATTCATGACGCTCTAATGGAAGCTGTAATCTGCGGCCAAACCGAGGTCCCCGCTAGAAATTTGCATTCGCACATTCAGAAACTTATGCAACCGGAAATAGGAGAAAATATCATCGGCATGGAATTGGAATTTAAGAAACTAAGCAACATTAAGACTGATTCTTCCCGCTTTGTTACCGCAAATTTGCCCTGTAATAAACACAAGAATAGACTGGTGCACATATTACCCTATGAAACCACCAGAGTGTGTTTGACTCCAATAAGAAATATAGAGGGCTCTGATTACATTAATGCTAGTTTCGTGGATGGGTATCGATATCGTAAAGCTTACATCGCTACGCAAGGACCTCTGCCGGATACAGCAGATGATCTATGGAGGATGTTATGGGAACATAATTCTACTATCATCGTTATGTTAACGAAGCTGAAGGAAATGGGAAGAGTATGTATTCAAGGAAAATCTAATAACCTATTTATTCTTTGCGTACTTTGATCAAATTTGAATTTAAAATCAAAAGCATTTAAGACGTTTTCAAGCTTCAATTAATGTTGACAATAAATTTTTATCGATCCTCTATTCACTACAAATGACTCCTCTTACCGTGTGTTCATTTCGTTTTTTACCGAATTGTAGGCTTACTTAAAATGGAAAACTCACAGTAAACCTAGATCTTCTAATATTAATCTATCAACAATTCAAAATAATAGTTACACTTTTCATTTAAGACATTTTGAAATAAAAACGTTACTTACATGACAGCATAAGATATATGATGTGTCCTCTCAGGAGAAGTGCCACCAGTATTGGCCAAGCGATAGATCAATCCGGTATACGTGCTTCGTAGTGGATCCGATTGCCGAGTACAATATGCCGCAGTACATCCTGAGAGAATTCAAAGTAACGGATGCTAGGGACGGATCTTCAAGAACAATGCGGCAATTCCAGTTCACAGACTGGCCGGAGCAAGGAGTACCAAAGTCCGGTGACGGATTTATCGATTTTATTGGTCAAGTACACAAGACTAAAGAACAATTCGGACAAGATGGTCCGATTACGGTGCATTGTAGGTAAGATATCAAAATTACCCAGTTAGAAAAGATCATCTCATCTTTATTATTTACTTCTATTTTAGTGCTGGCGTTGGAAGAACAGGTGTATTTATAACGCTGAGTATTGTACTAGAAAGAATGCAATATGAAGGAGTGGTGGATATATTTCAAACAGTTCGTATACTACGTACACAAAGGCCAGCAATGGTTCAAACAGAGGTTAGTTCAAGAAAAATTTCAAGAAAACCCCCAAGAATACTAATGACTTCATTCGTTTTTAGGATCAATATCAATTTTGTTATCGTGCAGCTTTGGAATATCTGGGTTCCTTTGACCACTACACCGATGGTAATTGATGGCGAGTTTAAATCACCCAGAAAAAAAGGCCAGAAGAAAACAAGATGTACTTTACAAATAGTTTTTTAAATGCAGACAATAACTGCCACAGTATAAACGTGCTCTCCTTTTATTTTTCGAACTTCTTTCTGCCGATCGGAAAACAGTTTACTTTCAAGCTACTACCAATACGTTATATAAAATATTACATAGTGAAACGAAAAAAAAATAGTGTGCAAATGTGTGTAAACAATGTGCCTATATGTATATGTTCAACATGGAGGTAAAAGTTCATATATAAAGATAAAGTAAAAGAGGAAAGAACAAATTATGTGCACAACTACTGTGAACTCAACTGTTCTCTTGATAGATAAGTAAAATGTCGGAACAATTTAGAACAATTTTCAGTTTTTGTATGGTGCAATTACAAAAATTCTGTTTCTATTTCATATCATTTTGTATTGTATTGAGTAGACAATGGAATTAGTCCTTAAAACACCCATAAGTAGAAAATTGACTTAAAATTCCGTTGTACGAAAGAAATGGAAATGCATGATATTTATACTTATGTAAACATTGATATATACTTTAACATATATTAATCCTTTATTTTTCTACACTTTTATGTTTATAATTTTTGTACGTATTCATTAAATCGAAAAAGTAGTTAATAAGTGGTAATCATATCATACAGTCAGTCATTATTACATCTGCACTATATATTTTTCATATAAATTGACGGACACAACTTCATTTGTACTTAAGGCTTTGATTGGTATATCGTATTTCTCAGTCAATCTCTTAGTAAAGTGGATATTTATGCCAATAGCTAAACAAATATATACCAGGATACATAGATTTTTCCTTGCTTTAGTTGTAGATATACCAATTTAAGTCTTAATATTAAACATGTGTTGTACCTACTTACTCTTTGTTTCCACGTCATGTATTATTAAGAAATTTTTATACTTGCTGCTATAATTTTTATATACTTTAGTTTTCGAGTCTGTACAATATGTATTTAGGGAAATCTATATGTATATCTTTCATTCCTGTCGAATCTCCTTTTTTTGTATGTAAAGAAGTGTATAAATACGGACGATGTAAATGAATTTGACTAGATTTCCGTAAATATTTTTCTTCAGCGAAGTTAAGTGTAATTTACTGTTTTATACCGTCGTATCATATTGTTTGGACTGATTTGTAATCTTAAATGTAATGCAGTTATGTTGGAGTGAAACCCTGTTATATTTTGTAAGAAAAACACACTGTTGTAGCACATGGATGAATGAAATTGAAAATAAAGCTCTAGATTTTAATAGAATATTGTTTATAATTTAAATCCCTTCTACATTGTTTATAAAAATAAAT
Organism: Marronus borbonicus; assembly: GCA_902655005.2. Taxonomy (NCBI): domain Eukaryota; kingdom Metazoa; phylum Arthropoda; class Insecta; order Coleoptera; family Scarabaeidae; genus Marronus; species Marronus borbonicus. The sequence goes on along the minus strand of LR737385.1, from coordinate 10,358,422 downwards.
ATTTACAAAAAAAAATGTATTTTTTTTATCAATCTGTTCATTATGCATGTTTTCTAGCAACGCATTCCAATAGCTACACACATACACACTCACTCTGCCACAGGTCAGCCAATCCAATATGGCGTAAGATTACAGGAGTATTAGACTTTAAGTCAGTTGGAATGCTGGACTTAGGGGGACTGATTAAATAATGTACAGCGAAACTCTATCGGCGCGTTGATATCGTGCAACCAAAATTCGAGACGGTGAACTTCGCCGCCATTTTGTAAATCGGGGTTTCCAAACTGCCGTTTATATAGGTTGCGTTCTGAAGTATTGGGATTAGGAATTATCTATGGCAACATAGAGAGTCCCCGCCCTAATATACTAACAACAAACCAACAAATAAGCTTGGGCTGGTAGCCCCACAAAATATATACTATAGAGGTGTTTCTTTCGTGAAGGGGGTAAAAATTTAAGAAAATTGGGCCTTAGGGTAAATCCGATTAACTAACGGCTGATTTGGATAACCCGGCGGGTACCGGACGTATCGGGCGTGTGTGGATGTACACTGCCGTTCAGTGACGTTCGGTCATACAATAAAAATCTATTATATCACACTATATACAATTATTAATACATAAAATTAGAAAAATATTAATCATACACTCTCTTCTAAGGGATTAAAGCCATAAATTATTATGTAAAGTAGAAATATTGCGACAACCACAATAAAGTCTCTTTTATTATCATTCCAAGAATTTCTCGGAAGTACCGATCTTTTGAAACGGGTCGTTTGGGGATTATTAACGAACAATACATTTAGGAAATATACCGCAGTATCATTCTTGTTTATTTATCACAGGCGTAAAGATATAAATTTGCTTCATTTTACTGTTAAACGTGTGTTGGTGTGCATCTGTCGTTTTTGCGCGAAAGTTTTAAAAAAATTTACTTCAAAATGGCACGTGGCAAGCCTACCAGTGTAGAAAAACGTTCACGCATTATTACGCTGTTTGATGAAGGATATTCGGGGCGACAAATTGCTGAAAAAATAAATATGAGAAGTTCAACGGTAAATGGTAAATCATAAAGCGATATCGGACAACTGGAACTATAGAAAATCGTGTTCGTCCTGGAGCATCTAGGAAAACAACAAAAGCTGAAGATTTGAGAATTGTATTATTAAGCAAACGCAATAGAAAATTAACAGCGCCACAAATAGCAGCCGAAGTCAATCGCGGCCGTGAAGAACAAGTTTCGGCGAGTACGGTAAAACGTCGACTTCAACAAGCGGACCTTCATGGACGCATTGCCATTCGAAAACCCTTATTACGACGGGGCAACAGAGCAAGACGGCTACAGTGGGCCCGTTCTCATCAGATTAGTCGTTAGATGATTGGAAACACGTGCTTTGGAGTGATGAGTCAAAGTTTGAGGTTTTTGGGCAAAATCGACGAGTTTATGTCCGAAGATCTAAAACCGAAAAGTGATCCCGAACTGCATCGTGCCTACAGTGAAGCAAGGGTGTAGTTCTGTGTTAGTGTGGGGATGTTTCTCCTTTGCTGAGACGGGAGATTTATGCAGAGTGCAGAGTGTAATGAGGAAGGAAAATTATTTTGCAATACTCCAGAATCATGCAGTGCCATCAGGATTGCGTATAATAGGCCGTAACTTTACATTCATGCATGACAACGACCCAAAACACACTGCGTTACGCACAGATTTGAACCCTATAGAGTTGTTGTGGGATGAACTGGACAGGAGGATCCGACAAATATGCCCAACTTCACAAGAACATTTACGGAATATTCTGCAACGTGAATGGATTACTATTCCATAATCCGTTTTAACAAAACTTATCGAAAGAATGCCTAGAATAGTTCGAGCGGTGATTAACAGCAAAGGTTTTTTCGATGAAAAAAAAAATATAATGTTCAGTATGTTATATTAGGCCAGAATAACTTTTTATTGATTTATTTTTGTCTTTTTTACCTGTACATACAATAAAATTGCATTTTGTTTTTAGTTTCGTTTGTTTCTGTAACCATTTCGTTTTTTAAAAACCGACCGAACTTCTCTGAACGGCAGTGTACATACATACACGCTCCGTAAAGACAGTATTTAGAAAACCGAAGATTTGCTTTGAAAATATTTCAACGAGTTCTTCTTTATGTCTCGTGTACAACGCAATAAGAGCACAATTCTAATGAAAGTAAAAAGTATACTCTAAAATGGTTAAATAAAAATGGATCATTCTAAGTATGAACAAAATTATCTCACAGACCGTGCATAATAAGTTGCCTATGCTGGAGTTGGCTATGAATGGCAGTGTTACTATTTATGTTTCTTCAAACTCAAAAATCTGTTATTACGATGATCCATATTTACCATTTAAGAGGGGTTTATTAGAAGTCTTATATCTAATATGCATACGAAGCAATTCTTGGAACCTACTTTGTTTCCTTTCCAAGGAGAATTGTGGATAACATGTTATTAATATTGTGACCGAATCTTGCATTAATATGAATATAAATGAAAAATATATTAGCTATGCATAATAAAGTTAACATAATAAATCGTCTTATATAGGTATTAATATCAGTATTCAAAGAAACATATTAAGTAGTCAAATGTATATATTAATATACGTAATTAAGAACACAATACTGGGGCACGGTTGTTAAAATAATATCAAGTACTCAATGATTTTTTGCAAAATGTCTCTCCTGTCATTTACAGTGTGATCTGCAGCATTATTGCTATGTTGATCATTTAAGTACCTTTATTCATTCTATATTAGATCACCTTTTCCTGCTATTTTTTAATAGAGACAATTAAACAAAACTTCACGACAATTTGGCAAAGTTACATGAGTTTTTATATACGAAGAATGATCGTACGAAATGGGAGTCATAAGTGTTGAATTGCTAATAACCCCCTTTACAAAATGGTGATTTTACGCATGCGTTATAAGAATAGTTGTCGGAGATGTCAGATGTATGTATTAACTAATTTGTGATGCTAAACAACACATAAGTATCGGCACCCTCCGCACCACACAAGTTTAATTTATTATATAGTAATATAATAAATAGTCCGGGACGGCCGTTTCGAGGACACGAATGGTCCTCATCATCAACCGGTGACCGAATGATGTGAGAAAAAATATTTTCTAAAACTAAACATGCATGTAGTATCCCTACTTCCTAGAAAAGATATTCTTTACAAGTGCCTATTTTTACCTCCTGCACGCCTTGAAGCTACGACGTGCGAAAAGATAACATGCATGTACTATCCCTTCTTCCGAGAAGAAATGTTGTTTTACAAGTGCCTATTCTACCCCCTACGCGTCTTAAACTACGACAGGTGAAAAACACGGCCAGATAGACGGGAAGATCTCTTTTATAACTCAAAATATAAAGAAGCCACAGTCCTTGCATTCATTTTTAATCTGTGATGCATATAAAAGGAAATTGGACGCATTCAACGGATGCAACCTTTATGGGGTAGATGAGTGCATATCCAATAGTATGCGTAGCATTAGTTATTTATTCGCTCAACCGCTTTCACAACGGTTCCGTCCACTGAATGCGCTCATTGTAGTAGACTATTATGCCTGTGACTGTGCTACGTACTGTATATGCAAACTAATAGTAACTTTAAGTTTTTCTAGATTTTCATCAGTGCAACCAACATAAGCAGATAATAACAGAACTTTGTCAAATGTCAGTCGTTTTGTGTTATATTAGATGAATTAAGTTTATAATAACGTTTTGAAAATATGATTACCTTTAATTTGCTTCTTTATTTAAGTGTTGTATGTATTCTAAAAGTAGGTAAGTAAATCACTCCAAAATCATAAATATTTACATTAAACTACTCTTAAATTAACACCAGGATTAAGAGAAAAACCGATCATAGCAGATCCTTTGCAATCTTAGAGGACTCAATTTAACCCTTAGCCTGAAGTATGTATCTGTCGTACACTTATCAATTTGACTACTACTGTCGTTGCTGTAGGAAACCCTCTCTACCACAGTAACAAATAGATAACTGATATTTCATATTCTTTTTCTCTCAGAAATTATAATGTAGTCTAACAATTATTAGACTAAAAAGAGATCCTTTCAGGTTAATGATTAAGTGTTTTATTTGATAGTTTGATAAGTACTCGTTTATTTTTCCTCCACTTGCATTATAGGTTATCAATATCTTTTTCAGTCATAGCTTCCGATTATGATTTACGATTATCTAGCAATAGTCCAGTAGTTATTGGAGGAACTGTAAGCTTCCAGGTGCGTTTGTATTATGACGGAAAGCTTGCTGAGGGGGATTTTAAATTTTATTGGGTAGACAATGCCCTCCCTGGCCATAGTAGAACCGTAGGTATCCAGTTATACTACTGTGCATCTGTGAAATTTGTGATTTGCAGAATATTACTACATTACCTTATGATTCCTGGAATGTTACGTATTCCAATTATCCACCTGGACCGTATGAGGTGCAGGTTGTCGCATATAAGTACATGTACAATATTTACTATATGCGTTTGACATCACAACGACTATATTTTAATTTAACAGGTAAGATTAATCTTTGTTTTATATAGATGAATTGGCTATAGATGCCGTTGTTGTGGTATCTTGACTTTTCTAATTTATACCTTGTAACTCACTAGTTATTCAAGACTATCGAAGAGAATAATGTACATATTATTTAGTTTCAGAATATTACCTCTTTAGGCATTTTGGGAATTGACCATTATGTTATGTGGTATTTTTCTAAATTGTGCTACCCACTTTTACGTACTTTAAAATATTTCAACTACTATCGTACTATCGAAAGAAACATGTTTTTAAACATCTATCAATGTGTGACAATTATCACCTCTTATTCTTTAATGCTTCTTTTAATTGGAATTCTAAAAATATGCGACTTTTATAGACAACTACATGTTGGGTTAATGGAAAAATTTTATTAACTTGTCGTGGATAAGAAAATTGAAGACTCATGTGTCATCTTTGTTAATAATCTATGGTAATCCGTGCATAACATTATTAAATATTTTAATGATAGTGCCCCTACTTCGCAAAAATTGCACCAAATGATTGTGGCCCAGTATTGTTTAGGTAAAGCATTAAAGCAGACCGTCACTGAATTAAGAGTGACAAAATGTTCAATTGGAAATGTTGTTAAATATTATGGACAACCATCGAAAGTAATAAAAAAAATACTGGTAGACTTAGAACTATGCCCAGTCAGCACTTGTGAAGAATCGCAGAAGCACTGTAAATACTTATGGTTTTAATACGTCGCAAGAGTGTTGTCGCAAATATATATATACTTCAAACTGAACTCGGATTTATAAAGCATTTAAAAATATACATGCATATTTAGATGGTATTAGTAATTTATTTAGCCCAGATGAAAACCTGTAACTGTTGTTCAGAAACGAAACCGGTTGATATGGTCAAAATCAAAAGCAAATTAGCATTGGTGAGTCTAAGTTAGAGGCTTGTGCAGGGGATAATAGAGAATGGTAATAAAAGGCCCTTCATAAGGACTATTAAAAACGCAAATAATTTGGAGTTCTAGGTGTGCCAGAGGTGAAAAAATAACTAAGGAAGTTCAAAGAACAATTGCTAATTTAAGAGTCAAATTAAGACAAGTTTGGGACACCTTAACTCCTGAATTTTGCAATAAATTTGTGCAAAGTATGTTAACACGTATTCGAACGGTTATCAAGTCAAAAGGAGAGTTATTACATTAATTTAGTTTCACGTCCCTATCTTTAGCTGTTAACATTCATCGTTTCTTTTTTTTTAATTTAATTCCTTGCAGTTTTTTTTTTTACTACTTTCTTAAAAAACATGTCTCTTTCAAAATAAGTGGATTCCTTTTCAAACAACCTCATAAAACAACGTAAAATTATTATGCTGTGTCCTAACACATAGTTGTTAGGGCTTATCCAAAGTACAGAAACAAAGAAATTGATTCTAATTTTTTCCAAAAATGACCAAGTTCTGGTAGATCAAAATAAAACTTAGCACCAGCATTCCGATATTGTTAATAAAATTGTTTTTTTTTTTATCAGATGAACTAAATGGACAATTGAACATCTTACAAGACAACAAAACTACTCAGAATTTTGTATCGAATAATAAAACAGTAGTGCATGAAGTATCCCTGAAAGAATCCGATGCTGCATATTTAAAGAACGTTTCTAAATCAGTATTAACTTACTGGTTTATTGATTGTGAATACCATGGTGTTACAAACGATTTTAGATACGCACACCGTTATAATCGAACAGATATACAACACCATGTTGAAGCACTGGTTGTTGCTGGGTACGAACCAGCTACAACTACGACACCCATTCCAACATCTACTACAACTGCAACTACAACTACAACTAGTACTGCTACTACAGTTACAACGCCTAGTACAACTACTACAACAAAGAAATCCACGCCAACTACACCATCTGAAGTAGAAAATGGAGCGAATAAAACTGGAAATAGAACTGCCGTAATTAAAGTGAAAAGGAATGTACGTGAAGAGACGACAAGGATACCCTATGAGATATTATATTACAATGGCAACAATTTAACTTCTTCCAATAAACAATTCAATCCTGCAGCTCCATTTATATGTAACAGATCCGTGGTGCCTGTAAGTTCTAATGACACTTATGGTTATTTTGCGAATTCTTTTATAGTGAAAGGTAAGGAAATGTACACACTATTGTTGGTTTTATGGTGAGAACGAAGCATTGCACTTATGGAGATAATCTTAAACGTTGCCAGCTTTTCAATAAAGAAGGGTTATTTAAGAGAGTTAGTTATTGTACTATGTTTGCAATAGTACAATTTATTCGCACAAAAATGGATCAATTACGGAGAAATGGACATTGAAAGTAATGAGTTATAAGAAAAATAATGAATCGAAATGGATAGGCAACGTAAACATAAACAAAATAAACGATTTATTCTAGGAACAAGGTTCACCATTTGACTTGGCAACACTCCTAGTTCTAAAAAGGAATAATTATATTCACGTAGATATAGACTAATAAAAGAAGGCTATACTTCATAAGACCCAATACATCGAATTCTACATGAAGCCGAGTATAAACTCTCATACTATTATAGATCATTTAGGATAGCAGACGAAGTAAGTCGACAAAGTTGCCAATTTTCTGTTTGTCAAAATGAAAAAAAACTATTAAGTTATATGACTGTTAAATAATGTTATTAATATTCGGTGAATAAACAGGCCCTTAATTCACCAGAGCATTTACTGTTAATATTAATGATGATTATCTTTCAAAAGTATGATTTAATATATTAATATTACTAGGAGCGGAAGAAACAACAAAAAATTGCAAGTGTATACAATACACTTAATCGTAATCATTATTGCTAGAAGTATTCATAGTAATTATCAATTTGAGATTCTTTTTCGAAAGCATAATATAGGAGTGAAAAAACAACAAGGAACAGTGAGTGTATACAACACACATAATCATAATCAATATTAGAATCATTATCGCTTAAGGCATTTGCAGTCATTCGGGAACTTCTCTGTTGAAACCAATCTGCCCGAGCCACCACTTTTGTATTTTATTTTCAGTGTGTCTTATACTACTGCACCGAACTTCTGAACTAATTTGGTTCAGTGCTTCTTCCCATGTTTGTAAGCATCCGTCCTCCAACTTGCCATATTCACCAATACGATTAGCGTAGTATGTTTCAATTGTACCCCATATATTAAATACATAGTGTTTTGGACGAAAAGGGAGAACTGAATGACTTACATTTCAGCTAGTTCATAGCTCATAGCCTCATATACTGGTTGCAGTTTGTGCTGTTCAATGAGACGTAGTAGCTGTATTTTTAACGCAGTGCTGCCATAATCAATATGGTTGGTAGGCCAATGCTGAATTCAAGTTTTCTTGATGAAGCTGTTGGTACTTTATTCTGGATGAGGATTTTCTAAATTTTTAAGGAGTTGTATCTTGAACCACACCAATTTCAGAGTCATATCACCATGATCTAAGTGTTTACTATTTGATGAAAATACTAGTTCTTCCAGCACGTAAAACTATATATCTTTTTCCACCAACTTTTGATCCTTTAAGTGTTTTTTTTTACTTTTGTCTTGCCAAGATTTTTCTATAATACCATCCTGAAAAATACAGGTTTCATCAAGAAGAACACAGAAGATAACAGAAATGGGCCGTTGTCGCGTTCGCTTCAAAATAGGCGACTAGAGAAACTATTAACTCCTTCCACCGTTTACATAATGGTTTCGACATGTTTTAGTTGTAATAAGAACTGATCGACACTACTGAAAATATAACCTGATAGTTGACATCAATATGACATCATCAAATATATAGGGCAAGCATGCAATTTCAACGACAGTGTATAATTGTATTTTTAATCGAATAGAAGTTAATTTAATAGATTATAAGAAAAAATTATATAGTCGGTTGGTCATTTTAATAATCTATTACATGGCCCGATATCGCGTACCTCGTCTGCTATCGAAAACGACCTACACCCAAAAGATGTAGATACATGTAGTACTGTGGATATATTTTAGATCACTATGATGAAAGTAGGAATGGTGAAGCAAAAGTAAAACATCCAAAGAAGATCTTAATTTGCGCTGGGCATAATGATTCTATGTAGAAGTCGATAGAAGTAAATGTGTAGAAAGGCGAATTCGAATTCGAATTTGTTCCTTACCGAATTCTCGATTGCCCGACATTCATATTTATGTACATATGTACTAAAGCAAGCGAATGAATAGGAGCCCTGTATATGTAATAAATAATTAGAACTTTTTTTTATGAAAAAGCCGATAGTTACAAAGAGCGGTCTTATTCACGAAATCAGACAGTTCTAATTATTATTATGCGATAAGATCATATGCAAGAGAGCAAGAATCCGCTTGCTCCAGTACATATGTACATA